>CADCXA010000033.1:0-384408 GCA_902806565.1 Hypoxylon rubiginosum | reverse complement strand
AAAAATAAAGAAAATAAAAAAATATAATACGTTTAATATTTTCACTTTTAATATATAATAATATATTACGGATATTTTAAAAAAAAACGCACCAATATTTAAAACTGAAATTATAAATTTAGTTTATTTTTATAAAGTTAAAAGTTTTATTAAGGTTTTTAACTTTTTAATAAATAAAAAATTAAATTATTATTAAAAAATAATTATTAATATAAATTTTATAAAATTAACTTTAAATAAACTTTTTTTTTTTAAAATTATTAGTAATAATATTAAAATCTAAAAAAATAACCTTAATTAATTTAATATAAAAAAGTTATATAAATTTATAAGTAAATTAAAGCCCACCGTTTTATATAAATTTAAAACCTTAAATAATAATATATTTAAAAAATAAAATAAGAAACTTTTTAAAATAAATAAAAACTTTATTATATAGTTTTTAAGGTAAAAAAATCCTTTAATTTTTTTTAACCGTTTTATAAAAATAACAATTAATATTTATCCCGGTTAAACACTTATTAATATAAATAAAATATACATTTAAAAAAATACTTTAAATAAAAAATAAATTATAATTTTAAATATTTTTTTTTTATAACTAAATATACTTAATAAAAAAAAAGCTATTAAATTTAATAAAAGTTATTTATTAATAAAAAACAATATTTAATTACTTATATATTTTAGTGGCGGTGATAATACTAAGAAAAGTAAAATAATTAAAATTTTAATGAAAATTTTAAAGAGTAAAAAAATTTAAAAAAAAGTTAAAATTACTATTATTTTAAAATAAATAAGGGTACTTTTTAATAAAATAATTATTTATTTTATTATAAGAATAACTTTTAATAAATATATTAAATTATCTTAAAATAAGGTTAATATTTTAAAAAATATAAATATATTAATTATTAATAAATATAATATATTTTTTAATAAAAATTTTTAGTAAATTTATTTTTAAATTTAAAAAGTATATAGTTATTATAATAAGGATTTTAATAAATAACTTATTGTGGTTTTTTATAGTAACTTTTTTTAATTTAAACTAGTAAATAAGTTGTTATTTTTATACTTAAAAAAAACTTCCAGTAAAAAAAAGTTAAAAAAAACAAGTAAATTTTTTAAAATTAAATAAACAAATAAATAATTCTTTAATTACTAGTTATAATATAAATTTATAATAATTATTATTTTAATAAAATAAATAAGAATAACTAATTTAATATATATTATTTTATTATAACGTTTAAAAAACAGCGAATAAATAATAAAAAATATATATTTATTAAATTTTAAAATAGTTTAATTAAATAAAATTATTTTAAATTATTAAATAAAGGTAATTACTTTTTTAACATTTTATATTATTTTATAAACTTGTAAACGATAATTACTTTTATAAAGTGGCGAAAATAAGCCGCTTATATTTTTTTTTCTAAGTATTAATTAAAAATTTTAAATAAAAAAGCGGTAATAAAATAAGTATTTATTATAATAAATAATTTAAAATTAAAAATTCTTATATACTTATTTTTTATAAAGGATATATTTATAATATTAACTAAAAACAACTTTTAAGGTTTAAAAATAATAAATAACGTTAAATTTATAATATAATTTTTTATTTTATATTTAAATATTATTATATATATAGTTATATTTAATATTTTTATATTAATTAAATTACTAAAAACCATTTTTTTATTATTTAAAATAACTAAAAATATTTAACTTAATGAAATAAAAAAAAAGCTTTTATTAATATTTATTAAAAAAATAAATACTATAAATAAAACTTTAATTAGATTTTAAAATAAACCTTATAATTATAAAAGGTTTATATTAACATTTATATTTATTATTACTAATTATAAAACATAAAAAAAAACGCTAGAAAAAATATATATTAGTTTAATAAAAAAATATAAATTAAATATTAAAGTTAATTATATGTTAATTTATATTTAATTATTTTAAATTATTAACCTTAAAAAGCTTTATTTTTTAGTTTTAATTAATTTTAAATAATATATTAAGTTACGTTTATTAATTAAAATAAAGTAAAAAATAAACTATATATTTTAATTAAAAAAAAAACATTAAAAAGATATTATAAAAATAAATATATTATATATTAATAACTAGTTTATTTACTTATAAATAAAGTTGTTATAACTAAGTTTAACTATTAATAAAAACTAAAAACTAAATATTATATAAAATAAATAAATACGAATTTTATATATTAAACTTATAAAAGATATTATATAAATTAATAAATAAAAAGAAATTTAATAAAAGTTATTTATTAAGTAGCCACTTATTTTAAAAGCTATAATATTAAATTTATAAACTATATAAAACTTATAAAAAATACTATATATATTAATAAATAAAAAGGAATTTAATAAAAGTTATTTATTAAATAACCACCTGCTTTAAAAGCCACGATATTAAATTTAATTTAAAAATAATATAAGTAAATTTATTTTATTTAAATATCTATTTAAGTATAAAAACGGAAATAAAATAAAATATAAAAAAATATAATATATATTTAATTTAATATATTATAATAAAATCTAAAATATAAATAAATTATATTAATTATTTATTAAAAATAATAATCTTATAATATTATAATAAAATACTTATTTACCTTAGATAAATAAATAAATAAAAATAAAAATAAATATATATAAAAAAGCGTAACACTTATTATTATATTAAGATAATTAAGCTTTAATTATCTTTTAATAAAAATGTTATATTATTTAAAATTATAAATAAATACTTAAATATTTAATTAAAAACTATTTTTTATAAATATTATTATATATTTTATAAATTTAATTTACACTTAATTATATAATAAATAAAAGCTATTTATTAAAAAATATTTTATATAAATATTAAGTTAAAAATAATAATATAAACAATTTAATTAATTTTAATATAATATTTATATAAAACTTATTAATATTAAAAACAATATAAATAATTTAATATTAAAACCTTAATATAAAAATAAAATTATATTAATATAATAATATTAATTATACTAACTAAATATAAAAATAAATTAAAATAAATATATATATTTAATATTTAAAAACCTTAATAATAATTCCTTTTATTATTTTTTTATTAATTACCACTTATATTTAACACCTTTTTATTATTAAAACATTTTAATTTTCTTTTTATATTTTTTTATTATTTTAACTATGCTTTTTTATTTATTATTTATTAATATAACTTATAATATTTTCTTTATTAAATATTTTAATATATAATAATATAATAACTTTAAAATAAATTTAAAACTTAAACTTTATATTTATTTTACTTTTATTAATTATAGATTTTAAATAATAAATTAAAATTAATAATTTATTAAAAATATAAATATAATTATAACTATAAATATTAAAGTTATATTTTTAAAAAAAACATTATATATTAATATTAATAAATATTTTAATAAATTTATTATAAAAATAATTTATATAATTTAAGTTTTTAAAAAATATTATTATTAAAGCGAAATTATTTTTTTAAATGGTAATTTTAATATATAACTTTTAAATATAACTTAGAAAAAAAACCTAACGTATAATTTTAATTAATATAAAATATTAATAATATTAATTTAAAATATATAATAATAAATATAATAAATATAACTAATAATTTTATATATAAAATAAGCTTAATAAAATAACTTTTAATATTTAAAAATAATAAATCTAGCGATTTAACTTTTAAATTTAATAATAATAAACTTTATAACTTAATTTTTAACTTTAAGTAAAATAAATTAATTAAATTATTTAATTTAAAGTTTATTTATTAATTATTTAATTTAAGAATATATTTATATAATTTTAAATTTATTATTACTTTAATTTATTTAATATAATATTTAACTTTTATTTAATTATAAAATATTTATTAAAATATAATTTTATTTAAAACGAGGATATAATTTATTAAATTTATTTATAATAAACACTTATTATTTTTATATATATATTTTTATTAATTATTTAACTTAATAAAAACATATATAAATAATTAATAACTAAATAAATAAAATTAATTTTATAAAAAAATAAATTATTTATTATATTAATTATATTTTAAAGTAATTAAAAAAAAAGTTTATTTAAAATATAAATTATATTATTAATATTTTAAAAAAGCTGTGTTTTATTTATTTTATTATATTTAAAAAAAATTTTAAACTAGTAAAAACTATATTTTAAATTAATTATTTAAAAATAAATAATAATTTTAAATTTATAAAGTTTAATATTAATAATAATAACAGTTAAATATTAAATAAAAAATATATTAATAAAATTAATATAAAAAATATAAATTAATTAAATATTTAAATATATAAGTAAAATATTAATATAAAACTTATAATAAATAAAATTAAAAAAATTTATTACTTAAATAAACTAGTAATTTAACGAAGTATAATAAAGTAATAATTACGGCTTTTTTTTTAGAATTTTTTATTATATTATATCGTTTTTTATATTTAAAATATAAAGCTTAAACCAGGATTTTTACTATATAATACCACTTTTTTTATAAAACTTAAATTTCTTATTTTATATAAATCCTTTTTTTTTTACTTTTTTTCCCACCTTTTTTAAACACCATATAACGCCATAACGTTATAAACACCTATAAAACACTTATAACCAAAGAAATATTTCCTAATTAAGAAGCCCTACAGGCTCACACCCTCCTTCCTATTTAGGAATGCCTTTCTCACCCACCCTATAAGACCCCTCCTAAAACTCAGGCAATTACCTTCATCACTTACAATCAGGAGGCGAAGAACAAGGAGGCTTGAAGACTGTCCTCCATCATAAGGTTACACAACTGCGGCTTGAGGGTTCTCTCGCCAAGAGATTGAGTTTCCAATGGGCAGAGTGACCAGGCAGCCGGCTCTATAGAGGTAAAAATTCAAATCAATCACATAGTGGCTAAAGTAATTATTCAGTGACTTGGTACTCACTTTCGTCACTGTAAGCCGCACAAACAATATTACCAAGCCCCTATTCCGTAAGAAATGTCATGTAACCTGTCACCGTTCTTATATTGTCGAATAACTTGTTATTACCTACCAGTAAGTTTCAATTCTAAGGGTGTCATATAGAGCGGCTACAATTATTGATTTCTCAGTACCTACCTATGTAGATGGGTATGTTTGTTGTCTTCAAGATGTCTCTACCTTAGGTACCTAATACGTATAGTCTTTTAGGCGAGCGACAAGATGCAATCTTAGACCTTTATTAGTGATGATTATGAGATATAGAAATCTATGTCACGAGTTACCTTTATTTTATTTTATTCTTATTAAAATGTATCTTTGGAAGTTGAGATTGTCGCTGCGCTATAACTCCTCACATCCACACGTACCCTCAAGCCCTGTTGCGCTTAAGGCGATCTCAACTGACGGATTTCTACCGCAAATCAAAGAGAATGAGGCGCATGCGTGTCTCGCAGGACTGCTGCAGCCTTTCTAAGACAGCCATTGGTACCCGTCGTCCCACGAGGTGGGCCAACAAGGGATGGGCGCCTGAATTAGCCCTAAGGAGCATGGTCGTGTTCTAGATTGACTCGGCTGAGAATAGACGTGCTGCAAGGGATCGGGCCGGATGACGAGTACCAAGGACGCGAGGGATACGTTCAAGGCGTACCTAAGGTATCACTCGCAGCTTACCGCTAATAATGCAACGGCAATTAAATCATTTTAATTTTTAGATTTTGTGCTATGGTAAACTTGGCTAGAAAGACAGAGGGATACCGAACGTGTACTGCTCATTTCAAAACATCCCACGATTTAGGGCCTTCCGATAACCTCAAACCCCTCTCAATAGCTCCTATGCATTGAGGATCTTTCCATTCTCGAGATACGTCGTGTCGTAGCCGATGTGAACGGTAGACTTGGACATGTCGATCCAGTCGTCCTGATCTCTCACGGCACCCCCGACCCATTCCGGATCCATGACGAGGCTCTTCAGGCAGGTCAGGTCGGGCATCCAGTATTCGAGGACGAAGTCGGCCTTGCTAACCTCCCAGGTAGGTCTGACCCTCTGCAGATCGCCTTGGAAGGCATCGCACAGTTCAGGCAGTCTGGTGTACTATTTGGACGTCGGTTAACGCTAAGTCGTGAATAGCAAGTAGACGATGGATAGGACAACTTACAACGGAGTATTTCGTTATGCCGTATTTGTTCATCAGCGGGACGGCGTGGGGGATGTGCCATTCTCGAAACCAACGAAGAAGCGCGTCCTCTGAGACACCATCCTTTCGGTAGTGCTCGATTGTGTACTTGACTAGCTGCTGCCCGGACATGATTCAGTACTGGAAGTCTTGTATGCGGATGTAGTATGTGTTGTTATTGAGAGAGAGAGAGAGTAGCTGTTATAAACTCGAAGATTGCTCCTGCTTATATCCTCGAAAAAAGAAAGGGGAGGTAGACCGAAGGATGTCTTACGAGTCTCGGACCATTGATAATCCAGCCAGCTTCATCGAAGATCTCCGCCCCGTGTGCATATCCTCTTGAAACTAGCTCTGTACGAGATGCTTCTTAAAGTGCTATATGCGCGAATCAGTCCTACACCGCTTCTATGACTGGAGAACTCGGTAGATATGTCCGATTTGAGAGGTGCTTAATCTACTGAAGACGTGTTGCCATCTCACAGTGAAGTTGATAACTTTTGCTGAAGCAATGAATGCATAATGCAAGGGAATATAAGAGGCAGGGGTTGGGCGAGATTCGGATATAAAGCGCAAATTCTCCATCAATGGGTATTTCTGGGGAATCGTGCCCATAAGGGCCGGCCCGGAGTCATTTTGAGAAAGCAGCCGATCTCGCCATTGATGAAATCTCAACTCTTGTGATTAATCTGCATCTGTATGGTGGAAAGGAGGTAGGCATGTATATGAATCTCAGCAGTACCTCTGTGATTGTAACTTGCACAGTTGGTGAGAAGCATCAAGGGGGGTTCTCCTTTAGCTCCTTGATGAAAGACTGGTCGAGTTAACTCTGCTACTCTTGCATAGTCTCGTTTAGCTTATAATACTATTGGACATCGATATACGCATCGTAGAGCGCCATTGGAATCCCTGCTGGACGACAGCATTGAAGCTATCACGGTAACATTGATCGTGGGATTTCCCCCGCACTTGGGGGTCAAAGGGATACGAACCAGGATAGATAGCGCGGGTGAGGCTAGGGCTGTTCGCTTCTGCATGCTACCGTTGCCTGCATACATGAGCGCATCAGGCATGATCTGGGCGATTGTGCTTCTTCAATGTACATATGTCTAGGCCTATTGATCTTGCCTTCGCGAGCAACAGACGATGAGTATACTACTCAAGGGGTCTATTATTCTCTTGGCTCAAGGAGAAAGAACAGGTGAAGAATCTCCTTAGGTGGTGTGTGTAGGTTGCTCAATGTTGGCAAGCTGTGGGTGAAAGAACATCCAACAAGAAATGCAAGGGGTATCTACAAGGTGGGGATCGACAGTGTGCAACGTGCAAATATACATGGGGCCCAAACAGCTAAGATACCATGGGAACGGATCGTGTAGAAGGAATCCTACCGTGAGGCGTAGCAAATTTAGACTACATGGTAATCTCGTAGAGAGCCTCGTACGGCTCCTGGCAACTCTCCTCCCTTCACAAGCGCGACGGCTGAACAAAGAACAGTTCCTTTTAAAAACAATGGCAATCCTCTTTCTAATCTTTGGCTACGTTCTACGACTGAACTCATGATAGCAATAGCAGATCAATTACCTCTCAGACCCTAATATCGAATTCAAGCATTGGAAGATGGCGTCAGGCTTATTCATAGACCCAACTACCCTCCTCCGGATCGCCCCGGTCATCTCGACCACTTGCTCGTTGTGGTTTGGTTGGGATCAGTACGAGTTCCTCTAACTGTTCCTGAAGCCAGACATACAGGGCCACAGCAATAAGATGCTTCCGTCCCTACTTCAACACCTTCTTCAATCGGGGAGCGCCTCGCGTGGTAGGCCTCCTCCTCACAACCATCTTGACGGTCCGCCGCCAACCTACGATACGCCCCCGACGGCCTCCTGCACGAGCGTGGCTCGTTTATCTGGTACTCGGGCGCCATCGCGTTTGCTCTCGGTCATCAGATTTACGTCCTTTTCATTCTGCCTTCCATCAAGGCCATTACCGGCGACGCCAAGGAGAAGAACGTCAACGAGCTCAAGAAGTGGCTCTACGTCCACAACTGGCGCACTCTGACCGTCGACCTAGCGGGCTGGGCCTGCTGTATCGTGGCTGCCGTCAAGACTCTCTCTCTCCATGACTTTGCTGACCGCTTGAGAGAAAAAAATTACTCGGAACGGGTGGACAGTTGAATTGCATGTCATGGAACACAAAAGTGTGTAGCGAGACGAGACCTCTAATCGACCTAAGAGGATATTCTGAACGAGGGAGCAGCAACTGACAGATCGCGTATAAACACCCTCGGGTCGCAAGTTGATGTACCTAGTCAAAGAACTCAATAAAAGCTGCAACTTATTATTTCCCTCACGGCTGAGAACCGAGTGCATAAGCCTTCCTTTCCCACGTCGCTTGATCCTAGAGCGGGAAAAAAGGAAAAGAGCGTGGGGGGACACACAGCACAGAAGAGCGAGGTGAGAATAAAGTTGCTAACGATCAATCATTATGGTCGTACATCGTCAAGTCGGGTTTTCTTCCGCTTTTCGATTGGGGATCTGCGGACTCATCACCGTGTCCCCCGAGGGATCCGAGACGGCCGAGAAGAAAAAGAAAGAAAGAAAGAAAAAAACTTTTTCGTCTGGACACCCACAGCCGCCTAGATTAGGAAAACGAGGATCCGCAGAGAACCGGTGCTCACGCTTGGCTTACGCGTGGCGGTGTGAGACGCCGACCAGGGCGCCTGCTGGTTTTTTTTTTGTCATGGCTGCGCATAGCCGCTATCGTGGTCGCCAATTCATGCCTCATTCACCTGGCTTCGAGAACCCCAACCACCCCCAACCACCCGCCGCGCCCGGACGGCATGCATTGCACCTGTCCGAAAGGAGCGTCAACCGCTTTCGTGATATGCCTCAATTTCTCGATGCCAAGGCCATCATCCTCGACATTCCTTATGGATGGGACTTGAAGGGCCAGGGTATCCGTAGAAGACAGACGGGATGGCGCCGGCTCGACTGAATGAGCTTGGCGCCATCTACGTAGCGGCGGGATCTAAAATGATATGCCGTTCCTGCATTTGATCGACTCGGAAAAGGTATCGTTCTAGACCACCTTCTCTGAGTCCAGAGTCAAAGGTCAAAGGTCTCGATCGCGTACTGCTGGCTTGCGTCGATGCATGGGCGTCAAAGTTGCTCGGGTCAACGGCTTTCCCAATGTCGTCTAACGCCCGTTATCGGGTTCCCGTTCCAAGCTATTTGCCCTCGCTCCCCATTCCCCATGCTAGAGTTCCGGCGACGGCTGCCCTGGTGGAGTAGAAAAAGAGGAACAGCATTCCGCGCCAGATGGTCTGGCCCGTCCCGGTTCAGAAACAGAACGACGTGCAAACGAAAGCGGGTGCTTGAAGACTGGACGCAACAGGGTACTTTCCGCGTTCTTAAAGGGTAGACGGGTAGACATGATACAGCATGAAAATTGGGATACGTGAGCCTCCGTAGAGTCTTCACTGCATAGCAATGGATGCATCGGAATCCTAGCTTCTTACTAGACCTGGCTCCATGTTAGATACGTGATGCCCCGAGAGATTATGAGATTGTACTTAAGGTTGCTATATTTCTTGTTGATCCTATTGCGAAAAATGACATCGGTGACTTGGTTGGAGTCCTTCTCTCAATGACCTTCGTAGTAGTCGGGGCCGCGAAAATGAAGAACATGGCCCATGGCAGAGGACCACAAAGGTGAAATTCAATTCCTCAGCCGATTAGAATGAACGAAATAGATTCGGCGGCAGTAGAACTCGCGGCAATGGATCTCCTGGATTACCCGACCTATCGCGGGTTTTTCCTTCATGCTCCTTGTGGCATTCCTGCACATGAACTACAACGGCGGGCGTTCCCTTCGATTTGTTGATCTTCTCTGTCGCATAAGCTACGGGTAATGCGATACCACTGCCCTCTGTAACCCCATTTCGAAGGCTCTCATATGTGGCGCTGCTCGGGTCGATTTCGCCGGCATTGCTGTTTTTTCCCCATGCTGTTTTGAACCGTCTCGATCGCGTGTCGAGCCCACGAGGCCGCCGTGTTCCTTAAGATAGATACAGCACGGAAGCGGCCGCCGTTTGTCTCACCTCCACACATGCGCCATTTTCCAATACTCTTCTGGCCTGTTTATTCCCACACAGCTTTATTAGAGAGAGCGAGTTGGTTGGACATCCTTACATCTCCAACTGCGATCGCCATTGTCCCGGACCGATTGTCTGGTTCTCTTCTGTTCATTGTGAATCCTACGCTCCGACTCTGACGGCCCTCGAGGTCGCACTTCTGGCTCCTTCGAATCGAATTGCTCTGTTCCTCCTCACGAGCGTCTCTAGATTCTAGCGAGCTTACGGTCTATATGTGCGTTGACGACACTGCCGCCAATGACGCAGGCGGCAATGTTTGAAAGTTTACTGCCGTGACTGCATTGAGGACAGCTAGATTGTCATTCGTAGCCAGAACTGTCTAGGGTGTCTCGGACCAGGTTGCAAGTAGCCGTGTCGAAGATCTCGGCTGATTGCATCCGCAACCATCTCCTTTGGGGCAATGATAGCCAATCTCGCTAAAGGGCACTTATAAGTAATTCGTGGTTTAAACCCCCACATTGTCAGATCTGGTTGGAGCGAATTTCGGAATATGGCGATATGTTGAATGTTTTGCCATTGGAAGCATACCCAGATCTAAACTACTTGCCTCACAGCAGATCTAACGATGTTCAAGGTATTGGGGATTCAGACGATGGGCAATTACCCAACGTCCAATGAATAAGTGACTCGATAAGTTGATGAGTTGAGTTAATGTATTGCTACCATTGCGTTATCGTCCTCTCCATCCTCTTCGATCTGTTCCGACTGAATCTTGTCTAGTAGCTCATTAACCTTTCTAATGCTCCCATGCAGTGATTCTATCCTCCCCTTAAGATCCCTAGAGCCGTTCGCCTCCAGCGCCGTCACCAGGTCGAGCATCCTCTCCTCCCCGAACTGGCCCTTGCTGTAACTCTCCACGTCGCCGAGGTCCACCCCCCTCCGCGCGACCGGAGTGGTCCTCCGAGATCCCCATTGTTTTCTCGAGTGCAAGCGCAAGGGCGTGCACGAAGATGTTAACGATTATTGTGGCCTGCAGGCTTCCGCAGTTTTTTTTAGTTGGAACTCCCCGAGCTGGAACCGCGGGACGGTCGACTGTAAGGTGGACTTGCGCCACAGGACGAACTGGAGCAAGTTTGCTGAGGGACTTGAATAATTCGTCGTAGATATTCCATCAGCCGAGCGTAGCACGAACTACCATACACGCCGTCGACGTATCCATAAGATCCGTAGGACAAGCGTCGTAGGCGTTTATTGAGGAAAGTCGGTCATTCATCATCCGCGGACGGTGAGCTTTTTTATGTCTTCGTCCCATATCCCAAATATCATCCACCCTCCCGGTCGCTTCCATCCATGGATAGGTCATCCGATGAGGCATCGTCGTCGTTCTCCGCCAGGGAAAACTTAAAGCCGTCCACTATATCGATGAAAGCTTGAGAGCTACTCAAAATTCCGTCAATAGGATAGGGAGCATTGTTAAGTTGCCGGCGGTGGTCTTCAGTGTCGCTTCTCGCCGTGGAGTCCTCTTCAGCAATGATCCGGATTCGCTTTAGCTGTTGGTATAGTAACCTCTGCAAGTTCCAAAGTTTCTGCATACGAACTTCCTGCTGGTCCATCGATGATGAGTGCTGAGGGTCGTTGGAAAGGCAGTCCTGTTCTTCCTGAGACAGCCTCATGGAGTCGTCCACCGGTTCTATGCTGACTTCTATCTCCGAGTCCAGCGAGGATCTCCTGGCCGGCGTGCTTAGCGGTGGCGAGGGACATCCTCCCGAGGAAGTGGGTGTCAGATCGGCAACACCAAGATGAGGTACGGTGGCCAAAAGTGGCGGCGCTTTCCAGTCCAGTGGTATTGCACTCTGATTGTTTCCACTTCCATAGTAATCGTCCTGTTGTCGCCGCTGCTGCCGATTGATAGACCTTTTCTCGAGTCCCACGGCTGTAAGCAGGTCGACCGAGGCGCCGATGCGTAGTGCTCGTACATACGGCATGTACGCGACGGCACCGGACGCAGGGCTTGTCGTCTTCCTCCTCTCTCCTGCACTGGGACCTCTGTCGACTACGCCTGCGACAGGATAGACGCCGCCTGGGCTTTGCCGAATGAAAAGGCTCGTGGGCTCCCCCACGACTCCTTGAGCCAAACAGCATTATAGACATATTTTTTTAAGGGAGTATGTAGTTGTTATAGAGGAATCATAAATGAATAAAATAATGAGTAGATATAAGTTATCGATGATCGATCATAACGGATTCGAAACTCGAAAGGATGAGATTCTCAAGCTTTCTCTTGCTAACAGTGACTTGAGACGGGGACCTCATTATAAGAAGTCTCTCAGAAGAGATTGTCACGATGGGGAGAAGGTACTTTCTAATGTAGAAAATTAAATTATACAACTTGTCGACTCCTATATACGCGTCAGTTTTTCGATGTTACCGACAATCTCACCTGAAAATCTCCCATTTCTCTGATGTGACCTAGGGCTGTAAACTAAGCGACGAGTCTAGAAATGCGAACATCTATTCCTATCTTGTCCAGGTGAGCATGCAGAGAGTCCATACCAACGACAACTATCGCCCTGCATTACCTATCCAAGAACAGCCCATCGCGCGCTTCGTATCAGTGGCCTAGCCATCGTCGACACACCCTTGCACCCACAGCCCGACCTGGGAAGGGGGGGTTACTATTCCCAATTAGTCCATCACGTCTGCCGATCAAATATACAAGATTCTTCACCGGTTTCACGCATCGCGCTTTTGCGTTGGACTTCGAATTTTCCATGCATGTTCTATATTCCACTTGACGTGTCTTTCATGTATAATTTGTTTTAATCCCACCTAACTTATCTACTTTGAAATTCCCATGTCTTAGAATCATCCGTTTAGAACGAGGTAAAGTCCTCGACCAGGTCCAGAATTACTTAGATGCCTTGATTCCCTCGAGCTACCTTCTGCTACTTGCAGCCGGGTGGCTTTCGTAGATCTCGATCCCGCTTTGTTTTGGGTACAATGCGTCGAGGCAAATGGAAAATCAATCCCATGTAGTTTGTGCCCCCCAACTGACAGGGCTTACTTGCATTGACAGTGAATCTGATATCTGATATCTGGTTATAAAAAAAAAAGCTGTGCAAGTAAGGATCTAATCCCACTCTTTTTTTTACTCCGTCCTCGGTCGAGACATATTGAATACTCTACCGTCGCTTTGATTCGATGTACTCGGATCTCCTTGCAGGAACCAAATCCGATTTGATGTGGTACTGGCTACGAGAAGTCCTACACCCAGACACCACGCCTATTACCTCAGACCAAAAAATTATGGTATCTCTTTTCTTACTGTACTCTGCCAGCTGATAACAGAGCCTCATGAGCTATTCCACGGATTTATGCATAAGTGGAGGTCACATTGCCCCGGTTCAGGGGACGACATGTCACTTAAAACGGGGTTTCCACCAAGGTAAAATTCTCTTTGGAGCTTTGGGGAGCCTACACCTAAGTGTATCAGCGTGTATCAGCCAGTCAGCTCGAATCGGACTCAAATGTGTGTCTAGACCCTAGAGAAGAAAACGTGGTCTCACGAGTGCCCAATTATCGAGGCCGCGAATGGAGTTTTCCCCCGAGGCGACGGGCTTCTCCCCCCAAAGGAACATTCATATGCAACTAGCGGCTTCGACCGATCGTCCCGTGCAACTTGACATGCGAGATGTTAGCAGGGTGATCCATGACAGAATGATTACTACGAGTCCAGTGACAGCTCGGTGTGCCTGAAGAAACAAGCAGTACAAGGGTATCACTGCTTTAGTCTTGGTGTGGCTCGTGTGGTCGGGACGACCTATTGTTTGGCAGGCTTTATATTTCGCCACTATGGAACAGGCGGAACGATCAACGCGGGCGCGGGTAAGGCTGTAGTAGAATGATATAATAATGCCTCATCCCACCCTGCACGATGGTGTAGGGTACGTGGGGGTCTCTGGCAGGTCGGGTTGACGAGCAGCAAGGACACATGGCGTTTCCCGACTCCCTCATGGGGACCTTCATGGGAAAAGGGAAGATTGCCAGTAAGAACACCTTCCAGTTCGGGGCTTTGGAGAAGCATCTGCCGATTTGCTTCGTCTGCTTCGTCTGCTCAGTCTACATACAAGCCAACCCGCGTCACAGCTCGATTCAGAGAGAATCAACTGGACCGCACGTTTTCTCATGCAGCCTGACCACGCTGCTCCTCAGGTCGCCTGACGAACCTGGCGATTTCTCCTTCAGTAAGGCCACCACCACATGCATCACTAAGGTCCCCTTTTGACCGAGAACGTTAAATCTCTTCTTTTTCCTAAAGTCACATTTTACTTTTTCTCAACTCTGAGTTAGGAAAATTTGAGAAGCCCGTTCTAGAACAAGCTAGGGCAACGTTTCATTAATTCCAATAAAATCGTCGATTTTGACTCGAGCCAAATCTGGAGAATATGTCCCCCGGTTGATAAACGGAGTTTGCATCGGAACCGACCTGAAGAGCACAGACCATCCAGGGGTAAAAAAGGACAATGAGGAGGTGGAGATTTGAACCATCCGACAACTACTGAAGATCTACCTGATATATGGGTCTGAATAGCCTCAGAATAACTGGGTATCCATTGAAATCTAAGAGCGGGAGGACGCTGATCAATGGAGGCGGGGGGAGAATAGGAATTGGTTTGTGGCTTGACTCCAAGTCCACCTGGACATCGTCCAACGAATCAAATCTTTTCGTTGAGCGCCCCTTTAGGGGGGGCCTGGAACCTATCCTCGCCGCATTACAACCGTTTTACGGTCGAGTAACCCTCAAAAAGGTCGCTACGTTTTACTGCAGCATCTCGGAGACTGGAGAAGCCCTTTCAGGAAGCTAACGACGACGCCACATGCGCGCGGCCTTCGGCCAGACCTGCATCCGTGCGAGCATGGGCATCTTTTCTCTGCCCAGGCTAATGCATGCGTCGCGCGAAATTGCACAATGCAGACATATACACATATACTTGCGCGGGTTGAACACATACACCATACACCATACGCACACACACACACACACGCCCAACACAGTCTGTATACGGATTAGTGATGCCGTTACCGTGCTGACGATACTTCTCTCTAGTTAGCAACGCGGAATGCGACTTTGGTTTTCTAAGGGATGCCACGTAAGGTCGATCAATCCTGCCCGGCCTATTGCTGTCGTCCTGTGCTGTGCCGTCCTTGCCACGATCGCAATCTCTCCGTGCATCTCTTGGCTACCTGTCTGTCACTGGTGGCGATACCGCCGGCGGCATGGCTTTTTGCATCACGCTTGCTCTTCTCAATGTTGTGTATCGTCAATCACGGCAGTGAGCTTCAACCTGGGCTAACTATCTCCTAGTACCTTCTAAATCCTTCTCCTTTTTTTGACCGTTTTGAGGCCTTTTACACGTTTGGGGGATGTGCACATGGATGTGTTGAAGGAGTTGGTTTCTGAAGCAAGAATCAGAGCAACATAGCAACACAACACAACACATCACATCTCTAATTAGAGATTTTTTTATAGTCGTATAGCTTAGTTTAGATGACACCACTTTCGATCCTTCAGGCAGAAACTCGTCAACCTCGTAGAGCCAGAGTAATAACTCGGCCAACACATTGACCCTAATTGATAAATCTAGGTGGTCATCGACTCAACCAGGCCGCGGAAATCCGACATCTCGAGTAAGTCATACGAATTACACCCGCCATTCTATTCGCATATGCAAGAGAAACCCCCAATTGCGCAAAGAACTGTCTCGGATTCATCAGAGAAAGAACCTCTCCAACCCATTCATCCAAGTGGCTGGCGGCATCTTGGAGGTTGATTTGCCTATGTCCCGTCAACCGCCCAAGTTAGGAATGAGATATATCTGCACTGTCCCAGTCGATCAATGACCGCCACAATCTCGGATTTCCGTCATATATAAGATTTCCTGGGACGCGTTGCCGATGATCAAATGTTCGAGCCCGAGTCAATTTCGCCGATATAGGCTCCGACGTGATATTGAATCCGAACAGGTGTAGAAAACGACGATGTTGCGCGTGGGAGGTTCTAAGCCTATCGAGCCGAGGTCGCCGGTTTTGTCCCAAACCAGCTATCTGACACACCTCGCGGGTGGTGGGTACATATCTGCGGGATGAAATTCAACGACGTATGTACCTTCGTAGATGGCTTGTGCCCTTTCATTACCAGGGCGAATCAGATTTCCTACAGAAACACCCAGCTTGCCAGCCTGCCAGCTCTCTGTACGCAGCGCTGATCATCAGGGGTTACTTGCGGACCGACCCACGTGATGCTCTTCGACAACAGTACCGAAAAAGACCAGGATGCCAGGTTGCCGATTTAGGGAATCCCTTTCTCTGCTTTCTTGTTCTACTGGCCAGACCCCTGGCAGGCTGAAGAGCGATGCCCTTGTTGCGAGGGTGCGAGGATACGACAGTCAGCTGCTTGGAAGCCAAGTTTCCCTTCGGCTGCAGCCACCGCCTGACCAATGATATCCGTTAGGTCTAGTTCAGTAACTCGGTGCCTTGGTGACTCGAGATCTCATGCCTATCGCTAGAGTGGTATTTGAGAGTTCAATCTCCATGGGTTGCAGTTCCACTGGGAATTTCGCGTCATTTGATGCGTATAACCTGTCTTACACAGATTCGACATCTACGAAGGC
This sequence comes from Hypoxylon rubiginosum, assembly GCA_902806565.1. Taxonomy (NCBI): domain Eukaryota; kingdom Fungi; phylum Ascomycota; class Sordariomycetes; order Xylariales; family Hypoxylaceae; genus Hypoxylon; species Hypoxylon rubiginosum. The sequence continues at coordinate 367,392 of CADCXA010000033.1, read as the reverse complement.
ACATACTGCACGTACCGTACTCCTAATAATACGACGGAGAACCGTGCGCTATCGTGCCTCCCTCTGGCAGTCCTACCGCCAAGATAAAGATGTTATCTTGGACACTGAGTAGGATACAGGTATCGATGGTGACAAAAGACCTTGTCACCTTGTAATTGTTACCTGTCATTTTTACACGCCCAACCGTAGTAATTTTAATATACGTACCTCGTTGGGTAACCTGCAGCGTGCGACTGTTCGGCAAATCGTTTCGGGCTCTTGAAGCGAACACCGTCTAGCAACCGCTGGAGCGGGATTTGATACACATGACTCCTAACTCTGGTGAAGATCTGATAAATGTCAACAGCGTACCCCCAAGTTACCAATAAGCGGCCGGGCCAGCTATCCTAGTGGTCAGCAATGATCTAATGGAATGATCTAATAGCATCTACGGTTTGATTGTACTACATGTACATGTTTGTTTTCGTTCTCTTATCAAAGATTGCTATGTACATACTTCTTAATCGGCGTTTGATTTGACTTCCCCCCAACTTTTTCAGAGTTAAGTGGATACAAGGATGATTTTGAGGCTATTCAGACCCACCCCACATCAAATTAGAAGTTTGGGTAAACCCCAAAAAGTTGTCAGCTGACGACATTGTGCATGCCTCCCGACATTGATGATTGTTTGCCTCTTGCCCGTCTCTACCCAGCGCACCGACAGGTTTGGTAGACGACATCGCGATCTAAGCTATTTTCGCATTTCAGTTAGTGACCATAATTGGTTGGGCGTTTAAGATCGATTTTCGTAACATCGCCGCACCGACGATATGCCGCCCCGTACGGAGGAAGAGCTCCTATCTTATGGGGTCATGGACCCCGCCATGGTAGACGTGAGTATTCGGTTCCCTCCCTTGCCTCTGATGGCTCTATCTAGTTTGTGATATATGTGATATATCACGGTGATCACCTGAAATAGAAACATGCCAATACCAACACCAACACTACCTGCACATAAAATGGGACAGCGCAGATAACCAAATGCGAGTCACAGGCCCTAGCCCGCTACCCGATCCGGGACATGCTTCCCACGGACCCGTACTACGGAGACGACCCGCACTCGGCCCTCCGCGCCCACCGGGCCGCCACCCTCCGCGAGAAGCACCATCTCCGCTACGTCCCCGGGCCGATCCCGGAGCAGGTGCGCGAGGAGGAGCGCACGATCCCGACGCGCGACGGCGCCGAGAATCCCCCGTCCGCATCTACCGCCCCGTCCGCAAGCCGGCCGGGGGGAGCCCGCTGGTCGTCATGTACCACGAGGGCGGGTGGTCGATGGGCGACGCGACCGACGAGGAGACCAACTGCCGGCTCTTCAGCCGCGATCTCGGGGCCGTCTGTGTTAATGTCGAGTATCGGTGAGTACATTGCATAATGTCCGGACGACCGAAAAAGCAACTTTGATAGTTCGGTACCCGGGTGGATACTCGTTTTCAACTCTGCTATTATGGACTACTAACCAAAAGTACCTACCAATAGACTGGCACCAGAGCACCCATTCCCAACATGGATTGACGATAGCTGGGATGCGCTAAAATGGGTACGTGTGTGCTTGTATATCCCTTCTTCTTTACCTGCCTGTAAGGAACATGCCTAGGTACTTACGTATACCCTTTTTCCCTCAATCCAGGCAGCGCAAAACGCAACGTCCCTAGGCGCAGACCCGTCATCGCGCGGCTTCATCGTCGGCGGCGGGTCGGCCGGGGGCAACATCGCAGCAGTGCTCGCGCATATAGCGCGGGACGAGGGACTAAACCCGCCGCTGACGGGGCAGTACCTCTGCGTGCCCGCCGTCATGTGCTTCAAGCCGCCGGCTCTGATCTCGCCTAGGTACCGGGCGGAGTACCGGTCGCACCCGGACGTGACGACGAGCGCGGACCCCGTCCTGAAGATCCGCGTCGGCGCCGAGTTCGCCGCCCACATGCACGGCAGCCTCGGCGCGTCCTGGCTCGACCCCCGCTTCGTGCCCTTCCTGTACGGCGCGGGGCCGGACGGCCACCGCGGGCTGCCGCCCGCCTACTTCCAGGTCTGCGGGCTCGACCCGCTGCGGGACGAGGGCCTGATCTACGAGAGGGTGTTAAGGGAGGAGGCCGGCGTCGAGACAAGATTGGACTTGTATAAGGGGTTCGGTCATTATTTCTGGACCAACTGGCCGCAGCTGGACAGGAGCCGCGAGTTCGTCGAGGATACTTTGAAGGGCGTGAAGTGGCTACTGGAGCAGAAGTCGTGACTTTTGACTCGGTGACTGAAAGAGGTAGGTAAGAGAGAGTACCTCGTAACAACTTGAGTCATGATTTCGTGACAGCAAGCACAGATAGTGGCCTCAAGGGTTGCTTTACGAGGACTTCAATGCTTATTGCGCAATTAACCAGGTCTATCTTGATTTCTATTACGTGACATTCTATTAACATTCTCACTCTGATCTTCTCCCTTGCATAACATAATATATTTACGCAAATATCTATCAGTTTGACTCGGGAGTTCCCTACAGTTTTTGCCAGTCTCCTCATCTCCTCACTTCGGAGATATCAACCTTTCGATCCACCGCCGTGCTCCCCATCATCCGCTTCCCGGAAGTCAATTGCGCCCTTGTCGTAAAACGCATCCGCCATTATGCAGCTCCCGTGTATTATGATTCGCCGCTCCTCCGCAATTCTGAAGCACAACATCACAAAAATAACCTAGCCTCAAAAAAAGAGGGTTGAGTCCAGTCATGAGGGGTGTTCGCCTTTTACGGTAATTAGCTACCCCTAAACTCACTAGAGGTCTCAGGTGATGTAATTTCCGGGGTACATAGAAGCTACATAAAGGCGGAATGACGCAAGTAAAAACCTTCGAGGAAGAAGGAATTGGAAATGGGAAACGACCGAGTTTAGAAAGAAGAATCAATTCAAGCAATAAGAGACTAAACTTTTCCGAATCACCAATACCAGTCCAGACTTCATTTCGACAGTTACATTGGAAAAGCAAAGAAGGGGGCAAACATGGCACCCGAAGAGAAATACCCCGATCTGACCGGCTTCAAAGCTCTAAGGTGAGAGATGACCAGTCCCGTAGCATCATCCATCCATCATCCATCCCACACACCCAACGCCTCTCTCTCTTTCATACATAAAAAGGTTACACAAGCTGACACCCACCCCTCTTTTCTTCCCCCTTTTCCAGCTTCGACTGCTACGGCACCCTCATCGACTGGGAGACAGGCTTCCAGTCCGCGGTCCGCCTGCTGACCTCGCAGCTGCCGCCCTCGCACCCCCTAAACGCGGACCCGCCCGTCGCCGCCATGCAGAAGCTGCACGACGTCCAGAACGCGCTCGAGCGGTCGCACCCGTCGCTCCCGTACAACGAGCTCCTCGCCGAGTCCATCACCAAGTTCGCGCGCGAGGACCTCGGCCTCCCCGGGCTCTCCGACAGCATCGCCGAGCCCTTCGGCAACGCGCCCGGCACCTGGGCCCCCGTTCCCCGATACCGTGGCCGCCCTGCAGAAGCTGGAGAGGCGGTATAAGTTGGCTATCTTGTCGAACGTTGATAACCGCAACATCGCGGCCACCGTCGACAAGCAGCTGGCGCCGGCGCGCTTCGCGCTCGTGTGCACGGCTCAGGATATCGGCAGCTACAAGCCGGAGCGGCAAAACTTTGAGTACTTGTTTGCGCGGCTCAGGGAGATGGATGGTAGGGGCGTGGACTGGGAGAAGGGGGAGCTTCTGCACGTCGCGCGCAGCCGTATGTAACACCAGGAGTTTCTTTTTTTTTTTCCTTCCTCCCCTTTTCAGCCAGTTTCGGGAGTAAATATTCCTAAATACGTGTAGGAATAGGTAATTTACTCCCGAGACACATTTCAAGACTCAAATAACTATCCGGCCTGAAGAATCATTTTAAATACGTACTGACTCCCCATTGTTGTAGTGACGGCGGACCACGTGCCGGCCAAGCAGATCGGGCTGCCGAGCGTGTGGATCTCGCGGGGCGGCGACCGCGAGGACGGGAAGGGGATGGGCGGCGACTACCGGGCGCTGCGGGACCGGGTGGCGTTCGGGTGGCGGTTCGACACGCTGGGGGATTTCGCGGACGAGGTGGAGAGGCAGTTCGCGCTGAAGGCGAAGATGGAGTCGTAATCATAAGCTGTTTAGGGGGGGTGAGGATGAGAGATAAGGGGGAAATGAGGGGTGCGTTGTGCCCGCGAGAGGGGAGTTGAAAGGTTTGACGACGTTACGAAAATGGTGGGTACGAGAAGGGATGCAAAGGAGAACAAAATTGGAATCATGAATTCATACATCACGAAAATCACAAGTTGGTAGTCAGTCTCATATCATTAATGCAACACCTTGTTCTAACAACATCTAATCATCATCGTCATCACCCATCCTAACATCCCCATCATCATCAGTAGCACCACCTTTCTCACTCCCCCTCGCCCTGCTCCCAGCGCGCCCGCGCCCGCGCCCGCGACCGTAACTAACCCTCCGCGTCTTATGTTCTTCCGCGTCGGCGCCGCGCCACCCCTTCTGCAGCTTGACGGGCCGCAGGAACCAGTCGACGTGCACGGCGCCGTACATCTCGTCCTCGCTGTCGACCTCGTCCGGCATCATCGCCATAGCCGACGCCACCGACTGGTCGTCCCCTCCTTCACCACCACCACTGCCACCTCCTCCTCCTCCGCCCTCGGAACGGCGTCCGCCCCGTGCACCAGCTTCAGGTGCCGCACCAGGTTGCGCCGCCGCGTGAACCCCTTCCCGTCCGCGGACCGCGGGCAGTCGTGGAACGAGCACAGGAAGGAGCCCGGACCGGACCCGGACCCGGACCTGCTGCGCGGCCGCGACACGCTTCGAGAGCGAGGGCGCGTCGTCGTCTCGGACGGGCCCGCCGTCTCGTCTCCCGGCGGCGGCGGCGGCGGCGTCGCGCTGGGGGCTACGCTCGGCGTACGTGTTGCCCGCGCGGGGAGCTGCTGTTCGTCTTCTTCTTCCTCGTCCTCTTCTAGAAGCGGCGGTCGCGGCATCCCCGGCACGTACGTAGTTCCTCTAAGCGGAGTCTTTCTCCCGGCGGCCGCCGCGGGTCCCTCGATCAGCGTGTGCAGCGTCATGCTCTGGCCGAACAGGTCAGCGCACCGCCTCGCCGCGCGGTCGACGGCGGCGGCCGGGAACCCAGCTAGTGCCGCCGCGCCCAGCACGTCCCTCCAGTCCCGCAGACCGACCCGGGTCTGCATCCGGGCTCCCCTCTTACTCCCCATGGAAGCGGAAGAAGCCGCGGATAGAGAACGATGATGATTCTTTGTCACTGCTGCGACTCTCTTGCGTTTCCTCACCCTCCCGCGACTGGGCCCTTCCGTTTCTTCCCCGTCTCCCGAGTTGCCGCTTTCTTTTCCTGATTCCGAGTCTACCGCCGCGCTAGGTTCCTGCTCCGAATCCGGTTCTGCGTTAGAGAAGACGGGGAGCGGCTTCTTTTGTAGTCGCGCGACCCGGAATGCGTATTCTTGGTCTGTTTCTCCCTCAAGGCGTGGGTATGTCTTTTTCGGTCTGCCTTTCCCGCGGGCTTTTCCCTCTTGGTTCTCGTCTGGGAGCTCTTGTGCCGGTGGTGTCTGCGATACCGACCGGCGACGAGACTGAAGGCGAGATACGGATCCAAGCGGCCTGCCCGGCTTCCTGCTTGGCTTCCTGCTTCTAGTGGTTGGAGTTTGCCGCCCCCGTCCGGATGATGATCTTCGTGAGGATGCATTTAGCATAGACGCATCTGATTCGGAGTCTCCCGAGTCGGAATAACAGTTGACCGTCGCTTCTCGCGCATTGTGTAGGATGGTAAGTGTTGTGTCTAGTTTAGTTAATATGTGCCGTACGGAAGGACGCAAGAGATTGTATGATAGATCGTCGTCTGTGGAGACTATCGGCTTGAAGCGCCGTTTCTTATACGATTCTTCGCGAGACCCGTCTTCAGGATGCTCGTCAGAATCACCCATCTTTTCGTCCTCGCTTATAAGCTCAGGTTTGACGGACCTGGGCCTCGACCGTGATCTAGATCTCGACTTCTTACTCTTAGTACTTAGTGGAGATTTCACGGTTACTCCATCCGAAATTTCATCTTCGGTGACTCCCTCCAAGTCCGTGTCTGCTTCCTCGTCAGATGTACTCGGCTGAACCCATGGTCTAGCGTTGAATTTCTCTTTGGCCGACTTCAGAATCTCAGCACTAATGATCTCCTCCAAGGCCGTGCTCGGCATCTCACGGGTGGGTTTTCTGAATGTGAACTTTTCATCAGGATTATACATGCCCAATCTCGCAGGATCGTCAGGTGGTGGGACCTTATCTACGCGCATAGGCCAAGCGGTCCATGATCGTTGCGGCAGCCAGTCGTCGGGCTGGACGAGCTCGCCTGTCAAGGCGTTGATATCCTTATTCTTCAAGTCAGCTTCTAAATCAATTAAACATCCATATATCTCAATCTTCAATCCCACCTCATCAGGCACTGGGCCGTCCGAAACTCCTCCATTCTGCACCCTCTTGTACCTTCGCTTCAGCGCAAATGCGTTGTACAGATGCACCGACAGATCCCTGTCACGAATCTCCTTGAGCGCAGTCAGCGTGTTGATTTCCTGGCTGTTGAGATGTCGCCAGGTAGACTTGGGACCGCGCCACCGATTAGGTCGCTCATTTTCCTCTTCGTAGTCGCTCTCGTCAAAAGAGCCCTCCGATTCATGACTGGGTAAATATTCCGAGTCGTTTGCCGCGGTCTCCATGCTGAGTGGTATGTATTAGAGATACATGTATGTACCTAGACTGTCTGGTTTCGAGGGAGCAAGGGCTGGCAAAGAGGTGGAAAATATAAGTTCTACTAATTGAAGATGAAGAAGGGCTAGAGGTAAACTTGTGAAAAGTTACACTTAACAGAACCCCCGAAGCTACAAAAATTTCCACTAATTGGTGGGAACTACACAACACAGATGCACAGCACGCCGCTATTCACATTTAATTTAGGTATGTTAGAAATTCATGTAGATTTTACCATCACGCGAAGAAAATAGTTTGGTGTTTATTATCAACACGTCTAATTTATGTAATGCCCTACACCTACGCCTTCGTGCTAGCTTTCTGCTTCTCAAGTTTTCTCCTCTTCGCCCTGAGCTTCTGGTCCTCTGCACTCTTCTTATTGTTGGTATACTGCATCTGCTCAAAGAGTCTTCTCTTCTTCTTGCTAAGCATTCCCTTTGCCCTTTCAATATCTTCCGCCTCTTCCTTGGCTTGCTTGGCCAGGCGCTTTTTCGCTTCCGCCTTGGCTTTAGTTTGGGGATTAGAGGCGTTTGTTTAATTGGTTTGCCCGTCAACTCCGCTTCAAGTTCCCGTTGGTACTGTAACTCAGCAGCCTGCTCGTCATCTTCCGACTCGTCCGCAGCTTTCTCGTTCTCTGAGAAGCCTCCGAATGAATCGTTATCGCCGTCTTCATCCTCTTCATCGTCAGACCGGGCAATATCCATGCCATCAGCTGCGCCTTCTATCCTCTTCACGGCAAGGCTGTCGTCCGCCTCCTCTTCATCTTCATCCACTTCTTCTTCGCTATCCTCTAATGCTTCACCCTCAGTTTGTTGGTCTTCCAACGGCATTGTCGGGTCGTACGCTCCCTGCGTGCTTTGCACGAATGGACTCAAATGTGGCGGCAATTGAGTACCGGGGGCGTAAAGGTCTGGTCGTTTCATTTCCCCGTCGTTGATACTATCCCAAACCCACTGCGGTTGCACGTAGATTCGGCCCGGCATCCTCTGGTTTGCCGCAAGTTTCTGAGCTGTCTGGTTGTCTTCGCCATCGCCATCTTCTTGCATAGCGGCCTGTATTACCGGACGATCGACGATTTGATGTGTGATAGATGGGTCGCGCTCGTTAGTGGTGTATGCGCCTTCACCCAACGTAGCATCCCATCCGATACGCTTGCAGCCGAAAGCACGAATAATGAACTCTAGTGGCTGTCTTGGTGCTTCACGAGACAGATAAAATGTGCAGTTCGCAAAAAGAGACTCGGGATCGCTTCCTGAATGGCTGGGCTGGGGTAGAACATCACCACCCGGCGCAGCGGGCTCGAACTTATCGATCCCATCGGTCGGCTCATCCTCGTCCGCTTCGGTTTCGATGCGATCTCCGTCAACTTCCGTCTCTCTCATCTGTCGGATGAGCTTGTTCACTTCAGCCTGTGTTTTCGGGTCTGGTCCCGCTTCCGTCTCGCCACTTGTTAATTGAGCCGGGGTTTCCTCTGAACTAGTTAAGAGGTTACCCTCGAGCTTGAAAGCGCCAAGCTCGCCGGCCTCGTCATCCATAGCCTGGTCGAACTTGGGCGGGTACTTCAACCCAACAGATGTGTATAGTCGGAAGTTAATGAAACCCAAAAGAGTCATGTAGAATTCCACGAATGTGCCCATGATCCTGAAGTCCACGTCTCCTACAACCCTCTGGTTGAACTTGTAGGGAGCAAGCCATAGAATATCTTCGCCTTGAATACTCGCCTGGTAGTAGATACCCTTGATAGAGAGGAAAGACTTGCGCAAGCTTTGGGAGACGATCAGGTAATGTTGGAACTCGAGGCAAAGTCGTTCGCATCGCGCAATCATCTTAGCAGGGACGGTAGATGTAGACGGGAGGTTGGCGAAGAGGAAAAGCATAGAGAGGCAGTCGTCAAGATCACGGAGGGCATCGACAAAGGTCGGATACCGCTCTCGGATGACATGATCGAGGGTATATCGCGGTTTACCCGTCTTCTCAGGTTTCGAAGAGTTCTTTTCGAGTCGGCTCGCATCGCCGACGTCTCCACGACCTAGCGCCCTAGATATCTTCTTCTCAAGAGCCTTTTGCTCTCTGAACTTCTGTAATAAGGGTTCGTGCAAAAGGTATTGGATGTCCTTGGCGTAGTAAAAGGTAGTCGAGGCGGTGGCACTCTTGGAGGCCTTCTTCCTGCTTCTAGGTTCTCTCGGGAAGATACTAGATTTTACGTTAGCATGTAGTCAATTGGTGCAACTCGGAGAAGAGCTGCGTAGTCGCAAAATAGCAAAGTCACAAAGCAATTCCTTACCCTTTCCAGATGCATAGCTTTCGAAAGTCGGGAAGACTGATCTGTAGTTTCTTCACAGCTTGTGTCCGGGTAATGTAGTTTTTGGCATTTCCAGCCTCGCCCTTCTTCTTTATTCTGCCCATTGTTGCGACTCGGGTTGAATCGCTTGCCTTCTTGTTGTGTGTTGAATTTTTTAATTCTACCAACCAAGTATCGACAGTAGGCAGTAAACCAAAGCTTTAGAGGGGCCAATAACTTTTTTTTTTTTTTTTTTTCCCTTCTTGCGATTAGAAATTGCCAGCCTTGACCGCTTTCTGGGGTCCGGCACTAGGCGTAAATCACTCTAGTCTTAATATCGATAAGGATAAGGCCAGCGACGTGGAATTGGAACTTGCAAGGGTCCGCAGACCGTCCCTTGCCATTTTACCTGCAAAGCGTAAAGCGTGTTAAGCGTGTGCAGCTAGAAGGAGCCAAGAAAAAGACACAGGACAGTTTTGAAAGTTGAAGTCGACCATTCTTCCCCCAATTTTAAGAATACGAGATACAAGAAACGAACAGCGAAAGAAACGTCGAACCCTCGATCTCTCGAACTCTCTGCCAACTACAACTACAAGAGGCAAAAGTGCCCAAGTCGAATCAAGCCATCGTATCTCGAGTACCAAGTAACCAAGTAACCACCTGGCCCTTGTCGACGATGGAATTGCATTATGAACCGCGGTAAAATGCATTTCCAGGGGACAGCCGGTCTATACGCCGCCGCCGCTCTGCTGCGACTACTTCTATTCGCTTTCTTCCTGGACTTCCCGAGCTGCTGACAGCTCGTGTCGAGATCTCGACACCTGTGACAAGCTTCAAGAGATGTAAGACAGACACTTTTGCATACTTACTCGTTTTGACCGGAAGCTCATCTTCTCTCTATAGTACAAGAAGGCTTGTTCCTGTATAATCATAATGTCTCGCCTTATGATGGCGGCGTGTACCACCAGGCGCCATTACTTCTGCCACTCTTCTCGCTACTCCCAGACCCGTCGACATACCCCATATTCACATACCTGCTATACATCATAGTCGACCTACTTAGCGCCAATGCGCTTTACAAGATCGCCGAGTCAGGGGAAGCAAGCGCCTCGAGACTCTTCACTTCAGCTCGCAAGGAAAGGAGATGGAGCGGTTACATTGTTGCGGCTCTGTATGATCATAACAATTCCAGAAACTTGAGAGTTCTTTGCTAACGGATCTCCCACGTAGCTTCCTCTTTAACCCCTTTACGATCGCAACGTGCATGGCGCGGCCTACCAATGTCTTTACCACTTGCGCCATTCTACATGCCGTAGCAAAGGCGATAGCCGGCAACCCCTTTACCGCCATGCTGGCCCTCTCGTTCGCGACTTATCTCTCCATGTATCCCATCTTACTCCTGCCGCCACTAATACTACTCGCCTACGACCGACAATTTGTCTCGAAGAGAGCATCCTCTCTTCTACAATTCGCAGGTATCAACGTCATAGCAGTTGCGTTCTGCCTTTCGGCTTTATTCTTGGGATCTTACCTGCTGACGGGGTCTTGGGAATTCGTCACCTCGACATACGGCATTCAGCTAACCCTAACTGACCTCACTCCCAATGTCGGCCTGTGGTGGTATTTCTTTGTCGAGATGTTCGACAGCTTCCGCGCCTTCTTCCTCGCCGTATTCTGGCTGCACCTCTCGTGCTACGTAGGCGGGCTCTCGATCCGCATCCGCCTGCAACCACTAGCCGTGCTCACAATCCTCGTGGGCATCTTCGCCATCTTCAAACCCTATCCCAGCATCGCCGACACCACCCTATTCCTCGCTATGGTGCCACTGTTCAGGCACGTGTTTCCGCTCATGCGGTACACATTCTTCGCGGCCTCTACGATACTCTACTCCACGTTCCTAGGCCCCGCCTTTTACTACCTCTGGATCTACGCCGGCAGCGGGAACGCGAACTTCTTCTACGCCATAACGCTCGTATGGAGTCTAGGCCAGAGTTTACTGGTCAGCGATTTGACGTTTGCCATACTACGGGACGAGTGGGAGGTTGAGCGCCCCGAGATGGTAGGGAAGGAAATCCGACAGATCTAGTGATTCGTGTTGTGATAGCCTGGCTCATACCAGCATTGTAGGATTTGCGGAAGAAACGCAGTATAGACTCTGTCTGAGCAGAAATAATTAGACTACATCATGAATATCATAGTAATACAAAACTCGAAAATGAGATACATCTATTCTCTTATCCTTAATAGATTCCCTCAGTGAACTCACAGTTTGGTAGACTAGCTAATAGTTCTAGTTCGCATACCTTTTAGGGGTATGTATTGAATAGCGCTGAAGCAGTCAACTTGCATGGGCTTGTCCGAGCTCGATGTCCAAAAGGCAGCTACCAACCTTTGAACGCGTCTATAAGCTCAAGATAAGGAGACCGATGTTTTGATAAACGAAGAGGATAGGAGCTAAACAAGAAAATGGAAAAGGGGTAGCATAAGGAAAATTGCAAGGCGGGCTCCGAGAATGTCCTACTTGCTCTTCATTTGACTAACCAGCACGTTCTGCACATACTCTACCCAATCTCTCCACCAATAGGTGTTGGATATGCGAGGTAAGAGGGAGATATAGTGGAATGAGCAATCACGGTGAAGGTAAAAGCTCTACCCAAATTCCCAAAGAGCCAGTGTAGGTCAAGTGATAGGAAACTGCCAAGACGGCGAGGAGACCTCAGGATCTAACAGCCAATTAACTCAAAGATATCTAGATAGCTACAAGATAGACGCTTGAAGCTAGTCCCGAGACTTGAGGTAGGTGCGATATAACGCTTTACAGGTGGCACATAAACAGATGCAGAAAGCGTGTGTACCTACGATACGAGCCCTATAGCTTAGCACGAGTATAAGAACTGCCTTGTATTGTTCCGATACAATAACTACCTACCGATGGCATCAGACCATGTCATGGACTGGAAGACGCTAAGGTATATTCGATACTGACTAACGTTTACGCAGGACATTTACTAGTAGTTGGGCTATCGGAACGCTCTAGACATATCCTGTAAGTAATTTGCTAAAAAGATTATTACTCTGTCTTTGAAATAGGAGCATGAATAGATCAAGGAGCATTCCTTCCTCTTCCGCCGCTGATCGGGATCTTCCTCTACTCCAGCTCCTCATCATGAGATGTGTGCGAAAGGAGTGATGGATCTATCAACTGAATTCCCATACGCATAACTTTCCAGTCTTAGCTACAGTGTGGGATTCCTATCTTGTCTAGTCTGAAACATTTCGCTTCATATGGTTTGAGCGAGCTTTTCGTTCGAGGAGAGCCCAATATCTCACTCATCTCTAGTACCTAGACAGCTCCGTGAATGAACAGGGGTAGGCATCTTGTGAATTGTGGTATCTCAGACTCGAATACTTAATGTCCCCGGTTCCAGTCGCGACCTTGCTATCTTAATTTACGCCACGAGTGTCCCGTACCTCTTCACGGGGCAGTAGACGGCCGCAGGTAGGTAAGCTTAGATAACCAACTACAATCAAATCCGAGCTATGCAGTCTCCTGTTGATGAATAGAGTTCAGTACCTATATGGATAAGGTACACCCTCTCCCAAGACGCGGCACTGTCCGAGCATTTAGGCCTTGGCTCGGGTTAGAAAGGCATATATTAAACAATGACATATTAGGTATCCCACGATATGGCTAGGCGGGTACAACCGTTCCTCCGGATGGCCGAGTTGGTTTGGCCTAGCGGATATTATCTTAAAAACTACCCTTAAAAGTATGGTTATGAATATCCCTAGGCGCTGGGGTTCGATTCCCCAGGCGGTCAACTTTCCTTTTTCTTTGTTCATTCACTTTTTATTACCCTTTTCATAGGTATACTATATTATTTATACCCCTATCTAGGCGGAAAGCCGTTAGCTTGCTCCCACACGGGCAGCCCTTCTAATATCGATCCTATCTCGCCAAACTGGCGCAGTCCGGTTTTGTCTCTGGCCGGCTCGAAGCGATGCGTGCTCGCGCCCAACAGCGGCAGCGCCCTGAAGAGCGCAACAGCACCTAGGGCTGCCGCCACGCTGCTGACGACGGCTCCCCCGACGGCGACGATCAGCTGAGAAGGATCCTTCGCGCTCTCGTCATCCCCTCCCCGGCTGCTACTGTCCCCCACGCCGCCTCTGCGCCACCTAGCCCAGCTGTCCCCAACGCCCGGGACGGCCTCCAGCGATCCTTCCGCGAACCGACCAATCACGCCCAGCACCCCTCGCGGTGCGGCTGGCTCCTGCCAGACTATATCATCCTCCTGGGTGGCGCGCCCGCAGGATCGCCTCAGCTCCCCCAAGAACGCGACTAGGCGCGGGTAGGATTTCTCTAGGGCGGTCTTGAGGATGGGGTGCGGCGTGCGCACGCGCATCAGCTGCAGGTAGCCGTACGCGAGGAAGTCGAACGACGACGGCTCGTCGCCGTCCCGCAGGAAGAACCGCTTGGCCCCTAGCGCCTCGTCCAGGACCGAGCAGAAGTCCTCGGCGAGGTGCTGCAGCCGGATCGCGGCCGCGTGCTCGGGCTGCAGGGCCCGGCTGGGGCCCAGACGCTCCCGGAGCCGGAGGAACCCGGTGGAGGTCGTTTCGGCTAGCGATTGGGAAGAGGAAGAGGAAGAGGAGGCCTCCGCGTCTACTTCGGCCGCGAGGTGGACGACGCCCAGGTGCGCGGCCTTGTCGATGGCGGCGGCGCGGATGGCCGGGGGCACGGTCCACGTGAGCGGGAATCGGAGTAGCGATGAGTAAGCGGGCCGGGTCACGTCCACCCACGCGCTTGGGGAGACGTAGAGGGACGTGGCGACCAGGCCGGCGCCGCGTGTCGCCAGGAACGTGGCGTACGCCAGGGAGTCAGCCTTCTGCAGCGGTGTGAGGTCATCGTCGATGGACAGCCGCCCGCATCCGGTAAGGTACGAGACGATGTTAGCGTATCCAGAAGTCCAGGTACCTCCGTGGTTCAAGGCGGGGAGGTGGTCTGCCCCCAGTGTGTTTGATCAGCTGCCAATCCTTTACATGATGTCTGGGGAAGTATGGTCCTTTTTTTTCTTCTTCCCCACGCGTGCCAACACGGAAGATCACGAGATCGTCTTTTTGATTAGGGAGGATCGGGGATGGGGGGCGGGCCTTACAATCTGGGCTGACAGCAGCGTCATTGCTGGCGATTAGGGTCCAATCTTCGCGGGGAACGAAGTGACGGAAGCATGCAATGGCGCCTAGGCACTCGGGATCGATGGAGTCGAGGCCGAACGCAGGACCCCAAACATGTAGTTCCAACGCCATTGAGGGATGGGTGGTCACTGGTGGGTGGTGGGTGGCTGAGCGGTCGTGTCCCGGATTCTCAGCACAGGGCTTCGGGAACACGTCGGCCGGGTTGCGGGTAAGGTCAATAAACGCTATGCGATTACTCTCCGCTATCCAATCAGATAGGTAGGATTATATGTACGGCCGTAACGGTTCGTAGCTCAGCCGTGAGGCATTGCCAGAGTACACTACAGAGTCTGTAACCGAGCAATTTGACGACAGCTTCTCGCACGAAAAAAGGGACAGTTCCAGTAGTCAGTCCCACACTCCAGGTTCGGATGCTCGGATTGTGACCAAAACCTCGCGGACAAATTTGATCCAGGAGCGTGATTTGAAGATCTCGATATCCGATTGGAGTTGGGAGTTTCAGTCGATCGGTGTTCGTCCTTGGGTTATGGCTACTGTATCTCGGCTGTCTGGCCCGTCTGACTGGTCCGTCTGCCTGTCTGGCTGAAAAAGGCCTGTAGATCCTGTCGCATCTCGAAAATCATCCCCAGGTTTGGTTATCGCTTCGTTTCAGGGTCCAGTGCACGTGGTGATAAAGCGCAAATGATCCTTAGCGACCCTTGACGTCACTCACGCCTTGATTCTTATTGGCTGACTGCCTCTTTCAAGGTACAACCCCTTGGTACTGAACGATATCAAGGCTAGGCAAGGCTATTCTCGGTAAAAATTTCATATCGCCTCAATTCCCCAACTCCAATCTAATCCATCACCAAAAAACTTGCCAGCATTCTTCCACTTCCCTTGTAACTGTAAGTATCTATTCGCCTCCCCCTGATGATCCAGGGGGTGGCAAAAAAAAAAGTAGTCAATATTAGGACGGGACGAAACGTCAAATTTTCAGACGGCTACGCTAATCTAAAAAAGAAGTATGTGCGAAACGGGTCCTACGCACGAAACATGTAGAAACAAAATTGACGAGAAAAAAAAAAGCCGGCCCTACCGCAAATTTGCATTGAAACAGCCGGCGGGAAGAGATGGTCGACCTACTATTCGGCCTCCTATAGGACCTAGCTAATAAGTCACCGCTTGCCCGACGCTGCTAAAAACAGGAATGCCTGATACTATGTATTAGACCCGGTTGGGGTTTTGTTTAACTTGGAACAGAGACGCGAGCGACTCATAGATTAGACCTTGTCTGCCGGCTCTAGACGTTTCCGTCTAGGCTCGGGGCGGTGGCACGAGGAGGTACAGTACTTTGCACATATTTCTCGATGGCTAACGATCCAGATGAGAGAAAGTAGAGGAATGGAGGGGTTAGAAAAAGGAGGGGGAGAAATGAGAGGCGGCCACGTTTCTAGAAGACCCGAACATCGTGCGATCTTGAAAAATTAATCTGCCATCTGCGTAGGTGTCTAACCAGAATCGAAGTATTCCTGCATCCATGTTCTCGTGCGGAATGGGGTCACAGGGGGTTTACAGTCACAGGGTCTGTTTTTTCTAATGTATCTTATTTCGAATTTGAAATAGACTTCATGATACTGGTGCGTCTGCATATTAGGCTTGCTTTGGTTGCATATGTTGAGATTAGGTATCTTGGAAACCTGGTAGATGCTGTAGGGCGAAAGGGGGGAGAAAAGGGGAGAAAAAAGGGGGGTCGATAGGGCGGGCTTGTGAAAATTCCGCCCCACTCCCACTCCGCTTAGCCCGCCGCTCGGCGCTGCGCTCCGTCTTCTTCGTCACGGGATGCGGAGTATTCATTCTTTTCA
This sequence comes from Hypoxylon rubiginosum, assembly GCA_902806565.1. NCBI lineage: Eukaryota > Fungi > Ascomycota > Sordariomycetes > Xylariales > Hypoxylaceae > Hypoxylon > Hypoxylon rubiginosum. The sequence goes on along the minus strand of CADCXA010000033.1, from coordinate 351,280 downwards.
ATGTGGTAGTTCGTCCAACGGTCTTTTTCGGATATCGGCATGTGATCTGTGATCTATTAGGTGTTGTCCTACCTAGCTGCTGTACCGTTTCCATTCTAATAGGATATTAATAAAAAAAAGGAAGGGAGAGAAACACATCAGCTTATGGGAAGCTACTGTCTTACTATCTGACAGGAGCGAAAGGAGTGGTCGGTGAATCCTTTCAACGACGTAAACCCTAAGTTCTCCTTACGTCCAGGTGATGAGGGATGAGGGATAAGGCAGCGGTGCGCCGGGCCGCTCTAAATGCCCTCGCGAGTCGTGACCGACAGTTCAACTAAGGTTAAAGAAGTTTGCTCTGCTGAATTAGTTTCCTTCGTATACCTACGAGTCATATTAGCTCCCATCGCACCAGTTACACCACCGAGATACCAAACATAGCAACTCTAATCATCCGTTGCTTGCTGTAGCCAACCCATGCGCCTGGTACGTGGGCGGTCTAACATCTGGTGTAGCTAGCGACGGGAACTTTCGCGCGCTAGAATCGTTGACATGAGCCTAACGGAGCGGCCTGCGCTCCGTTTCTTCTCGTTACACCGTTATCGCCGAATCACGACGAGCCAGCATGATGCCATGATGTAAGGGATGGAGATGCTGGACGACCGCGACAGCCCCTCTCTTCTTTGTCCTCCTCCCTAGCGGGCCGAGAGCGAGCCGCAGGCATGTAATTTTGAACCGGAGCTTTGGGTAGAAACCTTCGGGCTTTGATACCTCAAGTTCCCTTTTTTTTAAACTCCTAGCCAGTCAGTTAGCCCTTCTTCACCGACTTTGCAATTTTCCCTTGCGCCCATCGCTGCTACAAGAGAGCAATGACTCGCGTCACAATCGGCTAGGGAGCCCAGCGTGGGGCACTACTCGAGAATTACCCATTTTGGGTAACCAAAGCGTCTAGACTTTCTAAACTCCATAGGAGTTGGGCGCTGGTGCGCAATTCTGAGCCAAGACATAGGAACGGAGCACTTAGACGAACTTTGGACAGATGAAGTTGTGTGTGAAGAATTGCCGTTAAGGACAGTTTTGATTACAATATGACTATTCAATGCAATTGTGCAATAGTAAGAGTGTAGGTAAAAATAGTTTCAGTTCGTATCATTGCGATGGGCTGCTCAAGTGCAAGTTTCCCCCGGTATCATTCCTTTGGTTGTTCCGTTCAACCAACCCCCAAGTAACCCCGTTCCCGTTGTCATGAAATTCTGCCTTCATCCTTCCCGTGGGGGTATCCAGCGCACGCGAAGCCATCCCAAGTGAGGGACGCCCTGGCAGTGCTATCTCTATAGGTACAGTTGATGACGTTAAAAACGAGGAAATTCCGTTAACACCCGGCGATCATCAGACCCCTTTATCCCATCCCAAAAAGCAATATTGACCTCCTCTCCCATGCATGGATGTCGAATGACCGAAATATTAAATGTTGTATCCCGTAGAAAGTACAGATCGAGCGTCCCGGCCAATGATCAGAGAATGTATGACGTATTATCCTATGAGCCAGCTCTCAAGGGGGTCGCGCAGAGACGAGTGTTATGTGTATGTGACAGGCGAGGCAGAACGGGAAGATTGATGAGCATTTTCGACGATGTGGTACGTTGGCGGCTTCATGGGTGGCATGGGTGATGCTGCAATACGCCGTTGATTAATATCGATGCAGGGTTCGTGCAGGTGTCCGCCGCGAACGAGCAGACGTTGCAGCAGATGCCAAGGCCGGAAGGAGAAATTATATGGGCGTGCATGGGGGGATGCGACGCCGCAACAACTGCAATCACTTGCATACCCGAAATGCGCTGTTAGATGAGAGTCGAGAGCTGAAGATTGGAGATTGGAGAAGGCCAGAGTAAAAGGAAGCGGAACCCTAGGATATTCCCCCGGATGACATGTCGTCCGATGATCATCTGTCGCCCCGATAGCCTGAATCCTATTCCTTGCTGCTGCTGCTGTTGCCGCTGCTGCCTTGGAGGTTCACGATGTCCTCCATTTCGATTCGATCAGTTGCTGGTATTTGATAGACGAGTCAAGAAGACTCGAGTAAGGTAGACGAATACCCGCCGGCCTAGCCACTCTTGGGCAGAGGAGGCAGAGGCCGGCTGGGCGGTGGACCCGGGCATGGCGGAAGCTGAGAAGGGCGTTGCGAAGACATATCGAACTCTGGGGAAATAGCGGCCATTTTGATAGGTGGACAGTGAGCTTGTATATATAAAAGCTAACTGTATGTTAGATGATGGTAGAGGTATAAGCCGAGGTTAGGTATATAGATGTAGCAGGTGCTCAAGGCGGAAGCTTCAAAGTCTTATATAAGAGTGAATCTTTTGATAATGGTCTTGGTGGTCTGTCTGGTGAACTCGAAGTGGATGACCGGACCCTGGGAGGAGGGAGGAGGCTGCCCTTATGTATAACAGTCGTCCATCTTACAAGATGAGCGAGATACCTATCCATTCCAAGGCTTCGAAGTAATCTCAACTAGTACAACACGTTACGAAGTACACCGCTAGACCAGGTGTACAAGATTCACAAGTATTAATTCCCAATCTTATGGTAAGATTACCGTACGGATCCGGCATGGAGGTACATGTTAAGGCGTGTCGCAAGCCTTCACGAGCGAGTGACAAAAATAATTCACCCTACCACCCCGACCCTAGTAGGGCCACAGTGACGCAGCCCGAAATGGGAACAGGGAATAAAAAAAGGGCTTGGCCTAGTTGGACAGGGGGGTGGTTGATACGTACTGGTATGATGGGCAATGCATCAGTGCATGTTGTGTATCCCCAGCGCTGGTGTATGCCCCATGGAAGAAAATGAAACAAGCATAAGCCCCTGACAACCCTGCCAATCCAGCATGTGCTACATGTGCTACATGCAGTACATCCAACCCCTGTCGAGTTCAAGACATGTGTCCAATGTACAGTACATGGCGGCGCATAGTCGATTAATTGCACCTGAAATTGGCCACTACCCGAAATAGCTGGTCCGCGCATTACCAGACCGGGACAAGGCTCGTTCGGTAATTCATCGATTTTATTTTATTCTATTCTAACTACCTAATGTATTTCATTTTTTAATTACGGAGTGTAGTTTATTTTATTTTTCCAAGCGGTCAAGCCTGGAACTACTATGTAGAGGTCTCTTTAGATCAATTACCTAGGTGCAACGAGTCACGGCTCAAACAAGCACGACAGATCTCAGTACCACCGGTGGAATTATTACTCTGACCTGACCCTGACCCTGACCTTTTAACACGTAGTAACGAACAGAGTGATGAGTAATAACTCCACTACATCGCACTACGTCGTCGTACATCTTCGAAGATTCATAGAACATTACGGATCCGTAGAAGTTTCCATTATATTGTCGTGGCTCCACAAACGACAGGAACCAAATCTCATTAATGAAAAGATTTTTTTTTCTCCTTCTCGCGTGGGGATATTACATTTGTGGACAAATTTTCAATCCAAGCTCCAAGTCCGAAGTCCTAATAAGTTAAGGCTCTTCGATCAGGAGAAGAGTGGGCCTCTTGTTATTACCTACGGCTGGGCTACGTATCAAAATAATGGCGTTGGGGGTTGGAAAAGGACATCTGGTTATGGCCTCGAACGAGCCCGCTGGCTTACACTACAATGACCCGCTGCAAAGTATTCCAGGCTAAAGACACAAGAGTTCCAGAATTTAGAGATGAGACGCGACGGGTTCAGGCAAATGCCCGCGTCTCCGTGGAGCTGATGTTGCCGGACAGCTCTCCGGCGTTGCTGAACAGAGGTCCTATTGAGGTGTAGCGTTCGCGCTGAAAAAAAAAAAATAGGCACTTCCTCCTTATTTGATGAATGCCGAGATTCATCTGGTGTATACTTTGCGACGTTAAGGAAAAATCTCGTCATATTATCAAGGAGTGGTCAGCTGGTCGCGAAACCCTGAACGACATCTGACAAAAGCTGGTCTAACCCCTGCATTCCAGCCCTAATTGCTGTGGTTCAAGTGGCTTTTCATGCTAGCACTCGTTCGTCTGCCCGCCTGGCTGCTTTCGTGTCTTTATTGGGCAATTAATGGAGAAGAAGCAAAACGCACCCCAATTTGTCAATGACAGAAGCAGCCACAAATGATCTTCCTCGGGGTGCCACGAGGTTGGAGGAAGAAAGTAACCATCACATTTTGACGACACTGCCGGAAAAGGCCAGGCCTCGCCCAAGCCTTGTCTATGTGGAATTAGGTCTTTTTCGACTGTTTTTCTCTTTCTTTCTTAAACATGGCGTTCGCGTACCTGGATTTCAAGAGCTAGCATCGCCGTAGCGTGTACATGGTCCCTTTACATCGCCGCGGGCTAATCCAAACTACCTACCTGACTAATATTTTACGGCCCCGACCAATCCGGAGGTATGGAGAGAGGGCGAAAGGAAGACTCGAGGTGTGCCATCCCTCGGCTTTTACGGCGACGACTCCCACGTCGAGCTGAATGCTGAAGTCGTGATGAGGGAACAAAAGGACCTTACCATGTCTCAGCCGCTATGCGCACACACAATCAGACAAAAGTCGGCGCCCTCATTCGCAAACATCAAAGCGCGGTACTATTTCCGCGAGGTGTGCTTCATGCTCTATGCTCTAGATTACAAACAATGTCATTTTGATGTCATTGACACATCAACTCATCGTGATAGGCTGCGCTGTGGATTCATAGTACGAAGTTAGAACTAGTAGCCTTGCTCTAGCCTCCGAGGTAAGAGAGACGCAGAATATGCCCGTTTTCGGGTGCGACGATCAAACAACCGACATAAGCGAAAATATATGGATACATCAGTTAAGTTCATGAGTGAGTATTGCAAACTCGCGCAAGGATTCGTATCGGTATAGGGAACTCTCGGTCCATGTTGGGCTGCCATGCCGCTTGGCCATAGGACTTTGGGTCCAGCCGGAGGTCATGACTCACGATGCGTTGGCCGTGGGCCGATCAGATAGACATGGTTGTAGGCAGGCCGTTGTTAAGTTGAGGGGCTCATGACTGATTCCCTCGTTGGCGGTAGAGCTAGGTAGGTAGTATTGGATGGGATGGCTAGGGTCTGATGGATTTTTTTTTTGTAACGCACAACATATCATGGAGAAAATAATAGGATCCGCCTGTTAATGCGGTATAATAAACACACTTGTCATTTTTTTTTCGTTTATTTTTTGGACACCGCTAGCCAGCTTTATCGTAGGCGTCTCACAGGGCTGACAATGAGGGATGTAAAAGTACCCCATACTGCTCCATCAGAGCGTGTACGTAGTCCCCTGTCGAACATCATCCATCAAAAGTCAAACTTCGGATATCAACTTTGAACTCACAAATCTCACCGCTATTCGAGGCTCACGGATGGTAGCATGCTGGTCACAGACAAGCTTGGGGGCATGGCAGAGACGGCGTACCTAATTCACAGAGCAGAACTACCGGGCAATCATATCAACGTGATTCTACACGATTCTCATGCGGTGGGAGAGTATTGCAGAATGCTACAGTCATGTTGATACAGCATTATTGTACGTGCGTATAATACAACCCACCCACAGCAGTATATTTTGTTTAACGTCTAACATGACGACCTATCTCAATGTGTGTCTTAAAATAGACATTCACTAGAGACGGGTGTGCATCATGTACATATTAGAAAGTAACTTATTTGCATAGTACAACTCGCTTTAAAGACGGACATAAGATAAATATGCAACACGAGCTGACGAGGAACATGGATGAAGATGGAAGCCGAGCCTAAGAACAGTTACGCCCATTAAGACAGACCCCTGAAGCCGAGAAGTGGCTGGAATGGCGTCGTGAGTGCCCGAGTTAAGGGAAGGGCTCGTTTTCTCGCGAATTATTTCCCGCCGTTACGAGCAGAATTTTTGGGAATCGGTAATCCAGGGCGAAGGCGAGGTAAATTTTTTGTGCTAGCCAGGGGCTAGTTACCCAGGTCATTCAGGGGTAAGCCCTGAAATCTTCCCAAGTCAAACCCACTCTCGTTTGATTGAAGTGGAATCCCAATTTCTGCTCAACTCGACCTTCTAGAAGAATTCCATGATCGTCTTGGCCCGTCTCTCCTTTTTCCCTTTGCCATGACCTCACGATCTCATTTGGATGCCCCATCCAAGTTCCCACAATATCAAGTTCCGAAATCTTAGCGTGGCCGTTTCACCAAATTCGCTCACGAAAGCTCGGCAGACAGTGAGGCGGCAACAAGAAGCTAGCAGAGTGACCTCGGCATCTTCCAAGGCAGCAGGAAAGAAACCCTGTGACGGGGGTTATCAGACAAAGGAACTGGAGTCTTGGCAGAAGATCGATCTTCGTTACCGGCTAGGTAATGTACCTCAGGTATCAGTATCATAGGATCGTCGGAAAAGTATCTCGTTACGATGAGGGTCATCTGATTTATGCGCACATTAACTCGATTCGGTATTTGACGTGTGCTAGGCAGGCAGGCTGGCTGGGTTTACCAGAGCCTTGGGTCTGAAGATTGCTCAGCGGGACTCAACCAGCCATCGTTCTACCCTAGTTAAAAATTCATCCGTCACATTCCTCGTTCTCGCTAAGCACGCGACTATCCTGTTGAAGTTCAGCCTTTAGGATCCTTCAGACAACAGCAAGCTCGGTTTCAACTACAGAACGTTTGCGCAAGAGCTGGTTTGCGAGCGGATGGCCGCATTGCAATAAGCCGCAAAAGGACATCGCTCCAGTGTCCCTAGGCCAGACCCCTTGCATTGGTCCCTGAGTAGGTAGCTATGCATGTCTCTTCCATCGGAGATATCGCAAGTGACAAATCCCGAATACGGCGGACGGCCTGGTCTTCGATACGGCTGTCAGCGGGTCAGCATTTTGGGTATATCTCATCCCCAGGCGTCACCTTGATGCATGGATGTCGTGCTGCGCACATAAAATCCTTCGAGGGTTGTAAAGACGAATCAGACTTGTCATACTCGAATCTTAGTACCCCATGGTTACCTCTCCCACGTGAAGTGGGTATCACAGCCTTACATCGCAAGAAGCCATAACAGGATCCATCGCGCATGCAAAAGCATGTAAGATTCCCTTCAAAACGTCAAAAATTATGCCGCGCGAAATCTTTCCCATCGGCGCCGAACGAGGCTGAAATGCGATGTACTGATAAAGAGCTTCTAGCTCTCCAAATCTGCAACTATATAGCTGCGGGTGTGTTGCAGATGGGCATGCATGTCGATTCTAGCTGCAGGTGTCCGTCTCGTTGGGGTCGAAGCACTACGTCTCACTAGCTGTTCTAGCCACCAATATCTCCTATTCGCGAATTCCCTAGCTCAGCGTTACCTTGTTGCTAGTAACACCGTCGCAGGGTAGGTAAGCTAAGGTATACCTAACAAACAATCGCTCACCGTTTCATCTGCTCTGAAGCTTTGCCTCTTTCTCACCGCCACATGGGCAAACGATAAAGGTCACCAGACCATCAAGCTATTAGAGGACCGATATGGAAGTTATATCCCGCTCGAGCATCTATGTGCCATATATGGGCGAAGATATGGGATGGAATTCGCCATCACGGATGCCACGGACCCCTAGATATAGAGACGTAGCGCCGATATATAGGTACATACGTACGAAACACAACTTTCAGCTGAGCTACGCAATTCGACAAGGTCAATTGGCCAATAAAAGAGTATTGGTGACTCGGCTCTGAAACATCGACGCCACCCTCAGACTCAGAGCCTTGAGATTTATCTGGGCCCGAGAACAGACCACCGTGCAGACGTCTTCCCCCGCGATATCACTTATTTCCCACGTGGGAGACAGGGGGTGGTGAGATATCACCCCTGAACATCGGTCATCGCCTGGTGCCAGAGAGTGGTCCGAGCAAAGTCGAGGGCTGGGGGGGATGTGCGAATTCCGCGACGAACGATGTGGTCTGATCATCAAGTCACGGTTCAAGCACTGAATAAGCGTACATAGAATGAGTTGTCACCTACGGACACGGGAAGTGTACGTAGCAACGTAACCGTATTACCGGGCATAGCTTTTTCATACGAAGCCGATCGTGTTCGTGCGGGCACCAAGTAGATCTGCACATGACGAGCTCTCATACTCGAATTGTCGCAAGGAGGGCTCATCGTCGTTCGTGCGCGACACTAGTGGAATACCTAATGGCAATTTATCGTCACATATCATACAGTACCTATTCCGTCGATGGGTAGTAATTATCGAATTTATCCATGAAGCAGCTAGTCCCTTTCCAGACACCTCTGCCGTGTACGTGGTAGCAGATAGAGAGACAGCCACGCACGCGTTCCTGACCTTTTCTTGGACTCGTCTCCCAAACCTCTGGGTTGTCATTGTTCGGCTGAGAGGTGAAGATTAGGAAATCCGAGCACACCCTCCTTTTCACCGTGTCTCAGAACAGCTGTGTCGCCCGATTACTGATCGCCCGATAATATTACCCCTACGAGGCCAGAACTGTGGGGGGATACTGCGAGCCTACTATCGATTACCTGTCTTACAGGTCTCACGGTACATGATAGTAAGGATTTCTGTCACCACCAGTCTGACAGGTACCGGTACCTGGGCCACACACCTACAGCTAGAAGCCGTCGTCACTAGCACGGCAATAAGATCTTTAATGATATTTGATATTACGAAGCTCCGTCCTATCGTCTCTTCTTGTTTTATTATACCTCGCGCAACATTTCCCCATTTCTTAACTTGGCCCAACCCGCCAACCCTTGGGTCCTTGGTCACGCGGCCATGAAAACTAGGCGCTAGAAGGCCGGGTGACGGATAAGCGGGAAGCTTTCGCTCCATCGAAAAGAGAGCGTCGGTCTGACAGGCACATACTAATCGTCGACGATCGGCCCCTCTCGTCGAACCCACCCATCACGAGTGTGAAGTGGTGGGCAGCACTTTAATATCGCATAAAGGAAGACGCAATAGTAGCAGTGGGGGCTACCCAACAAGTTTTATATTACATACGCAGTCACCACATACGTAGACACGCATAGTGTATTGTGTGTGTGCTATGGAGTAACAGGCAATGGATGAGGGCTCGTCGCGACGGCAAGGTTCCAACAGGTAAGATACCACCACTGTCGTATTTGCTGTCAATAGCAAGACGGACCGGGAACCTGATCGGCGCGGACCCCAATCCCGTATCATACGAGCAAGCGCAGAAGTTGATGTAGCATCGCATCGCATCATGAATCATGGCTGTGTCGAGCGAACAATAAGCCTGAAAGCGTACAGAAGCGTAGAGAGACCCCGCCGCCTAGCGAGAGAATCCGACGCTCTGGATAGCCAAGAATCTCGATCTGCAATCTCGCGACACACGTGTCCCTGGGAGCACAGTTCCAATGGTAGTGAAATGGAGCCCTGTTCGCCTTGAAATGCAGCCAGATAAGCCTCGATGAGGAGATAACAGTCTCGATGACGAAGGACCCGATACCCTACCCTCCTCTGTCTCTATCGCTCTCTCGGCCAATCTACTGTTTCGATCTCTATCTCCCCGATCGACCAATGGCGACCTCTCCCAAGGAGCATGTCTCCCATCGTGCCCTGTTTACTGCATAGCACAACGAGGACCCCACGTTGCCATGTCGTGAAGTGTGGCACACCAGTCAGGGCGGAGAGGGGAAAGAGGGCGACGATTGGAAGATTGAGGGGGGACAAAGGAGGGGTGGGCGAGAAAGCGGTACGGCACGGCGCCGTTGGTTTGATGTGGTGATACCTCTGCTTAATTACCTACACACACTGATACACCAAACGGACATACGGAGTGATTGCTTCGTCGTCCTAGCGGCCGGGCTTGCGCAACCTAGCCTGTCCAGCCTGTCCAGCCTGTCCAGCCTGCCAGCCTGCCAGCTTCGTGGGAGAAAAAAAGAACCGACATTGCCGAAAGCTCACTAGATCAACTCCCATATATCGTCAGCTGATGAACACCATTATCTCGACTATTATCGATTTTTGCCCTGTTAGACCCTGTCCGTGCTGGGGATTACGGATACATACGATAGCATCCTAGCTCCCAATTTCCCAATATCTGATCGCCGGGCAATAATAACAGAAAATAAAATAATAATAATCCGAGTAACAATAATAAGCAAAAATGCTCCGCGAATCCCGAGTATGTACCTCCAACTCGGCGAATGGGCTTGACCCCAGCGCCCAAGCTGGGGTAAGGGGAAAGAACCAGCTACCTTACCAGCCTACCTGAGGGAGGGTATGTACAGTACATCGTGGGAATTCCGTAGTGGGAGGTAGGCTGAGTACTGGTCCAGGGTGGGTTTGCCGCATGCAAACGAGAGAAAGGCTGACGAATCAGTTCTTGACTTGACAACCTGCGCCCGGCCCAGCTTGTCAGCATCTAAACCCTGACGCCATGCCCTGACCTACGGCTGACAATATACATGGTGCATATATACCTGCATGTATGTACCTGTAGCGTAGTACCTACACAGCTGTGTAAAGTCGCAGCAGCGACGCAAGGACACGCAAATGGACGTACGGGAGGTATATTGCGCATATGTAATGGAGTATATCACGTCTGGCTTACGTGTAATTACTGCGGTTTCTTTGGCTACGACAGCTCTTGACGGACAACACGGGGAATCCAAACTCCAGGTGGACAATAAACTTGTAAGATGGCAAGGTATATGCTGACAGTTTTTTGCAAACCCCGAAACAACAAGTTGGCCTACAGGTACAAAACAGACAGACCATTCATTACCTGGAGAAAGGAGTGAGTCAAACCAACCCCCGTTAACCGCCAACCCGCATGCACCTCGCCGCAGCCGGGGTATGGAGACCCGAAATACGGGAGCCCTGGCCGCCGCACCCTGTCCCCGGGACTTTCGGCTGCCGAGCTGCCCATTATAGGCATCTGTCTGTCTTTTGGTTGCTTACATATCTACCTCAACCTCAAATGCCTATCTTCGCCCTTGCGAAAAAAGGGCAAACCCCCCTTGCTCTTGGCGAAGCAATCACGAACCTCTAATATCCTGACAGACCGAGAGACCAGAAACACATGCAGGCCTTCTTGTTTGGGCAACAAACAAAAATAATGGTCGCCGATATGGCCGGTTACGTGTGGAGACCCATCGCGGAGAACCGCCCGGAGCTGCACGGTAGATCCTCCCGTACCAACACACCAGTGGGAAAGTAGGGTAGGTAAGCCCTCACGTGTCTATTATTATCTCGAAACGGGCAAACAACCATTTGTAATGCGCGCGGTGATGTATGTATTGCATAGGACTGCCTACGGGGGCATTGCTATGCTGGTAGGATACTAGGTAAAATGCGTGTTGAGATGAAAAAAAGAATCCCAAGTTTCATGCGTGTATTCTTGTTCCCTTCCAACGCCGGCCTTTGAACGCCATGATGCTAAGCCACCACCAATGTAGTCGAATATTAATAATTCAAAACGCCCTTGACTTGATATTACGTTGTTTCCTCGCGTGAGTTAGTACAACTGTTGCGGGAAGCTGGTATCAGACGCTAGGTATTATTCCCTCGAGTGTCTACATTAGACAGTGGTAAGCATGAGTGAGGGCGTTTGTAAAGTCAGCAAGATATGCAGTGTCTCATTACACATCCCACCTCTCTAGCTGGCTGCACTATGGCATGCTTGGTAATAGAGAGGAGAGCGAGGGCCCTTTTCAGTCTACTGGCTGCAGTAGGAGTTACACTCGGACATTTTACCGTCAATATCTAGTATACGCAGGCCGAAGCTGCCATGGTCACAAAAGTAAATATTGACAACGAAAGCAACGACTAGTGCCTTGGTACTATGAGGGAATGCACATTGGATAGTCAATAGGAGCTTAGTTGGAAAATAACCGCCACAGGACGAAGTCGAAGTCTCCAAATAATCAATATGCATCTGCTAACCAGCCACTCTGTCAACATGTTTAGACAACGACACTAGGCTACTCCGTCTTTGATCAGAAAAATACTACCTAGTGGCTACCTCGCAGGATCTGTCTGTTTAGACGTATACCAAATACCTACTCAAGACACTATCTAGTATGATCTCCGCCCCTCTTGAATGCATAAGCACATTGCTTAAGCCTTCTACCCAAACGGACACGGCGGCTAGTGCGGCGCGGGCGGAGAAACTCCATCGCGAGCCGTAGTCGCCGGTTTTTCGGTTGGCGGCCCGGGCCGGGCCCGGTGGCCAGGTCGTGGCGAGGTCCAATACATATGAAGTTATTTGCCAGATGTTACCTCCAAAAAGCATAATGCGATATTCTACAAGACATACATCGAGAGTCATTTCTTTCCCTCTCCTCCTAGTGGGTGATGTATATTATTGCAGTTTGTAAGTATGCACTTACCTACCTCTTGAGTCTTTGTACACTGGAACTTCACCTGCGTGTCTATTCTTAGAAAGATGCGTCTCATGTGACCGAATAGCTACGCTTCAAGCAACGCCTACATACATTGCATACCTCTCCATGCACGGCTGCGCCTAGGAAGATCAGGACCGGGATCGATTCAAAGTGGCGAAAACCAACCGATCTCGTGATAATGGAATCTTCTTGCAGAACCAAAAAGTCTCGGCGCGTCTCTTAACTCTTAAGAGTTTGGGGGCTAGACGGGCGGTGTGGTTTTTTATTTTATTTTAAATATTCCAAATCATTGGCGCGCGCGAGTTGTTGCACATCACAAAGCATGTGTGTACCTCGACGGCTTTGGGGTCAGACTGCATGCAGACGAGAGAGCCTATCTGGTCAGCAGAAAAAAAAAGATCGCTGGCGGGCTTGCATATGGACAACGTGGCCTTGGTGGTGGTCAGCGGCGAATATATTAAAAAAAAGAAAAAAAGGTTTCGCGTCGAAGAAGACGGGCACGTTGGATAGGTAAGTTTTACTCCTGCAGGTGGAACAAAGCTACACACTACACCACAAGGAGCCCTTCCTTGGGGTGTCACTGCAGGAGGATCTAGAGTTTCCGTGGCTGCATAATCAAGATATACATTCTTTTCTCTTTCTTCTTCTACTTCTCCAGTAGGCCTCTTGGGTCTTGGTTCTAGAGGCCCCGACCCACGTATACACATACGCATAGCTCGCGCGTCGAGTTAACGACGATCTGACCTTTTTGTCTTGAAGATCCGGCATCCGATGCCGAGGCAGATCATCCCTCTGCTGCTGCTGCTGCTGCTGCGACATGCGCTCGCTCTCAGCATGCGCCTAGTAAGCAAAACCGCGCATATCAAACACCGGGTGCAAAACCGCTACCCTCGACTTTTTGCCTCGGCCGACCGAATCCTGCAGCCCACGTGGTCGAGGGTGGAAGGGTTGAAGGGTGACGTGCATAGGATGGATGCTACGGCGACAGCCCGCCCGCCCGCGAATCCGTCGTTCGGGGGGTAAGATAGATGCCGTTTGGTTCCCTTTCCTTTCCTTCCCCCCCTTGGAATAAAAGAAAATCTTCATGAAACGTCTGAACCGGCCGGTAGTTGGGTGGAGATGATAAAGTTCTCCATCATGGCCTGGCCACGCCCAGCTCCGCCCCCAGGTTTCGTTGCAGCGGCCGTCCTGCTGCTGCTGCCGCGGCCCGGTGGTGGTAGTGGTGGTTGGGGGCCGCCGCCGATGTTACCCTCGCGGCGCTTGACGACGAGGCACAGCACGCGGCCGTAAATAGAAAATCCCTCGTACGAGATGTCCATGGCCAGTTTCTTCTTGTCGTCGTTATCCTCGGCGCTGTCACCCTCCGCTGCTGCAGTTGCAGCGGCTCCCCTGCGACGACGCTTGGCCGGTGGCGGCCTCGTGCCAGCGTCGCCATCCGGATCTTCATCATGCACAAACAGGCCGTCATCGTCATCATCATCATTATCATCCTCCTCGCCCTCGTTCTCGCCATCCGATACGATCTCCACATCGCTATCCCCTTGATCCTCACCGCCGCGATCAGCACCTGTATCTGTTTCTGTTTCTGTATTCCTGCGTGCGCGCTTGGGTCGCCTGCCGCTGCTGGTACCCGCTGCAGCAGCGTCGGTCTCATCTACCGCGGGAATTCCGGCCAGCGCGGCTGCAGGATCCACCTCGTCATCGCTGTCCTCGACACGAATCGCCGGAGCCAGTTCCGCAGCGTCGACGTCGATGGGTGCCTCATTGGATGCGCCCACGAGGCGGCCCGAGTTGGAGGTAAGCTTAGTTTGGGTGGTATCGTGGAAGTGTTTGTGTTTCGTCAGGAGCGCATGGCGCGTGCTTGTCTCGGTGAGGAATATGGAGACCTCGAAGTCATCTGCGAATGTGTTACATGTTGTGCTGCACCAACCTCCTCGTAGATCTTCTCATGGGGCCTATGCAAACTCCCGCAGCAGATAACGTAGAGAAAGTACTCGTGTCGGGAGTTTTTGTTGGGAGATGACATGGACATGAACATGGACATGAACAATGTTTGCGTGTGTGCGTATGTGTGTATGCTAGGTATGTATGCGACCTACCTTGGACCACGACATCCTTAATCGCTTTCTTTTTGGTGCTTCGTTTTCGACTGCGCTCCCGCTCTTCGCGCAGCTTCGGTAAGACAAGTGGACGAACACTCTCGATGATTCTTGGCAGGACGGGATTCCTCGGGTTGAGGAGCCAGGTGTGGACGAGAGCAGGGTTATCGAGATAGATTCGGCATTCGAGGACCGAATATTTGGTGATGCGGAGGTATCGGCGTATTGGCGCCATGGCGAGAGTGAATGCGCCGCATATCGCGACAGAGGAATTTATGACTCTGAGAACATTTGGTCTAAGGGTATGAGGTCACACGGGGTGACACCCTTATCCCTTTAGCTGCCTAGTCCACTGTAATTTAGCGGGGGTGCGTGCCGGTACGAAGTAGTACGAAGTAGTACGAAGTAGCCTTGCATTTGTGGCTGAGGCTCAATTAATCTCTCGCAATTCATTGGGTGCTCTATCTGGTTCATCACGTAGCCTCACTCATAGTGGCTCAAGCTCTATCGATAACAGTAAATCTTCAGTTCTTCAAACGAAATATCGTGAGTTTTTGTGATGCCATCAGCTCATTGATCAGTCCAATATTTAAGCACCAAACATGGTCTGGAGACTACCATGTCGAAATCATGGTCGGCAACGCTGAGATTGCCCAAATCCACGTTCCCGTAAGTCGAATTGCTCCGGTCCGCTCGTTCTTAAGCTGATCATATATGGCTTAAGTCCGAGACCTCTACCCAAATTACGGGAGCAGTATATACAACGATGCGCCGACCATCTCTACGAATGGCAAAAGCAGAATCGGCCCTCCGATGACACTTTTGTCCTTCATGATGGTCCGCCTTACGCTAATGGCAACCTACACGTCGGTCATGCCCTGAACAAGATCTTAAAGGATATGATCTTGAGGGTCAAAGTGCAACAAGGTCAGCATGTAGTTAGGCGTAAATTGCAGGATTTTCATGTGAAGTGAAGCTCATACCTTGGTGCGCGTAGGCCGAAGAGTAGACTACGTTCCGGGATGGGACTGCCACGGACTTCCAATCGAGCTCAAAGCTCTCGAGAGTTCTCAGGGGGCAAAGCTCAGCCCCGTCGAAATTCGAAAGTCCGCTAGGAACCTAGCGTCCAATACCGTCCTGAAGCAGATGAAGGGCTTCCGCTCATACGGAGTCATGGGCGATTGGGACCGGAGATGGACTACTATGGATGCTGTGTTCGAGATCCGGCAGCTTCGCTTATTTCAACAGATGATCAAGAAAGGTCTGATCTACCGTAGGTTCAAGCCTGTTTACTGGTCGCCTTCGTCAAGGACTGCCCTAGCCGAGGCTGAGCTCGAGTATCGCGATGATCACGTCTCCACTGCGGCTTGGGTGAGATTCCCTATAACAGATGAGTGGAGGACACTCCCTCAATTTGAAGGTCTACGGAATAAAATCCAGGGACAGCTGTATGCTGTAATATGGACTACCACGCCGTGGACGCTACCCGCAAACAGAGCTATAGCCATACACGATGACTTGGAGTATTGCGTTGTTCTATTGGGGGGTAGCACCGTATTAGTTGCTAAGAGTCGCCTTGAAACCCTTGTTACGAAAATTGGTGCCCAAGAATATTTCCAGATCCTTGGCACACTAAAGGGCAAGGAGCTGGCCGGCTTGAAGTACCTCAACCGGCTTCAAGGCAAGGACGGCGTACCGCAGCCTGTCATACACGCAGATTTCGTGTCGGCGGACTCGGGATCGGGACTTGTCCATCTTGCCCCTGGCCATGGATTTGACGACTACGAAGTCTGCCGGCCGCTTGGTATACCCGTGGTAGCCCCTATAGACGACCAAGGGAAGTTTACTCAGGATGCCTTTCCTGATTTACCCGAAGCACTGCTGTCGGCTCCTCCAGTCAGTGAAGGTGGTGGCCAGTATGTTCTTAGTATGCTTCAACTACATTGCGACGTGTTGTGGGTGGAAAAGTATCAGCACAAGTACCCGTACGACTGGCGAACAAAAAAGCCAGTGGTAATCCGAGCTACTGAGCAGTGGTTCGCTGACGTCGAATCTATCAAGCAGGAAGCTCTTGCCGCTCTCGATGGTATCCGCTTCATTCCGGAATCGGGTAGAAAACGGCTGGAGAGCTTTATTCGGGGCCGAAGCGAGTGGTGTATATCTCGACAGCGTGCTTGGGGTGTCCCCATTCCTGCCCTATATGACGAAACAGGTGCAGCCGTTGTGAACGAGGAAGTAGTCGAGCACATTATTTCGGTGATACAGGAGCGAGGAACTCATGCCTGGTGGTCAGACGCCCAAGACGACCCAGCCTGGATTCCACCTTCATTGAAAGGAAAGGGAGAATACCGGCGAGGGACGGATACTATGGATGTATGGTTCGACAGTGGCAGTAGCTGGACTATGATGCCGGGCCGGGCGGATGTCTACCTCGAAGGGTCAGACCAGCACCGTGGCTGGTTCCAGTCCAGCCTTCTCACCCGAATTGCCGCAGGAGCTCAAGTCGAGGCCGATTTCGAGAAAGGCGCACCCTTTAAGCAACTGATCACTCACGGGTTTACGCTGGACCAAGATGGCAAGAAGATGTCCAAGTCACTGGGAAATATCATAGAGCCGCAGCAAGTCATAGATGGTACGCTCCTGCCGCCGATCAAGCAGAAGAAAAAGGCGGCCCAGGGACCGCCTGCCTACGATGCTTTGGGCCCGGATGCTCTTCGATTATGGGCTGCGAGTAGTGATTACACTCGGGATGTGGCCATTGGTGTCCCGGTGCTCAGCGCCATCCACACGGCTCTGATAAAATACCGCACCACTGTAAAGATGCTCTTAGGATCGCTGCACGAATCGGCGCGCTCTGCGCCTTTGAGTGTGACGGATCATATCGCTATCATACACTTGCAGGATACCATGCAAGAAGTAGGCAAGGCATTCGACAGCCATGAATTCTACAAGGGATTTGCCGCTCTAAACAGGTGGGTAACGAACGACCTGTCTGCCTTTTACCTCGAGGCGCTGAAAGACCGGCTCTACTGCGGGGACGGGGGAGGCGTCCTCGAGCCTCTACTCACCGGTCTCCTAAGGATGCTGGCACCGATGGCGCCGTTGCTCGTTGAAGAGGCGTGGGATCATCGTCCCGAGTGGATGAAGCAAGACTCGTAAGTTGATGAACTAGCCAAGATGTTATGTCATTTCCGTAGGCCAAGACTAACAGTGAAACACAGAGCTTTGATCCACCCCCTCCACCAACTCTACGGCGACCCTGTTATCGATGATAGCCGCCTCACATACAGCTTGGAATCATTGAGGAAAGATATCCCCATCCTCATGTCCGTCCACGGCGCCATTAAATCGGGTCTAGAGGTCGCCCGTGGCGATAAAGTCGTAGGATCGTCTCTGCAGAGCTCGGTCATCATCGACGTCGCGGACACGTCGATCCGAAACGGGCTCGAGACGTACGCGGACGAGTTAGAAGCCATGTTCGTCGTCTCGTCGGTCGGCATCAATGCCACGCCCCCTCAAGACATGGAATGGTCGTACACGCGAGACTTCGAGGTCGGCGGCGACGTAAAGGGGAAGGTGGTGGTGCTTCCTCCTACCCAGGCTAAGTGCCCACGGTGCTGGCGCTATGTTGCTCCGGAAGAGGATGAGCTGTGCCAGCGGTGCGAGGATGTGGTGGCTACTGTGTAGAATTACGTGTCCTGTATATATCAACAAGTCCATAATGATGCAGCTTATTAGGCTTAATCAGTTGCTACTCATCCAGTTTATATCTACATCTCTTAACATATTACACCGCCAACGTTAGAGTTTGCTGGTTGTCTTGTCCATATCGCAGTCATCCCAACCAAGTCATTTTCTCGCACCCTAGATTCTGATCTGGTTGGTCGAGAGCCTGACTTGATAATGTAAACCTCATGGCCAACCCGTCGCATATGTAATAGTTTCACGGAATCCAAGTAGAGAACACATTGTTTTGGCATTACTGGCCGGTGAAACGCTCCGTTTCTGGAAGCTAGAATTGTTACTATCTACATGTTAAAAAATTAAATATGATCTAGTCTATCTGGGCGCTCCAGGCGCACGGCCCCTGATTTATCCTCTCTAGAACCGTTACCGTCTATGTATCCGCATGTAGCCCACGCAAGTACATCCCGTAAACGCCTTGGAACCACCGAACATGCTTTTAAATCCTCAACCACGATCAGCGCAAACCGGAAGCTCTACCGCGAGAGCGCGGTCAGACTCCGGATCTCGGCGTCCTCCTCCTCGTACTCGGCCAGCTTCCTCCCGGGCAGCCTCACGGCGCGGTCGAGCGCGACGGGCAAACCTCGGTGGCGGCCGCGCAGCATGACGAAGATCATGACGATCTTGCTGCCCGTGTACATGCCGCCGCTAAAACTATAACTCTGGTCGGGAAGGCCGATGCTGATGCCGATGTTGGTGTACCCCGACACGATCTCGAAGAGGACGGTGAAGACGCTGTAGGTCGCCGGGTCCGCGAGCGAGTGCGACGTCTCGATCAGCGTGATGAGGAATAGTGTTAAGGCGATCCACCACACGTCGTGGCTCAGCTGGCCCCGCATCTGCTGCGAGACCAGGCTCGGCGGGCCCGTCGTCGGCACGTGGTCGTGCAGGGAGTGGACCGAGGCAGCGCGTCCGAAGTCCATGGTCACGGCCCGACGGAGCGGTCTGGGCCCTGCTGATGGCGAAGCGGAAGCGACGCCGACGCCTTGGAAGGCCGTCATGCGGTTCTGGATCTGCCGGCCGACGAACGCGGTGCCCCGCCGGCCCATGGCGGAGAGCTTCTTGATGGACGCGGTCGTCGGCGCGCGCGAGGCCGCGTCCCAGTTCTTGTCGGTCGCGGGCGGCGGGAGGCCGCCGGGCCGGTCCGGGATGGCGGCGTCGACGTCGAAGACGCTGCTGCTCGCGGAGTGGAGCTGCTCCGGTTCCGCCTGGTCGCCTTCGTATATCCCCAAGGAGCGTTCTTCGTAGACGTTGGTCCTACGCATCGTGATTATGTGAGGGTAGGCTGCTGTATAATAGACGACTAGCCAAAGGACTTGGACGTCGAAGTATATGGCCGACGGTGATACTATGGCGTATCCTCCTGAAGGGATAGCTAGTGGAGGGAAGCAGGTTAGTCAGCTTTAATTTCTCATCCAAATTGCGACGGTATTATTATCGTTTGTGCACTTACAGAAACCCTGGAAGAGAGCGTCGAATATTCGCTGGCCGAGAGGTATAGCCTCCATGGTGGGATTCCCAATGCTGAGGATTAGAATCAAGAACCAATCCGCTATCACGAAGCCTCCGAACGTGGCGGCGAACATCCAGGTGTCCTTGGCAGGAAACAAGCTGGTGTATACGCGACGAGGGAATTTCAAGATGAAGTCGAAACTCTCTTTCCAGTCGGTGTACTCTTTGTTTTTGGAAAAGAGGCTCAGCAGAGACGACATGACCCATATTATGAGTCGCATGAAGACAGGAAAAGCGGCCGGGCCGGCTAGCGAGAGCAGCGTGACGACGGTCAGTAGGAAATACGAGGACTGAAAGGGTATAAACCCCGCGTCTAGCAGCGTGAAGCCGGCGTTGTTGTAGGCAGAGATACTTAGGAAAATGCCCGCCCACCACGGATTCTGTGTATTGACGGCAGCGGCGTCGGTTGCATACACCGACATCCAAGCGCCAAGAGCGATGGCGCCCAAGAGCTGGCAGATGGCGAAGTAGGCGATGACGAAGGCGGAGAGGAATTTGAGGGCGCGATATTCGACGCCGCCGAGATATTCCCGCTGTTCCTCCGACAGGTTGAAGAACTGGCCGTTTCTCCCGATGTTGCGCCTCTGCTCCTTGAGGAAGGTCTGCACGTTGAACCCGTCGATTGTCGTCCTCGTCGACTCCGCCGCTTGGGATCTCCGTCTCGTCGTCTCCGTCTGGTGGGAATGCGTCTGGTAGATGGAGTGTCCGGTGACCGCCGTCTGCCCTTCGAAAGACTTGCCCTCTTGCACGGGCTCGAGGAAGCCGATATGCGGTTGATACTGGCCCCTCATACCTCCCGCCTGAACCTCCGAAATAGAAGACCGTGGCTCCTCGGAAGAAAATCCCCTCCTAGTCGGCGAAGTTACGATGTTCGCACGATTGGAGGAGGACCGCGGCCTGCTTTGGGCCCGTCCCTTGCCGAAGGAAGACATGACCTGCAGCCCGAACATGGCACCTGTCATGCCGACAAGAGCGCCGGTACTTCCCTTCACCTTCTTCCTCTTCTCCCGCTCCGTCTCCACGATATCCTCGAAGCGCTTCTCGAAGATGTGCTGGCGAAATGCGATAGTGACGTACGAGATCAGCACCTGACTTCCGATCATCATCAATATGCAGAGGAGGACCTGCTGGAACGTCGTCAGTTGGCTGACATTGACGGTGTTGAGACCCGACGCGGTAAGCGCCGACATGACCATGAACATGCTGTCCCACCAACCGACGCTGTAGGCCGGGGCCGAAGACCCCCAGAAGATGAGCGTGGCGATGATCGTGGTGGCGATGAAGTACGCATAATGCAGGGTGATATAGTTGATAGGCGGCACATACGGCTGGGCGGCACGCGCCACGGCGGCCAGCGTGTCATATGTTCTAGGATGCCGGGTGCTGAAATCCTTCCACCACTGAAGCTCCATGGTTGATATTTTGTTTTAGTTCTTCATAGATCCTTCACTTTTCGGGACCTGCCGCGCTGGCTCTCAATTGCATCGAGTAAATAAATAGAAAAAAAGGAAAACAATGGATGAATGAATAAATGAGTGAATGGATGAATAAACGAATAAATGAATGACGTTGCTTGTTTCTCCTTTTTTTGCCCTTTTTCGTCCGAGGGAGCACGGCCTACGTCCCGCCCAAAACGCAAGATTGGCCTCAGGGATTTCCTTATCGAAGGTAACACCCCTGAATGAAACCTCCGGCCACGAATTAAGGCACGTCACATCTGGGAGGTGGCTAAAACACAGCCAATAGAATACTAAACCCCTTTCCTAGCTTCGGATAGCTACATATGTATGATAAAATAACCCGATTCGTTTAAATAATATATAAGGATCTATATTCCCCATTCCCCAGGTCCTAAGGTGAGCTAAATGGCAGCGCAAGTAACGTCCACGGCAGATATACCAAGCTTTTACCTCAGCTCAAGGCATACGAGAATAGAACTATGCTCGTCTGTGCCTTGAATAATAAACGCCAATAGATCAAGACTCATATTATGCTCTATTCTATGACAATTTCCTCCATCTCGCAACCGTCAAAGCTATGCCTTTGATTTGAAATATACGCTTCCCAGTCGCGTATAGAAACCTCACTTTCTCTTTCTGGATGGTCTGCAAAATTAAACAGACCAATGCGCCGTAGTCTACGAGGTGTACCTGAATTCTGGTCGTTTCCCCCGGCCAATATTTCCTTGAGGATAAGACCTTTGGACCCGTCAAGCTCGGTATCAAAGCTCGTTGCTGCACCGGCTGGGAAGATTTCCAGGAGATACATGTCGTACTCTGAAGATACAGGTAGCTTGGTATTGTCTGTAACGGTTGCATCCGCGTACCGGGTTACCAGTGGGTCCCATGGGTTTTGAGAATGGTTCGAAATTCTGATGAATTCTTCATCAATGGTGTCGGGGCTTAGAAGGGACGCTATGAAGTGTCTACTAGCAAGCGGTAGCATCTTACCACCTTGTAGCAGCAACAATTCTGTTCCGTTCCATCGTGCCTTTACGAGCTTCCCGTGCGCTCGAAGGAGTCCAGATTTCACAGCGCCAAAAGGTGCGAGAGGGTCGCATAGTTCTATTTCAACCCCCAGAATCTTGAGAGTGGCGGCGTCTCCCGGCATGTAATCATAGCTCACAACGGATCCGTTGACAGACGTCCAGGACCAGGACGGCCCCTGATAGTTTATCGGCCTCATCCCCATAGAAGCGGTGGCTATTTCCCAGAGCAGATCCCCAGGGAGATGGTTCTCCCAGTGTCCTGCAACATATCTTCCTCGTATAGCTGGGGCAATACGATCCGCCAGGCCGGAAATGGCAAGGATACGGTCTGCAGGAACGGTTAAGGAACGAGTGCTATAGTTCATGACTAACTCCCTCCAGTTGCTGTAGATTTCGTTTTCCTCTGTATATTCTGTGGGCTCTCTGGGAGCAGTACCGTGTTCTTCCTCATAGTAATGTTTCCATTTGGCCATATCTTCGGGGCTGATGTTGAGTTTTGATCCGGGAAATATTATATTTTCTACATCTGGAGCATCGTAGAATTGGTCGAGCATCCAACCGTCAACGATCTTTGGTTTCGATGGAGAACATTGGCAGGTCATCGAGCACTGCTTGCTACCGTATCTGATGATTCTTTTAGACAAGTATGACTCTTGCAATGTCCAAGCTCGGCTGTCAATCGGGTCAGACACCGCATAATCGTATTGCACTTCTTTTACTAAGTATGCATGGCCTACTGTGCCGTGCTCGCACTTGAAACCAAGTTTGAATATGCTGTCCTTGTACTTCGAGGTGTCTAAAGGATGAAGGAATCCTTCTTGTGCTGACTTCGCTCTAGCTGCGGTGATGGTGACTACTGACTCGTTATACACACGAGGCATGCAAGCTATCTCTCTCTGCTTGTCTATGTCATCATCTTGGATAATGCAAATCGAGTCGACCCAAATATACTCGAGGCCAATATTTAGAGAAACTTGGATAGCATCCCGAATAGATCGTGGTAGGGAATCCCACTGAATGTTGATATACTTAGCAGCTAGATTCGCAGATGTAGTTTTGTGAGCTTGGTCGCCACCCCAGCAATAACTCAAGACTGCGTAAGGCGTGGGCTTATCCGGTGAGCATATCCGTATCCGAGGGGGTCCTTGGGGGCACGCATCAAGTTTCAATAAGCGTGAGGGCACATAATTGTTAGCCGTGTCTTTGCAGTTAGAGTGAACACCTTGCATCCGGAGACAAGAATTCAAGTTTTCCCTCAGTTGTGCAAATGTCTCTTTGGATGCTGGGTCGACAGCGATAGGACGTGACTTGATCGCAGCTGATGCCGCATCGTCTGTCAAGAGTTAGCATTCAGGCGTTTCAACGGAGACAGATGCCAGACATATGAATTGGAAATTCTCAGACCATACCTTTATTCCCTATCACGTAGAATTCGCCAGCTAGAGGCATATGGATTTGTTTCTTCGAGGCCGTGTTCCACAGACCCATACCTTCAATTGCATTCAAATCGCAGTCGTAGTGTTCATCTTCCCCTTTTTCGTGGAAATGGTACTCTACACTGGCGAAAAGTACAATCTCGCTCTCCTGACCTGCCCATTGAGAAAAGAGTGACTGGTTCCAAGTAAGCCATGAAGACACAATTAGACCCACCAGTAGGCAGCCTTGCACATGAGCTTGTTGTAGATCATGTAGATTGAAGTTGAAAATAACTCTATGGGTTCCAGTTGTCGAATCGAACCGGCCGTCGGCTAGGTCCAAGACCAGTTTGCTGCAATGTTCACAGCTATGAGACCTGCTGAGATCCATGTCGCATGCTGTAAGGCACTGGACCTTCAGTAATTCGGTATACACACTGCCTGGTGCCTAATGTATGAAATTCCTCAAGACTCGGGATTCACGTTGCTGCGTACCTAGCCAAGAGGGGCTTGATAACGCCAAAAACGCCAAAAGCGACAGAACCACGGTGCGTATAACGGAGGATACTGTACCTAAGCACTGTATAGCCCTTATTAGTTCCCGTCGGTCGGTGGGAACTAGTACATCGCTACTTTACATCCGTTTGCACTCTTACAAGTACAAGTCAACTTCAAGTCTCCCTTCCAATCCTGACTATCCCTGCTTTCCAACGTGCTGACCGACTGGGCGAGCCGAGCAAGAACAAACGCCGCTTCGACTGTGGCCTTTTGCTGCCCCAGGCACGCCCGGTTACCGCCACCGAATCCCATGAATTCCCATTGCTCCGGCTTGATCGGGTTCCAACGCTCGGGCCTAAACTTATCTATATCATCTCCAAATACAGAACGGTTGCGGTGGAGTGCGTAGTACGCCAGCACCACCATCGACCCCTTCTGAACAAAGATGGGACGGTCATGGTTAGGGCCCCCTCCGACCGGGAGCACCGTATCTCGTAAGGCGAGCCTGCCGAGTAGAGGGAATATCGGATGAAGGCGCAAAGCTAAGAAGACAATCAGAACAAGTTTGTACGACGAAGAAGATTAGGGACACCGACTTTCATGCAAGATGTTAGCGATCAGACTGGAACCCATCAATTTCTCAGCCGACAAACGGTCTTCGGGTATATCGACAAATTCGGCACGGAGCTGATCCCAATAGCTTGGGTGACGAGCTAGCAGGAAAAGCGCGTTGGTAAGCAGTTCGGACGTAGTATCCTGCGCCGCCATCATGGCCTGGATGACCTGGCTGCGGATAAAGTCTGGATCGTCAGTCTGTACGGAGAGTTCCCCAATCAGGCTCTTGCTCTTGCGGCCGCCATTTTGTTCGAGTGATTGGTTAATATAATAATCCAGAAACCTATGCGCCGCGGCCCAAGTTTCCACGTATTTCTTCTGCGGCAGGAGACTCTAAGCTCGTCTGAGGACGACTCGAAACATGCTGTAGAAAAGGGCAGAGTGGAAGGACTTGACGAAGCCATCCGCTGCGAGGGGTGCGCCAGACTGTTGCTCTGACGGATGCACGCCCAGAACAAAATGCAGAGCAGAGTTGAGGAACTGAGAGCCATGGTTAGCCTATGAAGATGTCGCCATGTCTACGACAGCTTACCATGACATATAGTAGAGGCTGTAGATCAACAGTCGCCCCGTCCTTCGGTAGCTGTTCGAGGAGCGTGTTGACCTCACCTTGGGCTGATGTATGGCCGGTGGCATGCATCCATGGCTAACCGCCGAAGCGTATCTTCGACGTTGACGCCGAAATAAGAAAATGGCGAAGAATGCCAGGACTAAGAATCCCGAGTTGATCTTGGAGCCCATGGTCAAAGAAATACAAGATGTTGTCGTGCTGTCAGGGTTTTGGAAATGATCATGAAGGGTGGACGACCCTTTATCGGGTGAAAAGGATGAACCCAACTCACTTTGTACGACCCCAATTGGGGGCGAAGAAAGGGTTACATGTGCGGACTAACACGTCCACGCCTGTTGGGCATATAAAGGATTAAGTCAGATTCCATATTCGTAACGTTGTTTGGGACTTGGTTATGATCTAGTATTGCTGCTCCATGATTCATCTACTTTTGGTATTATTAAAGTAAGTCACGAAACAGTTCAAAGTCTTGATCTTCGTCGTATCGGGAGAGCAGACAGGCCAGTTTGATTATAGTCAATCTACCTATGAAGTTTGAGAACTTCAACTACCTAGTGCCTATCGTCGCATTCTCCCCTGGTATATCTGGCTTGACTAGCGGAGGCACTTGATGTACACTCATGCAGGATGTCTTTGGTATGAAACCGAAGAGTCCAGTTGCAGTCCGTATCATGAAAGTGTGTGTGCTTGCCAGCTCAATACAACGCATCAGTGAGAAGACAAAGGAAATAATAAAAAAAGACCGCGAAACGACAGCTTTCCCCTCCTCTTCTGCTATCTTTCGCTACTAGTATCCGGCGCAAATGGAAAGCTGTTGGCGTATGCAGCGAAGAGAAGGTCATCGGCTAGTCGATGACAGAAAAAAAGCACATCGTGTTTTCGGGAACGAGCTTAGAAATGTCGTCGAGAATTATCCACTATGGTCAGAGGGGCAAGGCCCAATTATTCAGATTGTCGTGTAGGGAAACCGCCAATGCCGTGGAAGTATTAATATTAAGGATAGCTCGGGTCCAGGATGAAAAGAAGCTATTGGTATCGAAAACGAGAAACCGGGGGTGTTTTTTTTTTTTTTTTTTTTTTTGCATCAGTGAGACCACTCGATATGGTCAACGGTCGGTGTCGAAAACGGGAAAGTATTCGTATCGTAGCGAGAGACAGAGGGACTGGAAACCTTCCGCACTAGTGGAAGGCGTGGTCGAGAATTCCGAGAACGAGTTGACTAATCGAAGATATGATTAGATAACATCGTCATCCGAGGGCCGGAATTCGTAGAGGAGAGGGCTTCAGCGTCGGTAGCGAAGACGGGTGGCGCTGGTCGTGTAGAGGAGTCGAGCGCTCTCGAACAGGTCCCAGATGCGTCGGCGATTGACCAAGCATTTCGCATCCGCCAAGACTCCGGAGCGGCACGCGTACGGCATGGCGAGCTCACGGCAGAGCAGTTCCCAGTCCAAGCCGTTGTCCACGTTGACGTCCGGTCCGAATACTCCAGCCAGGGTCTTGTCCGCGTGCTCGACGTTGAGGTCGAAAAGCCACGGGAAGAGTTCGCCGTTGAACAGCTTACACTTCCACCACGAGGGAGGCATGATGCGAGTGCATTCGATCTGGGACTCGTCCAGTTCCAGCGGTCCCATCTCCTGCTCGATTCTGAAGAGCACATCAGAGGACAAACCCTTCAATAGCTGGACGAGCTTGGTGTCAGACGGGCTCAGGACCTTGTTGCTCTCGGCTTTGTCTAGGACTGTCACGCGCTCTGTGATCAGGTCGGTTGCGGTAAGGAGCCCGTCCGAGGGGTTATGCTCCTGGATCATGTTGTTGCGTTCGGGCAGGGCACAGTAGCGCTTAAGACTCGGCTCTACTTGAATGTCCGCGTACTGTGTCGGCTCGGGGATGGGACAGTTGAGCGGACCCTGTTCAGGGAGCGCCATCAACGCGCGCTTCATCCAGATCTCGTACAAGTGGGCGATGCTGGAAGGGACGCCGCCATCGAGACTCCAGATTTCGCGGAAGTCAATGCTGAATCTGGACTGGTAGCGGCAGTACTTCTTTGCCAGTTCGAAGCAGGGACGGTGGATCGGAAGATACATCTCCGAATCTCTGGTGTCAATGGCGGCCTTTCCTACTCCGTTGATGGTGAAGCCCTCCGGTCCGCCTACGAAATGCTGGACTTGATAGACCTGGATCCAGTGTTCGTCGTTACGATGATAGGCTTGTGAGGTCCACGGCTGCTCGCACCACTTCCAAAAGCCCGGAGATGCCTTGATGAGCAGCGGGTAGTCCCACTGGCTTCGCTGGTTGACGAAAGGGATCGCGAAGGGAGAGTTGTCGACCTACTCATAATGTCAGAAAGATAAATGCTAGAAGCGTGGTTAGATAGCTTAGGTATGACTTACACTTGGTCTACAAACACCGCCGCATGCTACGCAGACGACCACGCGGTCAAGGATAGCACGATCCTTAGCAAGTTGGCGGAGAGAGGCATCAGCCGATACCCCGTGGCCAGTAAGAACGTTAGACAACGCGTTGAGGATGACGGAGTTGTTGCCCAACGGAACGTTCTGTTGACCAGATCCGCCAGCCACAAACGGGACGGAGACGGCGTTAGAGCTGGGAAAGGCTCCATTGGAGTTGTCGGAGGCCATGGCTCTCGAGTTGTTCGCTTAGGAGGGCAAAGTGGCAGTTCAGTGCTGGGATATGGTGATGTGGTTTGCGATTGTGGCGCAAAGTACCTACAAGCCACCACCAAGAAGCTATTGATCTTGGGGAAGAAGAATCAAGCAGGGATAGGTGACAGAGACCAGATAGGTGACAGAGACCAGATAGGTGACAGAGACCAAATTTGGTATCTGGGGGTAGGGGTGGGGATGAGAATGAGAATAAGGGTGAAGCCAGAGACGGAGAGTGGGAAGAGTTGGGCAATGGAAAGACTTTGCTGAAAGATGCGAGGGGTGGTAGAATTTAAATAGCCAAGCAAAAATAAAAAATTTGTAGCGCTCAAATATACGTAGGCCATTGCGCTTGTGGAAGGTACGTCAAGTCGTGATAGTGTGTCAACGTGCTTGTTGCGTCGTCAGTCGTGTTGTCGCACGGACATCAAACTTCTTCTAGTGGAGAAGCGAGAACAAGAGGAAAGAACGAAGCGTGAATGGGGACACGCCACTAGTCAGTTGCAGCTGCGGTGGGCTAGGAACAAGATTATATCCGTGTGACACTGGGTATCTATCTATACCTAAGGTAGGTTCTATCTATATAGGTTTCTGGGCCTCTAATAGTGTGTGAACAGGTATATAATGATTCCTACGCGAGATCTCTATTGTATACCTTAGGTACATTTACTTATATCCCTACCGAAATGTGGGTGCTTGAAGCGTTTGATCACTGGTATCGAGTGACTAACAACAGACCCCCTATTTATATGTGGTGAATGGTGGAAGCTAGACACCGGTGCATATTATCTTTTCACTACCGGTACAACAAACTGTGAATGAGGAGGCACTGAAGACCAAAGCAGGTTTCAAGAATCATTGGTATGTCTCTACAATAGAACTATAAAGGAGAAAGGTAATGATGGACCCCTAAGAAAGAATGGAAAGAGGGCTAAACCCCCCTGAGCGGTCGGTCGTCGATTAACTTGGAAGCATATTTAAGAACACGAGCAAACAATACATAAATAAACTATGATTCTTGATCCTAGAAAGGATTCTTCAAACTTCAGATTTCGGGGTATCTAAAATACAGGCTATGGTGAAGCTTAATGGACTTAAGTCGGGATACGACTTCTAGGCAAGGCATTTGGAGCCGTGGCTCTTTCATTCAGAAACAAGTAGAAAGCCAGCACCAAACATATACTCCAGAACCACTGTCAAACAACTCAGACGCCATCAGAGAACTCATGTAATTTCAGCCCCTCTCTTCGGGAGAGCCGTGGTAATGAATGCCCACCCCCTACTCGCTCTGTATAACACTTTCTATATGTCGAATAATCCCTAGTGAGACCATTTAATTCAATCTCGGGCTCTTCCTTCTAGCGATGCTCTGCGAAAACACTTCTCTGCCGCCACCGGGTATCATTGATGAGAGAGGCGGCATGTTCTCTCGCCCTTCCGCGCTCGACGACTTCTTACTCGCCTTTGATGATCGCGTCGTCCTACTCTTCTTCAATAGCGGCATCGTAAAGTCCCCTTCTGCATTCGAGGCTGCATCCATCATGCCCGGACCAATGCTAGAGCTGAACCCGTGGATCGTGGTGTTAGTACGGGGATCCAAATTGAGTGTATTGGTTGCGTTTAGGTTAGGGTGTAGCTCGCGTAGGCTCATGGATAGCGGGATATGCTCGCGGTCCGAAAGCGGGAATGTGTGTTCAGAGGCGAAAGGTCGAGACGGTGATCGATTTACTGACAGAGTCGGGTCCGTGTCGGAAAACACCTTAGATTTGCTCGGCGACGGCTCATTATTCAACTTTCTAAGAAGTGCTTCGTGTGGGTCCGTCTGCGGGAGCTCCGTCGGGTAATTATAAACAATCTTCTGTGGGGTGTCTCCAGTCGACTGGTATTCTTGCAGGACTGTGCTGTTTATGTCTTCGCGAAGTTCCGAAAGAGGTTGGCAGAGGTCTTCCGATAGAGGCTCTAGAGAGTCTTGGGCATTGGCAATGTCGCTGTCCATTTCAGAGCTTAGATTCTGAACTCTGGAACATGTCGTCTTAAAGTGGTCCGCAATGTTCGCATACGAATCCTCAACTGTATTGGATAAACTCGTCATCGAGCTTGAGTGCTGCTCATGATGCTGGGCATTTTGCGAACGAGCACGGGTGACAAAGTCGTCTAGGGATGTCATCTGCTGGTGAAGGTCCCTCATCTGTTCGTCAACGACTCGCACCGTTTCGGCGTGCACTGATTTAGTTGTGTCTTGAATCGAGGTGCTATGCTTATTCGCAGTCTGTTATCTCATTAGTATCGCTATAATCGGTGACTGGATAGGGTATCTTACAGCCCAATCATCCTTTAACTTAGTCTTCAACGTCTCCCGAGAGCCCGCTACTTCGTCAAGAAGTTGAGACTCTTTTTCGTTCCAACTATCCATTCCTTGGGAATACTGCGCCATGCTGCCTTCTAAGGTAGTACTGTTCTCCTGTACGCTGTGTTGAATGAAAGCTGCCTTGCTGGCCAAACGCGACTCCTGGAGTTCGGCTTGAGTGTTGATCAGAGTGGTGATTTGGGCTAAGAGATTTGCTCTCTCCTTTGCTGCTTGTTGTCGCTCCTCATTAACGGCTTCTTCTAGCTGGGTTGAAATAGATGTGTTTGTTTGGACGACGGTCTTGCTTGCCTGCTGCAACTGTTCCCGGAGACTATCCGATTCCTTCTTTTGAGATGTGATGTGACTCAACAACTCTTCGAAGATAGATTTGAAGTCTTTACCAAGCGAAGAGTATGACGTGTATAGCTGATTGTGGAAAGTTCCTAGTTCGCTGAGAACATCCTGGGATATCCTCTCAGCCGCAGACGCGATGGCTTGGAGACTCTCGCCAACTCTTTCCTTAATATGGTCTCTAACCACCTTGATTTCCTCGAGAACTTCATCCATCTCCTCCTTCGACTGTTGCTTTTGTTCCGCAAGCCCTCTCTTAGATTGGGCGAAGAGCTCTAGGTTCTGGTCAAGGAACGACTGAGTGGATGAGAGCTTCTGCAACTCCCGCTGTACGAAGGAATGCATTCGCTCCGAAATATTCAATATGTGATGTTGTTGCTCATCTCGTAATTCCTCCACACGTCCTTCTATGAGTGAAGTCACGTCCGATACCTGATCTTGAGCCGCTCTCCAGGTGGACCGGTTTAACGACTGCAGATCGGATTTTCTTTTGTTCTTGGCATGGAGGCCACTCACGTCCTTGACGGTCTTTCGAATCGTGCTGATGAGTTCTCCGCCGATTGTCTGCATCTGCTCTTCCGTCTTTTGGTGTGCCCTGCGCAAGTGGGCCTCTTCGGCAAGAGTCTTGCGGGTTGCCTCAAGCACGAGTTCAGTCTGGTCAAGGACACCCTGGGTTTCATCGAGTTGCGCCTTAGTAGCGTCGTGGTCCTTCTTTAAACCCATGAAACTCGTGGTCAAGGAGAAGAGCTCCTGTACCTTATTCCGTAGGTTAGATTCCAGAGTCTCGATCTTGGCAGCCCGTTCCTCGTTCTGAATTCGGCGGGATTCGCTCTCCACTGTCATTTCTTCATAACTCTCGTTCGACAGGTAAACGCCATTTCGCTGACGGGTAGCGATCAACTCCCGTTTGAGGTGCTCGATTTCGTTGGTAAACTCTCTTAGTAAGGTCTTCTTGTTGATCAACTGGTTGATCTGAGGCTTGTTTCGGATGTTTTTGGCCCTGAACGCGTAGTCGAGTGTCGATATCGTCTCTTCTAAGTTGCTCTTGGCTGGTGAGATGGTGGCAATGATGCAGGTTTTTGTGCGACCGCCAAGGGAGTCTTGCAGTAGTCTGGTCAATTTGGACTCTCGGTATGGGATATGAGAACTGCGGTCGACCAGCGCATTGATAACTCGTCCTAGGGTAAGTAAACTCTTGTTGATGAGCCCAGCTTCCGCTGCTCTCTTGTTCTCGGCCCCGGATCGCTGGATATTCTCACTACCAGCAAGATCTACCAGGTTCAACTTTCCGGCGCTGACATAATCCTCGCCATCCTCCCCGGTTCTCTTGACACAGGCTGTGATGGTAAATACTGTGTGGCTTCGACTACTGAGATCGTTACACTTGGTTGCGGCTACCTGTCGCTTCAGACTACCATCTTGCAAGAGCTTGATGCCCTCTGTGGCGTTCTTGATATGGGATTCTTCCATGCCCTGGACGACCGTTGTGGCGTGGCCTTTGCGGGACGTGTCATCGAAAATCTTTAGTTTGGCGTTCTCTTCGGGGGAGATCAAGTCTCGAAGTTCCTCATTATATAGCTCAATGAAGGAGCACTTGACAAAGCTCTCGGTATCTTCCATTTCCAACTTGTTGAAAAGAGAGTGTAATACTCGAGGGATAATTCCAGCGGCATCGGAGAGGATGCCTAGCGTATCGTTCATATCTCCCGACATAGTGTATGTCTTACCAGTACCAGTCTGGCCGTAGGCAAATATGGTACAATTGTATCCGCCAAGCATCTGACACATAGTTAGCTAGCTACTTGGCTTGAATAATGGCTCGTCTGACATACCTCCTCTAATATGGGCTTGACGACGTCATCGTAGAGCATACTCTGGTCGGCAGCCTGTGAGAAGACGCGATCAAAGTTATAGGTCTTATTGCTCAGCGCACTTGGACCCATGGACAACTCCACTAGCTTGCCCTTGACACCTTCAGTCTGGACAACAACAGCGCTGTTTTCTCGAACCTCTCGTTCATTGCGTCCTCGACATCGGACAACAACATTGATATTGGTCTCCTCGCCAGCATCTAGCTCGTAATCACGATCCTTGCGCTTGGTTCCCGTGGTGGTGACGGACGATATGGATCCGGCTGGCGATGGCGCTGCAGTTCGGTCGATCCTCGAGGCAATGGTACTGCGTTGATGATGGGTTGGATTTCGGAGTGACGATGTTCTATTTGGGGGTGCTCGAAGACCAGAGCGACCAGCAGCACCAGTGCGAGCTGTGGCAGCTGCTGAAGGCCTTTCACTCCTATAGGAGCGGCCCTGCATGGCTGTTGATGTGATTCGATAGAGGTCGACGGAGAGGGATATTGAAAATTGCTATTATAGCTAATAGCTAACAAACTGTTTTGACGCAAAGCGCGACGAGAGACAAAGAGACGAGACAAAACCGGATGACTGCTTAGAACTTCGAATTAATTCTTTAGCAAGGGAGTGCGGCGTCTGCATTGAGATGACGAGGGGTGAAATGTGAAATGCGGGATGTGTAAGGATTGCGCTGGTTGCTTGTTGCACATGCACGGAACAAGACGCGACAGGTTCTATAGGGATGTACCTAAGGAGCTAGAGCCCCGCTAAAAGTGTCAATAGAAGGTATTCTTCCGTCGTCCCGGCAACGGCCCACCTGCAATCTGCAGTGGAAACATTGAACTGATAAGACAGGTACGTACCGTGCTGATAGTGCTGGAGTGCTTACATAAAGGTTCTAGCGGGGTACCAACCTTCGATAAGCTTCGCATGTGCTGCTTGCGTAGCTGACCTCGCTATCAAATGACGTCTCAGGGCGCATCTGACACCTCCTAAGTTCTACCTAGTCTTTCTTTGCGCGTCTGGCCATCCGAGCCAGGTGGTTTGACCCAAGGCAAACCTAACTTAATCATCGTCATCATCGCTTCTTCTTATTTCTTATTCTTACTCTTTTTCTTACTATTTTCCTATCTATATGTACAGGCCTCCGACCACTCTGGTTTTACTCTTCATGGATTCGACCGGTGCTGGTTGACCTGCTTGACTCCTGGGAGCCTAGCATTTGATGCTGCATCTTTGTTGCGACGAAATACCAATATATTCCATTTCAATATGTCTCTCTTTGCCGCCGCCCTCCATCCTAATGTCGGATTAGGCTTCCTTGGTAAGCAGAAGGCCAGTTATTGATGAAATGATGCAACTGTTATTGCTTTGTTGCTAGTTGCTAACAATCTTCTCTTCAGTTCTCGGGGCCTCGCTCCATGATATTCTGACTCGATTGAAGGCCGAACCTCAGCGTTTCCCGAAGCTCGACCTCGCTTATTCTCAAACCGACCCCGTCACAAAACCCATCATGCTTACCCTTCCCGCGAATGGCTTACGACTCCGCTTTGATGGTCCCGAGCAGCGACTCCGCCTCGTTGAAGTCGTTGACTTTACCAAGAACCGCATCACTTATCAAGAGAAAGATATCGCTAGGCCCGCAAATTCTCAAGGAGTAGCAGGTTCGCTCGCGTTCGGTGGAAATGCCGTGACAGGTCCAGCATTCAAGAACGTCTACCACCGCCTATTCGGTCCGACATACGCGGGAGAATATATACCCCCCAAAGACGAGAAGGTTACTTCTGTGGGGACGTACGTTTTATCCTATCCCGGCGTAGCATTCAGCTTCCCTCTGCCGAAGTCGTCGTATTCACCGGAGAAGGACGTAGTATCTTTGCTCTCCTCGCCCGCGAGTCAGGTGGCCAGCTCTGTTGCCGTATTCAGCGGAAAGTCTTGGGCCCACGCTCGGGAAACTCTTTGGACCGAGGTTCTTCCTAGCGTCAAGTCGGCGTTTCTGTTCAATAAGAGTAAGGAAGTCGTTCCTGATGAAATATCTCTCATCAAAATCCACGGTGGTGGTAGGATTCAGCTGTTCAAGAAGTGGACCAGCTCATCGATATGGATCAATCTTGGAGAGACGACGCCTCAAGAACTAGTGTCAGAACTAGGTCCACCCGATGCTATATATCGGAAGAATGACCAGAGGATGTATATTCACAAAACGCGCACCGCGAGTCACAGCCGGTCGAGGTCGAATGGCGGTGATTACAGGCGACCGGACGACCTAACTGATACGGACCAATCTTCGGCACTTACCGGCTCGGAGGATTCCGAAGACGAAGCCGTCGAGGATGATTTCGCAGGTAACATGTCGGGCGAATGCTTCTATAACTACTTCTATTTAGGATTTGATATCCTAGTCTCACCACCCCAGCCAGTCTCACGGACACCGCCATCCCAAGCAGCCGCGTTGAATGGAAACGAGGTTCCCGGAGCTAATCCGTTCAAGAGTGGCACGGCCGATCGATTAGTAGCCACGAAAATGGTCTTGCACGCGAATGTGCCTGGATCGTATCCATTCAATCGACACCGCCGTTGCCGCTGGGAGATTCAGTATCTGACAATCAACAACTCGGATGACATTGTAGACTCCGAGACCCCGTTCGGTGAGATTGAGGAGCGGCTGAGGGAGGAGTGGAAGAGCACCTATCACTCTGCCGATGACGCCAAGAAACCCCAACGGGGGATGGTGTTAAACAGGGGTTGGGGAGATAGTCCCGGAAGCAGCTGTGAATTCCTCGGTGGTTGGGAAGACAGTAGCGGAGGAGTGGCCGCGAAGAAGTTTGACGGGAGTGAAGACTCTACGACGACTTTGTACGGATTCCCTGGGCTAGTCTTTGAGGTCTTGAAGAATGGGTTCGTAAGCGCAGTGACGGTATTTTAAGCTGAGGGGTGTAAGCGTCGCACTTTTGATTGTCTCGTCATTGGGCATCGGGGTATATAAGAGGAATTCGTAGGGAAACGAGAAGATAGCGCCACCTGGCTTCTGTTTGCACGAATTCTTGTTTGATATTTGCTGGGTGTCTCCCTTTAAATCTCTTCTTCTCCGTGACTTTGATTTCCTGTACCCGAATCTGAAAATAACCATGCTGGAGAGCGCTTCCACGGAATGTTGAATAACTTAATACGTACCTAATATATACACCGGATACATCTCTAGGAGTTGGAATAACAGTACCTATTAAATGCGCATCCCGAACAATAGCCATATAATTATGCCAGAAGGTTGTGAGACGTCAATTGCTTTAGGGGCTAATAGGAGTTAGGTATATCAATTCCTGTAAATCTTCGACGCCCAAGGCTAGAGCATTGATCGAAGCCTAGGGGGTGCTAGTTTTATCGCCTTTTCGTGGTTTCCCAGATTCCGATTTCTATCGCCGCCGGTCGGCGCCGGGATAATCCCGGTGTGGACCCACTTCGTTCCGGCGGCCCTCCGTGACTTTCGGACCTCATATCACGGCCCCACATGGAAAAGCAAGACGACATTCGTTGAGTCAAACGCATAGGGAATAGAAACTTTTACAGCTTCCGTAGTTGTTAACGTACGATAGGACTTTCAGTTAAGCAACTAGTAGTCATTCTCTTGAAATCTGAAATTCACGTATTGACAGTTCAGACAGTCTTTGTTTAAAGCTTGACTTTAATAACGTTAGATCTATTTTGCTATAAAACACCGTAACAGCTTGTTACCAAGTTCGTTTGGGCACGTTTAATAAAATTAACTACGTTAGTGACTCTTAAAGGGAGCTACAGGCGACTTCACGACCACCTACCTCTTCTGATAGCAACAAGCTAGAGACTTGCCCATTATAACCGTCCATTAGTCGGGGTCTGCAGCATTGAATCATATATTATATAGTTCGCACACTACTATTTTACACTCTACTATCATTAGGTACCAATCATAGACTCAACGACCAGTAGATATTGCTTTCGAGCCCGGATAATCTTGTTGTGCTTCCAATTGCTCACCGAATCTGGGTATCAAAACAGTGTGACTTGCCTCATGGCAGTACCTAAGGTAGCAATCAATCACTATTGATAAGGTTGCCAGTGTATCTCCCAAGCTTATCTCAATCTTAAGATAGAGCTGCTGATACTAGAAATGATGGTAGTTGATATGTGGTATCGGAGTAGGTACTAGCAATTGCACCTTCTAGGTACTTGCCTCCTCTATATTACCTGATGTAAAACCACATTTGGGGGCTCTCATTCGCGAAAGTCTACCGAGATCGGAGATAGATAGGTAGTCGAGTTTTTCATAAGTAGTGTTATCTCCCCTAACAATGACCACTGCGACTACTCGATTCTTCCGCGGTTGCCGTTTTCGCCCATATCTTGTTACCCCCTTGCAAATGATAGGCTGATTACCCTAAGGGTCGCTACTTCCCTGTCAAGTCTCAAAAGTTTATCCACCTGATTCGTGTCTGATTTTTTTTTTTTATAAAACACCGCGTCCTCGATGCTCTGTTTTCTAAATCTGCACCATCTTTACAACCTCCGCAACTTGGTATCCTCTTCACCACGAAATCGATACCTCGTTTTCATACTTCTACACATACCCTGCTCTCTGTAATCCGTTGTCTTTGCCTAGGCTCATCCGTGATTCTACTCAAGTAACGCCAAAAGCTAAGAGGCAAGCAAGTCAGCACAATGGTCTCTACACGCAGAGTTAAGACTGAAAGCGTCGACTACGCCGGACACCCCCTCGACGAATTCTTCGGTGAGGAGGATGGCGATGATAACAAGGGCGCCACTGCAGCGGAAAACACACCCGAGAAGCCGCCCCAAAGTGACGCGACTTTCACCACGCCTACGAAAGCTTCAGGACCTCCTGCCCAAGCTTTGGAGACTCCCACTCAAGCTTCGGGACCTCAGAGTGGCGCAATGAGCCAGGTAAATACTTTTCATTCAACTCATATTTAACACATTCTTGGATATCTTTCTGGGTATATGTGATCGTCCGATCTTGAGCGAATACTGATTTAGACGCGATAGGTCACTGGCGATCAATCCAGCCCGGCTCCCGTAACGCCGTCTCGCTCAACTCACACTCCCAAGAGAGGTTCAAGCCTGAAGAACCGCTTCTACGACGAAAGCGACTGGGGATCTCCGGAGACACCATTCAAGTTCAAGAAACCTAGGATGGGAAGCTACTCCAGTCTGAGCAACGCCCCGGCCTTTCAACTTCCCGGGCATAACCCATCCGCGGCTGGACCTAGAGGAAGCAATGAACTTTTTTACACCCAACCCGCTCCTCGAGAGAACAGAGGTGGCCCGCAGAACCCGAGCGACTTCATTTATTACAGCCTGCACCCGCTTCACCAGCAGTTCCACAACGTGGAACAGGTCGCCCATGCGGAACACCTAGCTCGAACGGGATTGAAAGGCTGCCTGTTCATGATCAACGACCGAGAGCTTGTTAACGTTGATGACAACTTTCAACCCTACAGCTACGCGGAGATGAAGGTCATCAATGGAATTCATGGGTGGTACCGTCGCGACGGCACCCCCATCAACATCCATGAGCTGCCAGTCGTCGACGCGCTTGACGACTTGTGCAAACGCAAGAGGGCAAAGGGAATGCCGCTTCCTCGTGTTGACCGCGGTATGTGATATTTGCGTTACAGAGCAAACCAAAACTAACCGATTGTATAGATCATCTACAACGTAGGACAACCTAAGATCGCCTTCTTAAACTCATCTCTCGGCAAACGTCTCTCCGGTAATTCTCTATGGTTCAACGGTATGTCCATTGGCCGCCCTGTTTGATGCTGGGCGGTTGATTTGAGACCAACTTGTGCCAGGAACCTCATCCTGGTGGTTTCGGACTTTTTCTTCTTTCTTTTTTTCACGATGCAGATAGCTTGTTACACCTGAGAAGGCGGTCAGAATTCGCTTCTACCGTACTCATTTCAAAGTCACGCATATGTGCTTTGGGACATTCATATTTGCTCGGGTTGTAATAATAGGCTTTGCTACAGAGTCACTAGGACTCCAAAATCCTACTCGCAACGAGAGTATCGGATCGGATAATTTTCGCTTCGCAATACGAGACTCACTTCTCCATGTTTGTGTGGATTCCCTATGCCTCTGGGTCGTTTAATGACACTTTCGTCCGTAAGCTATTGATCACCTCGTAAAGAATACACACCATACTCCAATTCATTGGCCTATTCATTTATCTTACACAATATATAGCGCATAGTAAAAACATTTTCGTGTGTCAAACTGAAGCTATCTAATTATTACGTGACTATGCATCTATCAAAGTATCATAGTAACGAGTCTTTGTATTTATCCGAATAACAAAATCCTACTACCCTGTACTCACACTCACAGTCGCAGAGAAAAAGGGGCAATAACCAACAACTTGGTGGTGAAAGGGATTAGAAGGGTGGATTCAGGACGTGATAGGCACATATTTCATCAATTGACGCAAGGGAGAAGGTGAAAATCCATTAATTTCTGACAGAGCGTCTGAAAAAAAACATGAACACAGACCATAATGCAACCCTAGGGCCTACAGTAGTTTCCTGCCTAAGGTACCAAGGTAGCTGATCCTATTTTCTATTTAAGTACCCACCTCATCCGCCACTATCGTCGTGCTTACAGTCCATCTTCCGTTCATATCCAGACTTAAAAATTTGTCCATTGTTATCTACATATGCGCGCTTCATAGTCTTTTTTACGTACCTCGAAGGAAAGAATGGCCGTTAAGGCCGCCATTGTAAGTAATCATATTCGATCCTTCGACGTGACATGTCCAGGGAGCTAATAACCTCGTTCAGTTCGTCATCCTCTTGGCGGCATTCCTGCCCATCCTCTACGACGCTTTTCAGATCGTGCCGATGCTATGGCAGAACGCGCCTGGACGGCTGGCTTCCATCAATACGTTCAAATCATACGAGCTCAAATTCGCGGACAAGGCTCGTAGCTGCGAAGATGGCCTGCTTATCGAATCCAAGGGTATCGCCATCCTTAGCTGCGATCCGGGCCGCGAGAAGTGGAACACTGTTATGGTAAGTATCGGCATTCGGGCCAATTCCTTCTGTTCTTCGACTGCCCTTAGAATATATCCATCCCCAATACACTTTCTTCATATAGCACAATCGCCACTTATCGTATTTCCATTTTCTTATCATGGCCAAATTCTAGGGTGTTTCCTTACCGGGACCCATCTCCGGTGCTGAAATCTACGCCTATGACTACAAAGACAGCGACGCGCCGGACTCGGACTCTCTGAAGCGGTTTGAGATCCTAGGCTATGAACCTGGCTCAGACCTGCACACCTTGGGCATGGAGTACCACGAAGAGACGTCCACCCTCTTCGTCGCCAACCATCGCAGCAGCGGCCCAGTCATCGAGATGTTCAAACTCGACTTCGCCGCGCTCACCGCCCGGCACTTCCGAACCATCCGGCACCCGCTCCTTCACGGCCCTAACTCGCTCGCCCTTATCAACGACCACGAGCTCTTGGTCACCAATGACCACCACTTCCTCGCGTTGGAGAACCCCATGCTGGCCAAGATGGAGACCTACCTCAACCTCCCCCTCGGCACCGTCGTTCACGTGGACTTCTCGCCCATCCTCAAGGACCCCACCAGCGCCGTCAATGCCAAGGTAGCCGCCCGTTTCGCCTTCCCGAACGGGATCGAGATCCTAAACGACACGACCGTGGCCGTGGCCTCCACCGTCAAGAGGGCCGTCTACCTGTACGAGCTCGTCCGCCCGGGCCCGGGCAACGACACGTCTTCTTCTTCGTCACCGGCCCTAAAGTACAAGTCCACGATCCGGTTCCCGTTCATGGTGGACAACATCCAGGCCGCCAGCGACGGCTCCCTGTTCGCCGCCGGCCACCCGTACCCCTTCACGCTCGAAAAGTTCTCCCACACCCGGCACCTATGTAACTCCGCCGCCGACCTGGCCGCCGCCGACCCCGAGGCCCGCGCGTACTGTGAGACGGCCAGCTCCGCCTCCTGGGTCTCCAAGTGGACCGAGGCCGGCGGCGTCGAGCACCTCTACGCCGGGTCCGAGTACCCGACCAGCTGCACGGCGGCGTTCGACGCCGGGAGGAACGTCGGCATCGTTACGGGCTTGTATGCTAAGGGCATCCTGGTATGGCGGGAGTAATTCGACTGTGCTACCTATAGGTACGGCGCGGCTGGTCATTCAAAAAGAGCAATCATGTTTGCTTGGACAGCGTAATTTTCTTTGCTTATGGAAAATCGGTTGCGAATATCATCACGCGGGGAGGGCATCTTAACTTAATCGTTACACACCTAGGTAGAATGTTTGCCGTAGCCGTGCATTTAGAGGCTATTGGCGAATGATATATACTGCCGTTCGCCTAGACCATAACGTGGCACCATTTCTAGTTGTCGGGGTGTCATCTCTATCCGTAATATTTGTCGTGAAATAACTTAAGCATGTGTTTGCCGAGAGTCTACCTAAGTGCGATGTCGGTGTATGCAGTAAGGGATGGAACTGCGGCAGACTGGCGTAGTCTGATCAAAGTCACTGTGTGACGAAGCTAACCATGCGATGAGGAAAACAATTATGTTGTTGCACGAAGAGCTATAAACCTAGGTGGAAGCTACCAAGTCTTATTTATATATAGGAGGCCAGGACAAAAGGACTTATAAGCCAAGAGGCCGAGCTCCCAAGCTATCCCGTCCTTAATACCAAGCTCGTAACCCCTATCCAGACCATATGGAACTCGTGACTCCTATCCAGGCCCCAAAGGTGACCAAACAAGTTCGTGGCTCTACCCAGGCAATATAGGCCAAGGTCATCCTGACAATATCATGATGTATCATGGGAACCTAAAAATGAAAGCGCAACACGACAACCAAAGCCTTCACCGAATTGAGCCCCAAAATGGAGACCATTTTTAACCAGAATTCCCCATCTGACATTCGCTGGAAAAGCGCTAGGGCTTCCTCCCCGTCTTCCGGGTGCCGCCCGGCCCTTTGACCCTCAAGGTCAATATATTGTTTTTGTCGATGTCTTATCGGTGGCGGCCTGTACCAAATCATGTCAGCAATGAGCAAGCATGTTTCAATGGGGGGTATATCATAGGTTGACCGACAGGAGGTACCCTAACTCCTGGGGGGTCGGGAGGACTGGGTGGATGGCGAATCCGAGGGACCCGCCTGCGATTGGCCGGGCGAAGAGGAGGGTTCGTCTAGGCTCGGGGGATGGGTCCGCAGGGCGGGTGGCCGTAGTCTTAGTACGTAGTCTAGTTAGTAAAATGAAATCAACTACAGGCTTGCCAGCCTCGATATCATTGACCCGAGTCTTGAAAGCTGTATAACTTACGTGGTTAGGTGCGTAACGATAGTAACCAAAGCGTTAATAATGGTATTTAAAATGGCGTCCATTATTATTTATATCGTAATAAATGGTTTGTAATTAATCGTTGGCAACGAATGATCTGTAGCGAGTGATTCGTATTGATGTTTGTGTTTCGGGATGAATGGCTCGTATTTGTAACGGTTTAGAATGTCAGTTCTAGACCGATACACCACTAAAGGTGGAATCGTTGTTTGTCAAGTTGGGCTCTTGGTTTCTAGCATTGCCTTATATAGGATGGCACCGTGATAGTTTTGATGTTTGTAGATGGTTGGTGTTAAGGTGAATGACGGAGCATTGATGTTGATTTTGTTGTTGAACAGGAGAAGAACCGACATTCATATGGAGTGGAACTAGATAAAAGTTTATTACTCGAAAGATTATAGCATCGTGACTACCATTATTTCTCTATGAGACTAATCAAGGAAGGTTACCATAGCCCCGCCTGAGCTGCACTATCCGCGCCTATACACCAAAATTAATAACTGCCCCTGAAGGAGCAACTCTCACTCTATATACGCGCGTGGGATTCTTCCGTACTTTGGTTTATTACCATTCCATCATCTTTTAGATAGGCCATACCCAACGTAAATTCCAGTACCGCGCAACCACCTTTATTTGATAAAGTAAAGGTGGTAGTAGCTTACATGGTCTATTATGCTCTTTTAGTAGCTAGCGAGTCTTCGTAGCTGACGAGTCTTCTTTCGGCCAGGGCCACCATCCTTTTAATGGCATATCGTCGTAAATGCTGTTGAAATGATATGT
Source organism: Hypoxylon rubiginosum (assembly GCA_902806565.1). NCBI lineage: Eukaryota > Fungi > Ascomycota > Sordariomycetes > Xylariales > Hypoxylaceae > Hypoxylon > Hypoxylon rubiginosum. Next base: position 308,618 of record CADCXA010000033.1, on the reverse strand, counting down.
GGGCATTGAGGCATCAAATCGGTAGATTAAGTCGCGCGAAAGACTCCGGGCCTCAGCGAGCGTAACCATATCCGTAGTCCAGTTTTCGAGTCGAATTCCAGATATGACTGCATAATTTGGGGCATGGACCTGTAAGTAGGCAGTCCATCGCGGTGGTCGTTGCAAATCTTGCAGGGTCCAGAACATCGTAATGGTACATGTCGGGCTGACCTTTCTTAGATTGACTAATCTTCGGTCAATGGAACCGACGAAACCATCCTCTCTGACCACGTTCGCCGTCGTCCAGTGGAAACCCTCGCGCATCAGAAGGGGCACATCGCCGCATTTAACGCCCATTTGTGCGAACCACGGCTGGTGCTTGTCGTCCATGCTAGGCTTGGGCTTAAACCGGAAGCTGATGAATATTTCCCCGGGCGCGTCCCAAAAAACCATTCCGCTTCTAGCAGGACCAGGCGTTGGCTGAATTTGAACAGCAGTGTCGCTCTGGTCAGTAGTTGTTCTGTCAAGTGTCTCGTTGTAGGTGGGTGGTGGGCCTTGAGAGCCATCGACTGTTGCCAACATTTTTGCGCTGTCGCAGAGCATTTGTACCGACACAGAGATGAAAGGGAGGGTGAATTATTTGAGGGGGTAGGGAGGACGAGTTTTTCGAGAATACGCGGCAAGCCAGGCTTTTTTATATGTTTCTAAAGATTTCTATAAGTTTAACTTAAGTTATTCACTTATTTTATAGCAACGTTTAAATTAAATTAATTATATAATTAGTTTAATTAATAATTAACTTAGTTTAAATTATTTAATTAGAAAATTCTAGAAATTTTTTTAAATTAATTAAAATTTTTTTTAATTAATAAAATAACTAATTAAAATTAAATAAATAAAACCTTCTTAATTATTTAATTAAAAAATAATTAATAAATATATATTTATTATAAAACTTAATTTTATATTATAAAATAATAAATATTATAATAAAATTTAATAATTTAAATTTTTATTATAAGTTTTTAAATTTAAAAAGTTTTTTTATTAATTAAATATATTAAATTAATTAAAATTATTTTAATTAATTATTAATATTTAAATATTTAATTTTATTTTATTTAATTTAAATAAAAATAATTTATTTAATTTAATTAATTTAATTTAACTGTTATTTTATAACAATTTTTATAGTTTATAAAATAAATATAAACTTAAATAATATATTAATTTTATATATAACGAAACTTAAATAAAAAACTATATCGCGTTTTATACGCCTTAAGTTTACCTTAAAAAGTCTGATTAGAAGGTAGGTAGCTAACAGGGATGCCAAGGCAACGCCTGATTAGCGAGAGACATAACTAAGCATTTGACTAAGCATTTAACGGTTGGCGGTAGGTTGTGGGGTGGTTTACCTAATCAGCGGGGATATTGAGCCAATTCTAAATTGTAGCAGGAAAAGTTACACTTTCCTTCAACAACATCAATCAAGACCGATACTTTATATTATTATAAATTTCAAAGGTAATAGATAATTATGGCTCGTACTGTTAAAAGCTAATAAATTAATCTCTAACTCAACTCCTTAGGGTGTTGCGTACCTATTCCATGAAGACTCTTAGCGGGGCTGTTATTCTTCCTAACGCTTGTCGTAACGATGGTATTGAAGTACTCGCCGGAGGTAATAACTGTAGAGAGCTGGTCGGTCTCGTTAGTGCTCGTGATCTCGGCGTCGTAGAAGATGAAGGTCAAGAGGGCCAAGAAGGACGAGTTTTCGATCAGGGTTCCCCTGGACGTGTGCAACACGAACAACGCCGAATTTGACGGCGACGAGGAATGGATGTACAAGATGGTCTCTGACGACACTATCAGCGAGATGGAACAGGCCTGGGGCAGGATATTGGTTGACGAGGGGCGCACGAGCATCCACTCTAAGGTGGTCGACATCATCAACAAGTCCGCCAGCGACCCGCTCATCGACCCAGCCATGTACATGACGATGCCGTTGGAGGTCATGATCGACCACTCGGGCGGGGAGGTGTACAGGTTGGAGACATGGATATCGGCGGCGGGGTATGGGGACTCGATCTCGCATTTGTGCGTCGCCAGGTTCGCGTCGTCGTAGTCACAGAGGTACACCGCCCTGGTACCGTTCTCAGCGAACCGGTGGGCGCTCGCTCGGCCAATCCCCAAAACGGAATTCGCGCCCCTAACAATGGCCACTTTGGCGAACTTGTCAACAATCTTTTCGATGGCTGGAATTCCTTTGAACCTGTCAATAGTCGTAGCCACAGTCGTGGTCTTGGCCTTGGAACGATCCGTCTGCAAATGCAGCAATAGGCATCTGGGCAGGGGAAATCCCATTGTACGGCATGGCCTGCAGCGAAAACTTGTTCCAAGACCACTGACGTCTCCAACGCTTCAGAAAGAATGCGAGGCTCCTTTTTACTATGTTCATCAGTAAGGGTGGACCTGAATATAAAATTGAGCACTGCCCAGTCCTCGCGGCGGACGAGCAGGTCTGGGGCAGGGTAGGCAAAGCTGTGAGCCTAGCGACGGGCAGCGCAGCGATCTGCATCGGCTTGTGCTGCATAATTATCTCTGCAGGGCCGCGTTCGGGGGCAGTTATCAGGTCGGAAACGGTACACAAAAACCCTATATTTGGAACCAAACCCATGCTTTTCATCTGGTACATATCACCTCCATTGGAGCTACTGGGGAATCCCAACGCGTAATGGTGATCTCGGACCTGGTTTGCCTTGGGCTTGCTGGTACTTTGTGAGACCCAAACGAGCGACCAATTACTTCGCCCTGCATGTCGCGATCAGGGAACACACAGACAGTTACCGTACAGCCTACGCCTTTTCGACCACTTAGAAAATGAAGCTACGCCATGTAAATGGAGAGCTGAGTCTGGATACAAGCCCCCAAGGTCGGCCCCTCAGGGTCGGCCCCCAAGGCTGATCTCGTATCATGCTTCAAATTGGAGATATAAGTCATGGCTCTCCAATCTATTCATCTTCAAATTGGTGTTGGAGGTATAATTATTAGTTCTAGGACTGGATTTAGATCATTAACAGGCATGCCCAGTCAGTATATCACGATACTACAATGGCAGTCTTCAACGATCATGATACCGCTTCTGACCAGTCTAACGAGATCGCAACGGCACAGGCAACATTGCACCCAGATATATCCCATCATCTCGACTTTCCATCCTCACCATCCCTGAATACTATAGCCATAAGTGAAGATGCGTCGACCACCTCACTTATCAGCCAGGGTGCAATATCCATCCGAGAGGCTTCATCGTCGATTGCCGGCTCTTCGACAAATACAACACACGAAAGCCCACAGCTACAACCCCTACTACCTATGCCGCAGCGAAAACCTGTCCCGGAATTATCGGCCTCACTCCAAGAAACCACGCTTGCTAAAGCTAGACTGTCATGGCGACCCACTTACCTAAAAAGGAGAGCATTACTGTCCTTTGCAGTCGTTTTAATGAGTACCACAGCAGCAATCGAGGTTCTCGCATATGTCTCAGATCTGAACCAGGGGCTCGCCACCAGTCAGTATCGTTTGCATTACATCTGGAAGTACGGTCCTACGGCGATCCTTAGCGTACTGATGGCTTATTGGGGAAGAGTCGAGTATCACGCCAAAATAACTGCGCCGTGGTACCAACTCTGGAATGGCCCTGCAAAGGCCCGACAGTCAGTCCTACTTGACTATATCTCTCCACTCTTGCCAGTCGCTATATACCAAGCTGTAAAATACCGAGATTTCTTGGTGGCGGCCGCGATGCTTGTTTCCCTAGCCTTGCGAGTGATCATTATATTGTCGACTTCCTTCATATCACTCATTCCGGTGCAGCTCTACCTTCCGTCTGTCCCGGTGGCATTAGGAGAAACATTTAGTCACTCCGTCGACTTATGGGTAGCTCCACAAAGCCAGGAATTGGGGTCATTCGCAAGTCAACTATACACCTTCCTTGAAGCGGGACAGGCCAAGTATCCTCTCGGTCTCCAAGAATCCTTCACGTACCAAGATTTTAAAGCAGACCCGGCTCCCTTCAAAGACATTACGACAATTACGGATGCATTTTCTGGGGCACTCGAGTGCCATGAAACCAACTACATCAATATCTCCGTAAATGATACAATCAGGTCTTTAGAATCTCGCCCTCAGAGCTTTGATGTTGGAAACTGCACAGTGGAGTTCAATATAACATTCCCCCCAGACCTGTCCGATACTGTTCTCTATGGGCGTGCGAGTACGTCTTATTGCGACGAGAATTTTCGTATAACTGAGGACGGAAACACAACAACGTACACAAGCCCGGCATTCTATGACAGCAACTATACGCTTCAGGTATACTTCATGGAAGTCAACTATGGGGAACGTTCAGTTGATAGCCACAATCATACCCACCAACGTGGTGTAATTCAAAGATGGCTTGAAAGGACTTGTACCCCATCACACGTACTGCGCAAAGTGGCAATTACTCGGACAGAGGGGGAGAACGACCGCTTCGCCATCACGAATCAGCCTCGTCGAGCACTTCCTAAAACAAAGCCATGGGCGGCCTGGCAAGACCTAAACAACATGTTTCTTCGCGATCGGGGTGGTAGCAATTTTATCACTAATACGACTTGGATTCAAACATCCAATGGCTTCCCTGTATCCATTATGCTCGACGGATTATTAGCGCGTGCCCTGGAAGAGGATACCATATCGAACTCACCAAGCATTATTGATCGTATCCTGGATTCGCCCTTGGTTGAAAGCCAATTGCACAACTTATTCGAATCATATGCAGCTTTCTTAGGGTTTATGTACTTCAAGGAACCGATACCGAGTCTTGCATCAAATGCAACTGCAACAGCGACACAAACTCGCCTCCTAGTCACAGCTGGTACAGCACATGCGATGGCTGGTCTCTCCGGATCCTGTATATTGCTACTCCTAGTCATGATATTTCGGATCCCAAGGCATGAGATTCTACCACGAAGCCCAGTAACAATCATTGGCATGGCTGCGCTGATGCATCCAAGTCAGAGGTTTACACGAAGCCTAGAAAATAAGAGTGCTTCTAGCAATGAAGATCTCTATATCTTTCTCAGATCTTCACAGTACAGTGTGTATACTTCTACAGAAAAAGAGGTCCATACACGGAAGCCTTTCTACTTGGATGTAATGCAAGGCGCTGAAAGCGATGTCTGTTCTACGAAAGATAATAGGGACGCCAAGGTAAAGCACCCGTTAGTCCTACACCCAGTCTTCCGAACCACGATGTGTTTCATCGTCGCAGCGGTAGTCATAACGCTGGAGTATCTACTACGAAAATCCGACAGGGACAACGGACTTATCGACTTGGAGGCGACAGACCGTATTCCTTATGCATGGACAATTTTGCCGGCCATCGTCCTCAGCCTACTGTCTATTTACTATAGTACTGCCGAGTCACAGGTTCGTCTCTTAGTGCCATACAATAATCTCCTCAGGGGATCCAGATTCGAATCGACTCTAAGTCTTGACTTGGTTGATCGCTTTGCCATCACAGGCTTGGTATCAGCTGCCAAACTAAAGCTTCATATGGTAGTTGCTTCGATAGCGACATCCTTTGTGGCATTTTTCCTCACGATCGCTGCTGGTTCTCTCTTTTCCCCCATGGACGTTCCGAGTCCCGTTCAAGCTGTTCAACTCTCTGCGCTGAATAGTTTGAATTATGCCACATTTTGGGATGCACATAGCGATAACGCATCTCTCATCCTTGGAGCAAGTCTAGATTACCTCCCCTTTACGCACGAGGACTTGGCTTTCCCACAACTTCAACTGAGTAATGGACCGTTTAATGGAAGCGATAATATAGCCCAAGGGGAGGACATTGTTGTAACAGCTACAGTCCCCGTAGCAAGGTCATCTCTAAGCTGCAAGATTTTTGATTCATCTGCAATTCAAGCAACATTCGAGCCAACCTTCGAACCCGTCCAGGCATCCTTGTTGAACATCACGATCGACCAGGATAATTGCACAAACATCACCATACAGATAGATGAGTTAAGTGACTGGATAGCCAAAAGCTTTTACTTTGGGGTCGCTAACCCCGGAAGCCAAGATTGGCGTGGAAAGGAATGGGCAGAACTAAGCTCACACAACTGCGGGGATTATGTTTATGCCTGGGGACATGTGCCAGACAAAACTAGAAGCAATGTTTCAGCGGTGTCTGCGATGGTTTGCAACGAGACGGCACAAGAAATAAACGTAAAGGCGACATTCTTTGGGCTGGATTTAGAGATACGGCCTGATCATCCACCACAGCCAGATATAAAATCGGCACACGTGGTCAGCCAATTTCCAGCATGCCCTTGGGAGGACGATCCGTTTGAATTCGACAAGCAGCCGAACTGTAAAAGCCCGTGGATTTTGTATAGGGACTTGTGGCATCTAGATACGCCTCATGTGCTTGACAAATTCTTCTCTATCCTCACCTCTCCGGCCGGACGTCTCGCTCTTGACGTCGTATCCCTGGGAGACGAGTCAGCCGCACAGACGGTTGGCAACGCCATAATATCACAGCACAAGATATTGCGCGCCAACGCGTTCGGCAGCTCCAGTCGTTTATGGCACAACGCCACGGACAACATGGTATCAGATCAAACTGCATTTTCGCTGCCGGCCAACGTACAGCACACCACCACCAGGACTCGACTGGTGCAGGACGCCATCTCCACTAGGATACTCGAGGGTCTACTAACAGCAATCTTGGTTCTTTCACTTCTGAGTTGGTACGCTATGCCGAACACGAAGTTGCTACCGCGTGATCCGTGTAGCATTGCGAGCGTGGTGGCCTTGCTTGCAGATGGCAATATTCTCGACATGCTGCCACCGAATGCACAGACGATGAGTAATAAGGAATTGGAAGACGTCTTCGGCGATGGCGCTTTCTATATGGAGAAGGGTGAACGAGGGACTTTGGGTATACGGTATCGGGATACGGGAATCCTCAAATCTTGATTCACGTGTCCGGGATTAATACCGTATTAACTGGGAGACTGTACCTACGTAGACCTTATGGATGGGAATGGAGCTAATTCTTAAGTTCCCTCGGGCCCAAACATGCCCTCGTAGCATTCACACACTCGAAACAGAAGCCAGATCGGTGGCTGGGCAAGGAATCTCGAGTCCCACAACCCCCATCAGCTTTGGCGAACGGTTTTATACTTAGGTAGAAACAGGGGAGTCCAAGTCTTTGAAATTAGTCTCGATTCTTTAGGGTGTCAATAGACACATACTTTCTCTAGAAACGCCGTATGATTGCAACGATGTCGCGAGGGGGTACTATTACCAAGGTAGCATGTTGCTTTCAACCCTAAACCCAGCAATTACGAGGCATGACTTGGTTTTAATATGTCTCCTCTGGCTTTTCTTTGGAATTCCCAACCCGGACAGCACCTTTAGTTCCCGGCTTCTTAAGGACGCTCCTCCACTCCAGTGTAGCGGTACCAAGGACGGTAAGACAGGACACGATCAACCCAACTTGGAACACTTTCTGTAGAGCCTCATTATAAGCCCCGAGGGCTGTTTCCAGTGCATTGGCAGGCAGTGAGCTGAGCAGGGAGGTCGCACCGCTTGTTGTAATAAGACTCGAGTCGAATCCGGGGATCCCAGACAGCCTTTGCACAAGCTGATTGCCCAATACGTTCTCGCCAACAGCAACGAATACAGCTGCGCCCAGGAGCTGACTAAACAGCATCAGAGCCAGTCCCATCGGCACATCAACCTTGGGTAAAACGGTCTGTACGGCAAGATTCGGTACTTGGAAACACGAGCCGACGCCGATCCCGTAGAGGATTTGATAGCCGATCCATTTTCCTTCGCTCGTATTGACCTGGAAGGTCGTGAGGAGCCCGGCGCCGACAGACATAACGCAGGACCCGATGATTGCGAGGGGCGTATAGTATCCGATTTTGGAATTTATGAAGCCACTAAGAACCGACCCTACGACCACTGATAACATCACTGGCAATAGCCGGATGCCGGATTCTGCAGCAGACACGCCTGTTATGGACTGGAACCAGATCGGAAGGAAATAGGCTGCGATTCGGATTAGTAACTATGAATTTGTACGCAGCCACACCGGTTTCTTACTGAATATGAAATTCCCTGAGCTGATGCAAAGAGTTGCCCAGAGGGCCGAAACGACGCTCCGTTGCTTGAATAGGCGCGGAGGAAGCGTTGCTGTTGCTGGGACCAATATCTGAACAGCAGCGAAAGCAACTAGTAGTACTCCCGCAAGGACTAATAGTGCTATGATACGCCCATTGCTCCACTGATAACTATTAGCATACTTGAAATTTCCCAGAATGAGAGTTGAACATACAGCATATGTCTGGCCACCCCACTGAAGCGCTAATAAGAGACATACCACACCAGGTACTAGAAGTGCAGTACCAAGCACATCAAGCTGAGCCAGCTTCTTCGCTAAGGGGAGCTTGGTAGTGTCTCTGTCGGGGATGCCGAGAAAAGAAGCAATGATGATCAGGACCACCCCACCAAAGGGCAAGTTGATATAGAAACACCACCTCCATATCACATTCGAAGTAAAGGCACCCCCGATCAGGGGGCCCGCGATTGCGGCGAGACCGAAGACCGCGCCCATGCAGCCCTGTATCATTGGGCGTTTCGGCAAAGGGACGACGTAAGCAACGCATACGATCTAAAGGTACTCGCTAATAAGACAGGTGACTTGGTAGTATCAAAGGGGCAGTAGTGGTGATCTTACACTTCCAGCCGAGATGCCAGCGCCACCGACCCCGGCGATTGCTCTTCCGACGATGAAAGCTACCGAGCTGGGGGCTGCTCCGCAGAGCGCGGATCCCACCTCGAATGTCAGGATGCTTGCGAGGAGGACGAGTCTTATAGAGAAGAACGTGTAGATTTTCCCAAACAGGAGCTGGAAAGAAGCAAAGGTCAACAGGTACGCGCTTCCGTACCAGCCGACATCGGCAAGGGCGTTGAAGTCGTCGGTGATTTGAGGTATGGCCTGATTCAGAATAGTCAGTTAATTGAATTGCAGCATGATAGTGACAGTTATTTGGATTTGAGCTTGTTAGGTGGGCGGTTCTTATACTGTTGAGATGATGGTTCTGTCTAGAGCGACCAGAAACATGCTTAGAAAAACCGAGACCAGTACGATGATAGTCTTAGTGCTTGAAAGCTTGGGCTCGGAATCGCCAGGATTGTTAGAGATTCCCTCGGTAACAACATCTCTAGGTGTATTGGCGAGTTGTGTTGCTGTCGAGTGTGATGGGTTCCTAGAAGCCGATTTGGTTCTTTGAGGAGTTGTTGGACGTTGAGATACCATGGTGATATTGAGGGCTGCTGCTCCAACTAGGTAAACATGAGAAATATCGATTAAAATAGGTAACGAACGAATCTAGGAACGGCTACTATAACTAAGGAATTTGGTTGGTTGCCCCCTGAGTGGCAAATTGTTGGATGATGGGATGGATGATAGGAGGTACATAGTGTTTTTTTGAGTTATATACTAAAATGAGTAGAAAGTCTGGAAATCCGCAGGCCGAGATATGAGTATCGAAGGAGGTTGGAGCTGTTCGTGCTGCCCTCTATGAGTTGCTCTCCGGGCTTTAGTAAAACACGAAATAGGGGGGAAAAGGGGCGGTTATGCCCCTTTCGGGCTTTACTAAAGCCCGGACTCGCTTATGTAAGTCATATAAGTCTCCATACATTGTGAGATAGCCCCATATTTTATTTCGTCTTCCGTCATGTTAATGCTTGTTCTATACGAATCTCTTTCGAGTCCATTCACTTCGGGGTCTAGAAATGTCCTTCGGGTCCGTATGACAGCTCATGTCTTTTCCACAGGGAACTAGAAAAGCCCGTGGCGGCTCCCCGATTAGCCAGTTGACTTCATTTCTTCGACCACCTTATATGCTCCGGACACACCACCATGTCGACATCAGCGGCCAGCCCCATGCCAGCGCGAACGACCACTACCGCGACGGCTGTGAAGCCGCAGCGGGTGCTAGCGTGCGCGTTATGTCAGCAGCGCAAGACCAAGTGCGATCGCCAATTCCCGTGTGCGAATTGCATCCGGGCCGGCGTCCAGTGCGTGCCCACTGCGGCGCCGCGCCCGCGTCGCCGCAGGTTTCCAGAGCGAGAGTTCCTAGAGCGCATACGGCACTACGAGGATCTGCTCCGCAAGAACAATATCACATTTGAGCCTTTGCATACGCATGCCTCTGCCGCTGCCGGCGCAGAACACATGTCTCCTAGTGAGGACGGCGGAGACGTGGATTATGTAGACGATGCGCATTCTGAAATGTCGAGAGGGAAATCGTCCGTTGACCTAAGAGCACCGTAAGAAGCGTTTCCCTGCTAATGTACGCCTCTAGTAAGCTAATCTTTCTTCTAGCAATCTGTGGCACGTCATAAGTGAACGGGTACGGCCAAAGCTTTCTTATTTATGTCGTCTCCCCTTCATCTAGCCGGCAGTGTTTGAATTAGACTGTTAACAGTTAAGCGGAAGATTCTTCCTATAGATTCTAAGAGCGATAATAACGCGACTGACATCGACCCTATGCGCAACGAAGATATGCGCGATGCTGTCATCAAACATGCTTGGGATAGCATGTATCAAAGCGAAAGCAATGATCATCTCTTGTTCGGTTCACCCAAAACAAACGTTCACCTTGCTGCTTTACATCCTGATCAAGTCGGGATCTTTGGACTCTGGCAGGTTTACTTGGAAAATATCAATCCCCTACTCAAAGTCACTCACACACCCACTTTGCAAGCACGCATTATCGATGCCGCCCGCGATGCGGCGAATATCAGTCCTACATTTGAAGCGTTACTCTTTGGTATATATAGCGTCTCTGTTCTTAGTCTCGCAGATGACAAATGCCACACCTCCTTTGGTTCATCGAAGAAAGATCTACTCGTAAGGTATAGATTTGCGTGCCGACAAGCACTTCTAAACTGCCGAGTCTGGCAGTTCGGCGATCGTGACTCTCTGACGGCATTATACCTGTATCTGGTAAGCTCCGTCGACGTCTAGTTGATGTTTACATGTACTTCTAGAGTTCCTCTAATCCAGCGCTTCTAGGTCTCGGTCAGACCTGAGACTGACCCCCGGTCTATGTCCTCAATGCTTTCCGTGGCTATCCGCATCGCACAGCGCATGGGCATTCACGAAGAGTCTGCTTATGCCAAGCACACCGTTCTCGAGGCTGAGATGCGTCGAAGGCTATGGTGGGCACTGACTATTCTCGATAATCGCGTCTGTGAGATGTTTGATTACAAAGCAACGACTTTGGCTCCTATCTGGGATTGCAAGACTCCTCTCAATGTAGATGACTCTGAAATCCGGTCAGAGACGAAGACTCCACCGGCAATACACGAAAAGCCGACCGAAGCGCTATTCGCCGTCGTGCGCAGCGAGCTAGCCGACTTCGTGCGCCATAGTTCCTATCACCTTAGCCAGACTAGACCATTTTTAAACAACACTATCATAGCCAAGAATACACGTCAGAGTTACCTGCCGGAAGACAGTGGGCTGCTTGCCCTAGAAGAAACCATGGAAAACAAGTACCTTAAATTCTGCGAGCCGGAGAGCCCACTTCACTTTATGACAATATGGACGACGCGTGGTTATCTTGCGAGAAACCGTCTCTTAGAGCACTATTCGAGACAATCGACGTCAGCCGTTGTGCAGACGGATACGCAACGTAAGGCTTCCGTGTTTTATGCATTGGACATGCTCGAATGCGATACGAAACTCATGGCTTCGCCCCTTACCGAAGGCTACCTTTGGCTTATTCACTTCGAATTCCCATTTCCTGCGTACGTTCACATTTTCCAAGATTTGAGAAAGCGACCGAACGAAGACTACGCCAAAAGGGCTTGGGATACCATGAGTGATAATTACAAGGTTCGTGCCATGGACCCAAAGAAAGGCGAGCCCATGTTTATAGTCTTCGCTCAAGGTGTTCTTTACGCCTGGGAAGCTCGTGAAGCAACATTTGAGCAGCAAGACAAACCTCCAGAGCCCCCGCCGATTGTGTCAGACGTTAGAAATAAGTTGGCGCAGATAAGATCAAGTCTTTCTCAAGCCGATAGCGTAGAGCGGCCTGCCGGCCCTGCAACTGTTAACACGGAAGAAATGGACTTCGGTAGCCACTCCGCTGGGGAACAGTATTTCACACGATCGGAACTTAGGGGATATCCTGACAATCCCGGGCAGGTCATGATGGATTTCGACACTTTAAACCAGTTCTGGACCACTATGGACTGGAACTGGATGCACACGCAAGGCTGACTACATCATTTTGTTAGGGAAAAAAAACAGGGCTATTGATGGACGAAAACATCAGATCGAAAGCTATACTGAAAGTATTATAAATCAGATATGTGTTTGCGCATGTGGTACGGCAAATTAGTTCTTTTACCAGGCAGTCAGGGGGGCCTCATATCCCCCTTGCTGCTAAGGAATTAATATCATGACTATGAGAGTTCTTTGTCCAAGATTCCCTAAGTCGTAGATTTGTAGGGGAAACTGGAATATTTGAACTCGTGCCTGATGATTTCATATAGGCCCCATATCTTTGGATCTCCTGGCCCTGGATGGTCGTCTAATATGGGATGAATTTCACATACCTAGTCACAACAAACGGCACTGCGGGGTCCTTGCAAAGGCTGTCAGTAGATACGTGACTCCCTACTTAGTATCACGGAATAGCCGAGACTTGTTTTTGAACTGCTAGGATACCTCACATAAATTCACTCAACGAAGCCCCGTCCGTGCAAATATTAGACCTCTCACCTAACCTCTACAGCCCTGGACAGGCAGACTATCTACGCCGCCATGTCTCTCGAAAAGAAAGAAGCGGAATATGTCGAGATATTCACCACAGAGGAAGATGCTAGTACATCGGACTCTATCTCACGTCGCAAAAAATGGCTGGACAAGTGCTTTGCTTGCCGGGAGTGGATTAGCGAGCGTCTTCTAGGCTGCGGGATGTGTTTCAGCAAACATCCAAAGCCATGCCACGTCATTCAAGAGAAGACCGACAAATTTACGAACCGGAGCGTCCCCAAGGACCCCGAACAAGATCCGGATCCGACTACCCAGAGCTCGCCCGCGAGTAATGTTCGACGCACAACGGTCCAGGAGCTGACTAGTGGAGACCGGCGCGGCATTATTACGCATACGCTCTCGGCATCGAGAATCAGCAGCTTCGAGCTCAAGACATACCTCGAGCGCGAGTATCCCGGCCAGTACGATGTACAGGTATGCAGTCTGACATAATTATTCCAAGTCTCGTTTCGTGTGAGCATTTACTAACGGTGCGAAAGCTGAGGCGGGATACCTTCACGGTGGTCATAGATCCCAGCAAGCGGCCCCCCGAGCGAGTCAGCAGGATCCCCCAGTACTTAAAGGCGGTGCGAGGCCGTCGTCTTGAGAAGAACAAAGCCCAAGAGTATTGAGAGGTATGGTAGATGCGGGGTGGGCTCAAGGGGTACGAATATGGTCAGAGTTTCTTGACAGCAATCAGAAAAGCAACGGGCATTAAGGTGCTGGCGTTCCTATATATATTTTTCGACCCCTGAACGCAGCCCTCCAGGAATGGGGGGTATGGGAAGGGAGACATGGAATTAGTATTCAAGGATCACTGAGGGATAGCATCGAAGTCCTTTGCTAGTATCGATATCAATTTGATACTTATCACTGTCCAGAACATCCTAATTCCCGAATATAATCGCACTAATCAGAGTAACAGATGGGCGGTTGCTTGCTATTGAGTAGTTCGGCTGGGGCTCGGCATGAAATTTGAGACCGTTGAGTTGGGCCGCTGAATCCAAACTATGATCACGGTCGACGGTCTACGTGCGAACGGAGTTGGAGGGTTACTGACTGGATTCGCTCGCGTTCCTCGAGTATTGGTGTTAACACCTCTTACCCTTTCTCGGTTGCCCCAGAAGCCCGTACATATTAGCGAGGGGATATTGAAGGAAATGTACTATTAAACTGAGGTGTCCTCGACGCTTATGAAAGTTTCCAGGCTTTGTTTCCAGCTGTTCATGGCATCATCTACTCGATTTTGATTAACGTTACAGATTCCCATTTAATTGTATGCCGTGGCTAATGGCCCCCGCTTTCTATCACCAACTGTCACACGGACCGTTTACTGGATACCTGAATAAGGAATCCCATGATTAGAAACCTTGGAAAAAGTCTGAATATGAAGAATAATTGCGTTAGCTTCAGATGGTTGGCAGGAGATATATTGGGATGAAACCCTCGTACCAACACTTAGGTACGTAGTAAGAGCGCTTAAGGCGGTGGTTAGGTGGCAATTAGGTGGCAATTAGGCATTAACCCTTCCAGCATAAATAGGTGGCTTGTTTCCTCTTAAAGTAAGGAAGGAACCAAGGACCTTAGGACCCATAAAGATTATTATTGAAATTGAAGATATTCCAAGCCTCTTATATCAGACCCTTGTCACACCAATAAACTTGAATTCCAGCTCGACTTGTTTGTCATATTCTTAGTTCTTTTCAAGAGTTTTGCAATATCGGAAAAACTTCTTAAATCATTCAAATGGCATCTGTGGAAATGGAGGTCATTGGCGGATCGAAGAACTTCTGGCTCTACTCAAAAGCCGACGGATACGATCTCACTCACCCTCCTACTCCAGCCTCACCACGCATATATCCACGAATTCCGTTAGAGACAACCACTGGTCAGATTGCCATCGATCCTTCTAAAACAGCACTTGTGGTCATTGACCTACAAAATTACTTTTTATCACCGTTACTTGGCCGGCCTTCCCAGAGCGTGGGCTTCGAAATAATAGACAGGCTTCTCAAGTATGCTATTCCGGCATGCAGAAAGGCGGGGATGCCAATAGTATGGCTTGGGTGGGGCTTGTCACAGCAGGATCTCGATAACATGCCGCCAGCGATAGTTAAAGGATTCGCAGCCGACACCAACTTTGAAGGTCCCAAAAGGGTTGGGCCTCTAGGCTCGAACATCGGTCCCCTGGAACAAGAGGACGGTACCATGATCGAAGGCGGCTTGGTGTTAATGAAAGATCAGTGGAACTCGAAATTCTACCCTTCGTTAGCGGAGAAAGCTGAGCCACAGGACATCTGGATCTACAAGAACCGCCTGAGCGGGTTTTGGGGCGGTACAGGAATTGAGGATGGTCTGAAGTCGCGCGGCATCAGAACGTTGCTGTTCTCTGGTGCCAATGAAGATCAGTGTGTAGCTGGCAGCCTTCAAGATGCTTTCACAAAGGGTTGGGACTGTCTTTTGCTGAGCGATGGAACTGGAACTACAAGCCCTGAGTTTGCAAAGCAGGGGGTCGAGTACAACGCTGCCGGGGGATGGGGGTTCTTGCTCACCTGTAAGCAAGTTGCCGATGGTGTTGACAATATGCAAGCACAGCCTGACGCCTCGGGCTAACAACTTAGCCCTTTCTCTTACGACGTGGATACCTAAGTAGCACCGTCAAATCAAACAGCTCCTACACGTATTAAGGTCAGGATCTTACAGGTTTTACCTTACAATAAGAGTGTCCATACTGGGTACGCTATTTTCATCTAGAAGAAAACCGCCTAGAAACCGCCTAGAAACCGGCAACCTACTTCTTCGGTCCCCCTTGATGTATTACGTAATCTGAGTCTCTTAAATGTAGCCCTAAGACCGCTGTAATTACAGTGGGCTATAGGGCGCCTAAGGCCTGTAACATGCCAGCGCACCAGAGCCCTATTGCAACCCCCTTACGTACCTAGGTAATTCCAGCTACAGTGCATTCCAGCGACAAGGAATCATAAGGATAAGCTAGGTATCTGAAGTGTGCTGTAACAGGTACGTAAGGGGGTTGCAATATAGGGCTCTGGTGCGCTGTACGGCTTTAGTGAGTTGTAAGGCTTTAGCATGTTACAGGGCTTTGGTATAGCTTGCAGGGCTTTGAGTGTCCTGTAACTCACTATAATTAGGTAAGCATTGTGCTTAATTCTTGGACGTAGATTATGTAATCTGCATCTCTGAATTCCGACCCACTAAATGAAGAATAAGTGGACCGGAACCCGGAGACTCGCCCTCTTTTGGTGCACCTCTTTCACGACAAAGCTCACGAGCAACCCTACCTACCCACACACTAGAGGCCGTAATAGGCGGACTGACATCGACTTCGTCTCGACTAGACCTGGTTCACCAGATGAGCCAGCTTTTATGTGATCCTCGCCACACTTAGCGGCAGGTCAATGATGTTGGACAACGCCTAGTTGACATTACCTAACGGCAATCCCCCTATCCCAGCCACAGAAAACATGTTCAGGGGCATCGACATCTCTAATACTGCTTCCACAGACCTCATTTTTGCTTACGCTCAATTTATCCTACTGCCCATCCTATTCCTAGAAACACGGGGGTACGCTAAAAACGTGGATATAAATTATTAATATGAAATCAGGTGAAGTTGACCAAAACAGTTCGACTCGAGAAGCCTGGGAAAATCGTGGCCATGTCGTCCGCAGCGTAACAACGCCCGCTGCCTACTGGCTTCGCATCAGTTTCGCCACATCGGCTAGTTGATCTCATTGATTACGAGCCGTATTCTGGGACAAGAAAGGGAATATTACAGGTGGTCGAATTTGAATGGCGAGAGGAACCATATTGCTCCCTGGGCCTGTTAGCAGCCAACCTAGTGCGAGCCTACCTACCTAGGTAGGTATGTAGCGGACAACTGGGGTGAGTCTGCCTGGTAATATTAGATGTAGCGCCTCCTTGGTGCAGTCCAGGACATTTACACACTTGTTAGATATCGGGCATTCAATACGTATGGGTCAACGGTCTGGTAAGTAGTGAAAAAGGTCTAGCAAGGCCGTGGAGGGGACTGACCTAGGCAATCTTTCTCCAGATATCAGGGATTCTGGCTGTTGGACCTTCAAACGCTTTCTTTTGGGCTCGCCGGTACATTACCTTAGAGTCCTGTGCTTACTGCTCTGCGAAGGTGGATATAGAACTCATTTGACGGCTCGGTATTGCCTTTTTCTCGCGGGCTTCAACTGGCTGGTGGAAAACCATTGAACTTTCACTCGGGCTCGACTTGCCCGAGACGGGTTACTACTGGTCACGTCTGCCTCGGTACTAACTCGACGGTCGAGATAAGATGACCTGCTACTATCAATACACTATCCAATACCTGAAATATCTGAATCTTCGAATATCTAGCCTCAAAAGCCTCTCGGTTACAATTTGCCATTCTGTCTCTCAGGCCGGAAGCTAACCCCCAAGAAGATTCTTCGATCGATGGAAGCATTATCCTGCCAGCTAATCTGTTTCCGCTGGTACCGACTATGAGGGACCGCATGAGACCAGACATATCTTGAGGCAATGTGCGATGCGACCTCATCGCCATCCGTGCTAGCGTCATGTAGGAGAAGGACGGCGCAGCTAATAGCCTCGATGTGAGTCAGAAGGTCTCTGCCGTGATATTCTAGTTTCTCAGCAGAGGAACTCTCGGCGATTGCAATGAGAGCCTGTAATCTCTCCTCCACAACTTCGCACTCCTCTTTGAAAAGACCACGGCAATTTTGCAGGGCCGCTGTAACCCAGGAGCCAAATATGGCTTCGATGACGTTCCCGCCAGCAATGCGTTTGTCTTTAATAACGCGACCAACGTCTTCCGCCATAACGCTAGCTGTTCCCTCCCAGATTGTGTTGGCGAGTGTATCGCGGTACAGTTTCGCTATGTTCATGATGCCTCCGTCTTCGTTATTTTCGCAGTATCCTACGCCACCGAGACATTCGATACACTCTCGGAGTCCATTCACACTAGCTACGGAAACTTGTGCTTTGATGACAGGTGTCAAGAGACGTAGCAGGGCTTCCCGGTGAGCAGGATCCCGTGGAATGAGCGTCTCCGATGCTGTGTTTTTAGCTACTGCCTCCCAACTCTGCTCGTTACACCCTAGGAGCGCAATTCCAAAGAACGAAAATTGGGCTGCAGCCCAGTACTTGACAGTCTCGGCAGCCATCCAGAGAACGTGTTGAGGGTGGTCGTATAGAAGTCGACCCCTCGCCTTGCGCACTTTGGAGAAGGCCCGGCAAACGGCCAGACCGCGAGACCAGTACGAGATGCTTCCCGCGGCCGCGTGGATTCTCGTGATATTAAGAATAGCGGATATCTCTTTGATCCCCTTGCCCTCTTGACCGATGAGCCATCCGCGGGCCCCCTTAATCTCAAGCTCGGCTGTAGGGAGGCCCTTCGTGCCTAACTTATCCTTTAGTCTTTGGATTCTGATGCCATTGAGCTCAGTCACATCGTCGTTAAATTCGCCTTCCCCACGCATAACACGGCCGCGGACCCTCCGTCGCATAGGTATGAGAAAGGCGCTGATTCCCCGAGAAGTTCGAGCTAGGAGTACAGCTATCTCTGAATCGGTAGCGCTGCTAAACCATTTGAAGCCGTCGATGCGCCAAGGTCCTAGTGGTTGACCCAGTATGTCTTGATCGAGACCTAGCCTTTCGTCTTCGGTAATCTCGCCTTGGGTCAGTCTACGAGCGAGCGTCTCTGTTCCGCTGACGTCACTGCCTCCTGTTCTCTCGGTCATCCATTGGCCACTCGTCCAGCTCTGCCGCGGGTCTTGGGACACCAGCCGACTATACGTCTCAGCGAAAACAGCGTGCCGTCCTGGTTGATCGCCGTCGGGATCGGCCAGGTGTCTAGATAATAGCGTTGCTGCCCCGTCTGTCATGGACATAGGGCACATGGTCATCGCTGCGGCGGGAGTCCAGACGTGGATGATGCCAAATTGTGCGACTCTCCGGTTAAAGTCGGTCTTCGTTTTATCATATGCGATGGAAACGGTGCCTTCCTCTACGCAAATATCCTTAAGAGCCTTCCATCCCGCGCACGTACGGAGAGGATCCGTCTTATTTACCTCTCCGAAAGTCGTCAGGGGATGCAAAGTAGGCACATCTGTTTCGGCCTCAACGGCATGATGGAGGACCGAAGGCTGAAGCACGCGACGTGACAGCTTGTGAACGGAGGCACCGACCTGCTCTCGCGCCTGGACAGGAAGGTATTGGTGAAGAACCCGGGCGAGGATGGGGTCATCGGAGAGACGCTGGGCCTCTCTAGGGGTTGCAAAGTCGGACGGCCGACTAGGAGATGTATATTGTTTCTCAATTGTAGGGAACAACTGGAAGAATCCTTCCGTGGAGGACGAAGCCCTAGAGACGTTCGCCATGGTGAACCACCCGGTACAGGCGATTACAGTCTAAGAAGCGCGAACGCTACTGGGTTATGTCACGGTATATAGAGTATTACAGGCGATGTTCAGCTGCCAAGGCGACTGGGCCGAGGCACCAGTTTTGGGACTAGAATGAGGCATATGTAACATTAATGGCAATGGCTAGGAGACTAGAAGCGACCGAACCAATGAAGGAAGAGTTATGCTAGCTTACGTGCTGTGGTATGTCAGCGGAGTGTCAGGTGGTACATGGTGGGGCTAATGCAGAGAAAAAGGGGGAGGGTCCCGGAGGCGGAGCGGGGTAGACATAGCGGGCCCCGGACTCGGCAATGGGACCGCCTGACGGGGAAAGGTAATTTGGACCGAATATCGAAGTTAAATTAGATTTACAATCAACCTCCGGCTTCCGGTATCATCTAGCACTTGATTCATCTACAATATAAAGTGAGATACGATGTCGAGTACTACCTAGATCTAAGAATGCCTAATTACCAGGATTACAAATATGAGTCTGACATAGCCACAATATGACAACCCCTCATTTAAAAAACACCATCAGAACAGCGTTCAGAGGGAGAAATGTAGTTTGCTCAATGAATAAAGTCAATTCTACTATGATCACACCATGCGGCTCGTAAATACTTCTACCTTAGAGCTAGAATCATTCCCTTACCGGGTGCCTGAATACGCCATCCTGTCCCACACCTGGGATGAGAGGGAGCTTCTGTTCGAAGATGTGCGCGGTGGCCTGGCAAGCTGGGGGGCCAGACCCGGTGCGATGAAGGTGCTTAGAAGCTGTGCCCGCGCTTTAATGGACGGCTTTCAGTATATCTGGATCGACACATGCTGTATCGACAAAAGCAGCAGTGCCGAGCTTTCCGAGTCCATCAATTCCATGTTCAACTGGTACGCCGGCGCAGGTGCGTGTTACGCCTTTCTCAGCGACGCGAAGAAAGGAACCGACTTGTCCAACTGCAGATGGTTTTCGAGGGGTTGGACATTGCAAGAATTAATTTCGCCGCCAACTGTTCAATTCTTCGACAGAGACTGGATGTATTTGGGTGACCGTCTGTCGTTGATTGACGAATTGGTGACTATCACTCGAATAGATCGGCCAATGTTAGCCCAGGAACGGTTCTCAGTAGGCCGGAATCCAGTGACTCACCACTCAACCGTCGAGTATCTGCTCGAGTCCTACACAATCTCTCGTCGCATGTCATGGGCGGCGGGACGCCATACCCAGCGTCAAGAGGACGAGTCATACTGCCTGATGGGCCTATTCGGGGTCAACATGCCGTTGCTTTACGGCGAAGGCCCCAAGGCTTTCAAGAGGCTCCAAGAAGAGATAGTTAAGCAGTCGGATGACCAGTCTATCCTTGCGTACCGCCAGAAACGCATGTCGTTTGACATTGCCCAACTCTTTTCCGACGACCCAGCCTTATTTCTACCCAACGTCGAGCAGAATATCCACGCAGGAAAGTCAAAAATGTATTCTGCTCACGGGGGCTTGAGCGTACAGTTGCTCATCTGTCCTTGTATATTGAAGGGCGCACTTGTAGGCGAGTCGATCATGCTCGGGATTCTAGACTGCGTAGTAGACTCGGACTATCTTTCTAGGCCGGCAATTCTGCTACAGCAGTCGTACAAAGATGATAAGTCCAGGTATTGGCGACTGTGGCCGACTACCCTCTACCTTGTTGAGCCAAATTTGGAAGGCAGAGCTAGGTCGATGGGTAATTCGGGCTTCACGGAAAGTGAGTATAAGAAATAGCTTAATGAGAATACTACTAAAACCCGGTATCTAGTCACTTTTAACCCTAGTCAGGCTCGAAGTTGTCGGATAACAATTATCGAAGCTAGTAGAGAGCATACCTATACGGTAGATGATGCTCAGTCGTTGCCGCTTCGTATTAACGAGATCAAGCAGCCGGCTCGTAGACACTTTGCGAGAGATCTTGCCTATCCGGATCAGTCAGGGTCGTTCATATTCCTTAGGAAGTCCACTGACTTTGGCACGTGGCTCGATCCAGCGATGGGCGTGCTATCTTTCCACGAAAGAGGGTCGAACCGCTTCATCCTCGTCTGGGGCCTCGTCCACTGCACGAGAACTAATACTAAGCGTCCCTGGTGTAAGGTATCTCCTCTGCGGGAAATAGAGTCTGACGCCAATGATGGACGAGACGGGGCAGAGGTGGTACGAGAGGTCATCGGACTCTTTAAGCAAAAGGACGAACGCGTACGGCACTTGTTGGTTCCAGAAGGATTCGAGAGGGAAACCAGTTCTGCTGTTTTTGTTTCGAAAGAGACAGATACCGTCACCGTCTGCGCAACCATACGTCTTGTGTCGTTTCTGGGAAGGCACATATTCGATCTACAAGTTATTATCAACGAGCATCTATGAACGTTTGCGGCTTGCAAAGGCTCGAAGAGAACACGTGCCTGATCCTCCAGGTTTCTACGGCGCGAATGTGGTCTGTGTACTGTGTGTAGAGCGGCAACCACCTTAAGATAAGGCCACTTGAAAAGTTTGCACCTTGTTACTGGGCAGGAGCGCCATATCACGAGCCATTTGAAGATAACAGGGCAAGATAGATAGTAGCCACCAGTGACCAAGTGGCCCAAGCTTCTGACTACCAAAAGTATATAAGGGTGGTCGCCCTCCAACTCATCTACGAATATTCCTACACATTTCAGATCTCTTGACACAAAACTTTCGCACTCTTCCACTGAGCTCTACATCCTCTGAGCTCTACACCCTCTCTGCTCTCTACATTTTTGCACGTTGGTCATCCCAAGAACACACACACCAACTCTTGCAAACCCCCAAACTCGCACCCACCCAGTCTTGCTTCTAGTCATCCAAGACTCACCAACTCTTGCGGGTTTCGCTATTCCCAGATTCTGATCGAATCTTACTCTTCTCACACCCAAGACTCGCGTCAGCTCTTGCGGCTTTGCTGTCCCAAATTGGTACACCTCTTGCTCCTTGCCATTCAAGACTCGCGCTGACACTTGTCCATCACAGGATTCTCGCCAAATCTTACCTTTTTGACATCCAGCACTCGCACCAAACCTTACAGTTTTGCTGCTCCGAGATTCTCAACGAGTCTTGCGTTTTTGTCATCCAAACTTTGCACAAACAAAACCAGAACTCAGCATCTCCAGTTGTACAACGACAAGATGTCATCTCTCCAGAACTACACCTACACCTCGTCGTCATCCGGCAAATCTACTGACGAGCCGTCGTCCATGCTTGACTCTGTCAATGAGCCGCTATCTGTCACCGACTTCCCCGTCGTAGAACCGTCCAAGTTCTCTGGGTACACCAACGCCTCGTCTTCCGGCGAGGTCACCAACAAGTCGTCATCGCACATTGACGACACCGACGAGACGCTGTCTCTTACCAACTTCCCCGTCATAGTACCGACCAAGAAGCTCTCTACGGACAGCAACGCCTCGTCATCTTCCGGCAAGTTCGCCGACAAGCTATCGTCTTACATCGACTCCACCGACGAGCCGTTGTCTCTCACCATATTCCCCGTCATGGCACCGTCCACGATGTTCTCTAAATACATCGACACCTCATCGTCCTCCGGCAAGTTCACCAAAACCTCAGCGTCTTCCGGTGGACTCATCAACAATTCGTTGTCTATTATGGACATCACCGACGAGCCGTCGTCGTCCCTCGTCGACTACTCCGCTATGGTACCATCCAAGAGATTCTCTAGCAACACACGCTTCGAGAAGTTCACGCTATTCCCGAATCTGCCCGCTGAGATCCGCTTAATGATCTGGTAAGTCATTTCCCTACCCGTTTGAGGTGACGTTTGAATGCGGCGGTCTGGCTAGTTCTTCGTCTCCAATGTCCCCGTTTTATCCAAAGCACATCACATGTATATATACACCTTTTGCCACGAATCTGTTTCTTGTCATATCCTCCTCTCAGTTATACTGATACTCGTGCTTAGGAAGCTGGCCATCGATGATGCGTGCGTTGCTGAACCGGCCGTTTGCGCATATCAGCTTCCGGGTGGAACTGCCGGCAGTGGCAGTGGCAGTAGCAAGAAGGTTCCATGCAAAATGCTAGCCACGATGCACGCCTGTCGAGAGTCTCGTTACGAAGCGAAAAAGGCGAAGTACTTTGAGTACGATATCGACCAGCAAACCGGAGCTTGGCTACGTCCCTGCCGCCCGTTCTGTCCTAAGGTGGATATTATCTACATCCCCTTCCATATATTCACGTTTAGCCTTACGGAATCGGACTTTCCGACGTTCCTGCGACGCAACCCCCGTGGCGCATCAGTCAATGTATGGTGGTGCGAAGAGTGCTACGACGCTGGGTGCCTCACCTGCCACGAGTGCGGTCAGTATGCCCTTCAACTCACGACCGGTCTACTTCGCGAGCATAAATGGAACCCGTCGTTCCTAGAAGACGCCAGGCGACTCGCTTCCCAGGACGTTGACGCACGGGAGAAGCCGACAACTGGCAATTTCGGCTTGATGGTGCAGCAGGCCGAGGGATCGGGATCATACCGGATGAGAACGGCACATCTACGCTCCGGGGCTCGTCTGTTGGAGGACATGGATGACATGAGGAAAACAAAGATGACGGTTGGAAAGGATAGGGATTGGGAGTTCGTCATGCCCGTCGATTTCGACTTCACTGTCCTCCGCAATGGACCGTGGCCCTACTAATCTCTTACGGCTTTCTCTATTCGACATATCGACGGCAAATACCGGTATCGGATGGCATAAGCTGAGATGTCATAAATTGGAACATTTCTAGGACTATATCCGGGTATTATAGCGTCGGATCGTCACACATACTTGAGTCTGTACTTAGTTCTTTACACAGGTACACAATCGGAGATGAATTTCACCACACACTGCTCTGTTGCCAATACAAAGTCTGTATGGTAACAGTCTAACTTATTTACCTGCTCGTGCTTTGTCTAGGCTGTCTACGATTCAATTTGATAATGCTTCGATACTCTAAACTTTGGCTGTATATGTACCTATATATGTATAAAATATAAGTAACAGCTTAGAGGTAATGTGGGTATTATTTCAAGTGAGATAATTTAAGAACACTCAGATGAACTCTCTTCGGAGGGTTATATAAAAATGACAAACTAAAAAGGGGGTACCGTAAAAGCTATACCTACCGGTACGTAGTTAAGATAATCATTTACGTACATAACTTGTAATACACTATCTACTGACTTCCTACCACCTTGTGGAATTGGTGACACGTCTCTTACCGAGTGATGTGCTAGATAGAACACAAGAAGTGAGATGAAAGCCATTTGCAGTCATGAACGTGGAGTACCTTTAAAAATAGTGATATCTATTTACATTAAGTACCTAGTGTAATAGATCCACAAGATGAGGTATATTCAACCAGCCTTGAAAATTGAGAATTGAATATACTATGTACAACCTTTCGTGACATGTACCTAGATTTCTTAACAATTTAAATGTCAAAGTGAAAGTTGAGTGGTTTGTTTAACGTTGCAGTGGAATCGCGTACCTGCATGAATAGGAATCCACTTTTAATCTTCGGTAAGCCTTTTTATGGAGATCTGTTGACGCAGTTGATGCAGGTACCGTAACGCCACAGCTCGGGTGGGCAGTACATTGCGGGGTTTTCTTCAGTGGGATCGGACCAGTAATTAGCGGACTTGGCTAAGATTAGCGGGTACCTTAATGCCTTTAGGTACCTCCAATTCGGTGGAATGCAACCAATCTAGTGTTACCTAGGTACTGTATCGACCCCTGACTATTGCTAGTGTGCTCTGTGATACCTTTCTACTTTCCTGCACGTAATGTTTCTGTTCTCCAAATCTTTCCGTCTTCAACCTCTTCAACGACAGGTGCAAGACCACTACACTCGTTAATTGTGCTAGGTCGACCAGGTTCAATCATCTTCGGCATTCTGCTGTGAGTTAATCAAATCCTGTGAGGTTCTATCTTTGACTGTCTAAGCTAACCAATTCCTTCAGTCAATCCAAACACTCCAAGCCAACCTCATACCTCGTACCTCGAAGCTTTAGCTTTTTCTACTCCGCCTCTTCCGCGCCGTGTTTCCTATCGAACAGCTAGACAAATACCGAAGATGCGCGCGTCCAATTCGGTAGCTGCCACAGCTCTGCTGTCCTCTCTAGTCTCCGCCATACCCAACCTTCATCCGAGGGAGACAGATGCTGCTCTTGAGCCCTGGGTAACTGTCAACGAAGATGGCAAGCCAAGCACCGTCACGCCGGTTCTTACTACTATTAGCGGAACTCCCACCATCATCTCAGGCGCTCCTCACGAATTGACCGCCACCGTCTTTACCGAAACGAACTACGGAAAGGTTTCCACCAGCACAGGCACTGCTCCCATGCCTACCGCAACTGCTAGTGACGGCGCCGGGTCTTTCCAGGTTTGCCATAACAAGGATGGTGAAAACGTTCCATGGTGTATTCCTACTGAAGGAACACCCATGTACCCTGGTACCACGTATTACTGTACGCAATATCCGTTGCCTGCCACTCTTGTAAAGGGTGGTCTTGCTAACACGTTCTATAGTTACCTGGGACGCATCTTACTTCACGCCTAATACGAGCATCCTAGTGCAGGGCAACTATCTCAACGAGACAACAGGTGCAATCACTGATCAAGCTTTCCAGTCACCCAAGTGGTCTGCCTCCTGGGGCTTCTGGAGCTACAAGATCGAATCGAGCCTGATGAAATTTCAGTCCTCTAAGAACATCTCCTTGCAACTTGCTACTTTGACTGCTACGGGTAACACCAGCGATATACTCAAGGGTCCTACGATCACTGTCACCAATTATGCCCCTTATCAGCCAGATACCGGCAAGAAGATTGACAAACTTGCGCTGATTATTGCTCTTCCCACCGTCTTCGGGTTCATTGGACTCGTAGTCATTGGTACCTGTCTCTGGAACAGGAAATCCCGCCATATTGGTATTGGAAATATCATGTCGCGCGGCCGCCACGGTTACGGCATCGGCAAGAGCGGACGTTCTCGGATGGGTCTCGGCAAGCGAGAGAAGGCTAACGAGCGCATCCAGCTAATGGAGCGGGAGGTCCAGGCTAATGGTGGAGAGGTCTACCGTGATATGCCGGACCGCCCTAGACGAGACAGTGACGCCCTAGGCAGCTTAGCCGGGACGCCTACAGAGGAACGCCGAATGGATTTCAACAGACCCGGCTCGCGAGACCAACGAGACCGATCTGCGGGCGATAGAAATATCTTCCGCGACGAGTTGAGAAGACAGGATGACGAGTGGAGAATCTAAAAAAAAAATCATCTTGAAGCCGGACACTTGGAGAGCCCCAATATTACGCACTTAAGATGGTAGGCTATGACGGAGTAATGCATCATCGAGTAAGGGGCTTACATGTAATCGTAGGCCCCAAAGACCAATTATTTTGGTCTATAATGATCTAAGGGGCGTTTTGGACTAGAGACAATGAATGCACTTGTGTTTTTTGCATTTGGAGTTAATGAAGCAAGTAAAATGAAAACTGGATTAAAGCATCTCACTTGGCTTTCACTACATGCCGATGGAAGGATACGCATTGAGTGCCAACTGACCTCCCAAATGCGCATACAACACATTGCTCCCCTCGGCGATTTCACCCTTCCGAATCATGTCCATCATCCCCGCCAAGCTCTTGCCCTCGTAGACGGGATCCGTAATAAACGCCTCGGTCTCGGCGCCGAAGCGGATGGCGTCCAGCGTCTGCTGGTCGGGCTTCCCGTACACGCCGGCGTGGTACCTGTCGTCGAGCTCGATGTCGTCCTCGGTGATATCGGCCTCCTCCAGCCCGATCTTGACCGCCGTCATCTTGGCGATGCGCAGCACCTGATCGAAGGTCTGCTTTACCTTAGCGGACGCGTCGATGCCCACGACGCGCCGCTTCCGCGACCCCAGCTTCTTCTGCGCCAGCTTGAACCCGGCCACCATGCCCGCGAACGTCGACCCCGTGACCGCGCACACGACGATCACGTCGTAGAAGACTCCCGTCTGCCGCTCCTGCGCTTCGACCTCCAGCGCCCACCGCGCGAACCCCAGGCCGCCTAGCGGGTGGTCCGAGGCCCCCGCGGGGATGTAGTACGGCTTGCGGCCGGCGGCGGCGAGCTCGCGCTCGAGCGAGGCGAGCGTCGGCTTGTGCTCGATGCCGAAGGTCGTCGCGGGCTCGAGACGCACGTCGGCGTGCATCAGGCGCGACAGCTGGATGTTGCCGACGGCCGCGTAGTGCTCTTCCTCGCGCTTCTTCTTCTGCTTCTCGGCATCCGAGTCCGCATCGGTGTCGTCATTTTCATCATCAAGCTCGACCCAACGCTCCTGCACCAGCGCGCTGCGCAGGCCCAGGGCGGCGGCGGCGGCGGCGACCTGGCGCGTGTGGTTGGACTGGACGCCGCCGATGGACACGAGGGTGTCGGCGCCGCGGGCCAGGGCCTCGGCCGCCAGGTACTCGAGCTTGCGCGTCTTGTTGCCGCCGAAGGCGAGGCCCGAGTTGCAGTCCTCGCGCTTGGCGTACACGCGCACCTTGCCGCCGAGAGCGGCCGATATGCGAGGTAGAGCCTGGATCGGCGACGGGCCGAACAGGAACGACTCGCGCGGAATGCTGGCGAAGGGCTCGGGGAGGCGGAGGTCTAGGTCGGTCATTTTTAGGGAAGAGGAGTGTATAGTGTAGTGCGTAGTAAGGCGGGAGGGGGTTATAAAACAGGCTATTATAGAACGAGGTAAAGTAGATGGGATGCTAATAGGGGTGCTACTTATACGATATGTTTCTTACATTGAGGTATTATATACATCAAATCTATATGCCTCCTCCCAAGCCCCTAACTATGCCGGCACATGCCTCAGCTGACGAGCGGTCCCCCCGAAGTCGGAATGGCGATGGTGGGATAAGCCGGAGCGGGAAAGGAAAACCAAAGTCTCCACCAGCTCCGCTACTCCGAACGATACGAGCCAACCAATATCAGATAACCAACCGGTTTTAGTAACGCGATTCTAATGTAAGCCAAGTTGTCTCCGCCTTTATCACATCAGATCGCATTGTACCCATTGCGCTATCGTATTATTATATTGGGTAATACGTACAAGGTTTATAAGCTCTCGGCTATTAATAGGGGTTAATGGAACTGAACTACCACCCTTATCAGGGAGGGTTACATGGCTTGTGAATTTCCCTTCTGTGTACAAAAATATGTGACAAGCATTTTCTAGGCTATTCCGCTGTTAAATCTTTTCATCTATCATTAACTGCCTAGGTACGTACCACATGCCTACCTCCTAACGTATATATAATTGTGAAAGTGCAATGCTTTCGTTACGCTCTGTCACTTATATAAAGACTACGCCGAGACTCGCAAAAAAATTGCAACTCTTAGAGAATAGTGTTTGGGAAACCTTAACAAGGTCGTTAGATGTCCAAATACTCAATAATCTTTGGGAGCATACGAGACTCTTGGCTCTAAGGTAGGTTGGTCAGAATTTGTAGAGGTACCTTATGACTTCGTTTGCATCCATGGCTCTATACTGAGCAGGGCCTCTTTGGAATTGATTAGTCGCTTGTCAGACTTCATCCCATCTTGGTTGGAGAGGTGTGGAAAAGAAGCCATATTATACCTTATTAAGTCAACACGAGAGTAAGTGATGAGAGTATGACGGTAGGCAAATAACATAGTCAGTTCCCAAAGTGAAGCTTTTGCCATCTCACCTTGGAATTATATATTAAACACAGCCCCCTTGGATCGGTAACTTCCGAACCAATTTCGATGTGAATATTTGCGATCCTCTGAATCCATGGTAGGCGCACGATTTGGTTGATCACTTGGAGCCAATGGACTCAGTAGTAGGTTATCAATCCTTCTTCCATTCGAATAGGCTTGCTAATGATAAGAAAAAGACACCCCTACCGTTCCTCGTCGCGCCTACGACGGAGCAAGCCGCACATGAGTTAGTCTCCGAACTATATAATACTGTTTCTGATTTTTACCTGATTTTTCTATCCAGGACAACAACTAATCTGAGACAACTAGGATTATTCTCGTACACGGCTTTAAAAATCCCCTAGAAAAGCGAACCCAGGCCGCCAAATGCCGAAAAGTGCTTGAGTCCTGGATCTTAGATGCGGCAAAACCGATCCGTGATCTGGTGAACATACGGCTCTTTGTCTTTGATAGTGCTCACATTCTACATCATGGACACATTGCGCTATCAGAGGCCGTTGCGGAGCTGTCCAAGCGCCTCGAAGCTACAAGCAAGGAACCTTCGTCGCCCCTATCTCAACGAACAGAAGAAGAGAGTCTTGAAGCCGGCTCCTCGTCTTCCTCCCCATCTCGGGCAGCCGTTTTTGTTGCCCATGGTATCGGTGCCTGGATCGTCAAGGATCTGCTCCATCTCCTTAGCAAAGGCCAAAACCAAATAGATCCTACTGGCCTGATTTTCCTCGATGTACCTAATGATCTTCTACACCAGTCGCCTCTTGACCTACGAACCGATTATTTCCTGCTGGAGTACCTCCGCGAGCTATCGAGAATCTTCAGGCTAGACGGGGAGGAGGCCAGAATACGTAACTTGAGGGACAAGTTATTAGATGTCGATCACGCCTTCCGAAAGCTGACAGATGCTCGCTACGGGGAGTGTGAGTCCATCGATGAAAGCGACGTGGAAAGCTGCACCTTCAGCATGAAGATGTGGTGTGAAAATGTTTGGATGTCTCCACAGCCCACGTCGGAATCCAAGAAGGTAAGTTTATTAGAATTTTGTCGTTCTCTGTCTCTTCTCCTTTCTCGTAATACCATGCCCCCTTTTGTCACTGCTTAAACTAATGCGGCAACAATTATAGACGCTCCTCCAAAAAATGGGAAACTTATTCCCATGTGGGAAACGGTCAAAAATTGAATCAAGTCCACCGAAACTCGAGGAATTGCAGCTGGAAGAGAAGCTGAGGGAAGCTATCTTCATAGACGGGTTTAACGACCCGAGATCTAGCCCGAGATCCAGCTACCACACTGCCATAGATGACGCAGTTACACTATTAACAGAAGATGGCGAACTTGGTCGTAGCTCTCCAAAAGAGGAAGTAGAAGATACACCAACAGGGGAGCCCTCCCAAAGCAACACGGTCTGCTCAGACGATGATGAGGAACTTGAACACTACCGCGCTATATCCCGCTATTTTTCACGGAGCGCAGGAGCAGAGAATACGATAAAAACAGAATCTAGTCAAACGACTGTCATCGATATAAGACGCGACGAGGATACAAGCGAGCCACCGGACTGGCCGCTCAAGAGCGATAAAGGCAAAGGTTTGTTCTACCCAAATGAGGGATGTAGTAGACAACTGAGAGTACCATACACTAACAGACAGCGATACTTTTTTACACAGGAAAAGCGGTCGTACCTAAGCGACTTTCCAGGATCTCCGAGGGTAGAGAATCCCTCGACACATATCCCGGCCGCCAACCTAGCCGCCGACCTAGCCGCCGGCGCATCGACAAGAACCAAGACATTGACGACGACGACGACGACGACGACGAGTTCTACAGCTTCAAGAAAGCCGTCTTGGAGCGCGACGCCGCCGTCCAACTAGAAGACGAAGACGCGATGCGTCTGGCGCACCACCACCTAGACCTAGTGCTCTGGCACCAGCAGGAGCACCTCGGGCCGCGGCACCCGCGGGCGCTGGTGACGCAGCGCGAGTGCATCACGACGAGCCTGGTGCGCGGGGTCTGGCACGGCAAGCCGGCGTCGCGCTGGGCGAAGCGGGACCTGCTCGACGTCGAATCGCAGGCGCGCCGCGTGCACTCGCTGCTGGAGCAGGCCCTCGGGCCGCTGCACCGCGAGACCATGGCCACCCTAGCGCTGGTCCTGAGCGTCCGCGTGTCGCTCGTCCGGCAGGCGGCCATCCCCTGGGAGGCCATGGAGCTGGTGCTCGACGAGCTGCGGGCGCAGCGCGGGGAGCCGGCGGCGCGGGCTCCCGGGAGGCTGCTGGGGACGCTGCGCGTCGGGTACAAGGCCGGGGCGTCCGTGGCGCGGGTGTGGCGGTACCGCGGGGAGGCTATGCTGGAGGAGCTGCTGGAGGAGACGGATGGTCTCATTCTCGCAGGCCGGGAGGATGTTGAGGGCCTGGTGAGGTTCCGCCGCGAGGTTAGGGAGAAGGTGGAGGAGCTGCGGAAGCAGCGGCGGAAGGAAGAGGAAAAGGGGGGGTATAAGGTGAGCTAGGTTGGATGTTCATGAACGGCGCCTTTTTCGGTTCTAGTCGTTTGGGGGACAGAAGGAATACTTCGGTACGCATGCTTATCAGCTTAGATTGCGAGCGATGATTTGATTTTATCGGGCATTATTAGGAGTCAAACTAAGGGGAAAGGGGGGGCATACTCATCAATCTGATCTGCTTTTTAGAGCCAATATAATGGAATCTGAGTAGATCGACCTGTACATGAATCGTAATGCGCACAGCTCAGACTTATCTACTCGAATGTTTAGCTTGTGAAGTCAAGGCGCCGTTCGTCGTAATTTTGCCCATTTAAGGTAGATATTTCGCCGTCGGATCAAAAGAAACGGAGATGACGACACGCTTATTTTCCGGACGGAAGTTCTGCTTCAAGTCCAGTGATACTTCGTAGCCGGCCTGATCTCCTAGTCTACATGTATTAGGTTAAAAACGACGGAGGATAGAAGACGGGAGAAGTAGAGGCCGGTGTGAAGCTCGTTGCTCCGGCGGCCCAGTCAAGCTTGCAGGAATATCAGTGCGACACAGATATAGGTACTTCAAAGTCCAATAGATGCCGGCAAGTCTGTGTCTCATTCACAAGTCACAGTTGAGAGGCTTTCACCATGGTCCCATCTGTTACATTTACGATATCCATGGCCAAAGTGCAAAATTGGTAGGTATCACTACCTAAAACTACGTACGTATCTGCCTCCTCGAATCGAATATGTAAAACGCAAAGTTGTTTAACGGCATTAAGCACTCCCTCCCCCCCTTGCTAAAACCCCATGCTCAGCGGACTAATTTACCATCGCCCACCGTAAACAAATTCAAATCAGCAGCAAACAGAAGAGAAAAGAGACTACCACTACTACTACTCCTTCTTAGACCCCTCGAGGCATAGCGTTACCGCGCCGGAATACAGACACTCCACCTTGGGACCGTGAGCGTCGAAGCCGGCGCGGGAGAAAGCCGCCGGCTGTCCCTGAGGCTTCGCGTAATCCGTCTGTGCTGTCGAAGGAATAGTAATAGACTGCCGCTTCGTCTCTACGGAGCGCGCGACTACTCCACTAGGATACGAAACCTGCTGCTCCTTGTACTCCACGGACCGGACCCGAGTAGCGGGTGGGGCGTCCTACTGCTTGCCACTGCCGCTGCCGCTGCTGCCGCTACTTCCGCTGCTGCCGGAAGAGGACGAGTAGCCCGACGGGGCGGTGTAGGTAGAACCGCCGCTGCCGTTGTTGTAGTAGGTGCTGCCGTTGGGGTTGGAGTAGTAGTACGAGCCGTCGCTACACACTCTGGCATCAGCGCTCGGAACTCTCCAGCGGCGGAGTCATGCAGGTAAAACCACTTGGAGAGGCGAGAATAGAAACATTGGTTAGGTACTTACGTGTTAGAGTAGTGGTACGAGTTAGAGTTGGAAGCGCTGCTGCCGTAGTCACGGGCGCAGTAATGGTTGCCCTAAGTCGTAGGGTTAGCTAGGATAAGTACGGGCAAGGAGAACGTTGAAGTGGCTGGCTTCAGGGAGGATGAAGAGGAGAAATGCTTTACCTGGTTGTTGGTGCCGGAGCTCTTGTACGAGTAGTCTCGGTCGCTCATTGTGACGAATGGGTAGTCGAAGATGAACTGTGTGATTTGGTAGTGGTGGGAGATAGTTGTGAGAGATGGTGGAATGTGTGGTAGTCTTCGGAGATATCAAGAATTGACTGGTGACGACGAGCCCAGGTTGAGGGTATTCGAGAAGAAAGAAGAGAAGGGAAAAGAAAGGAGAGATACGTCAATCTTATAGATATCGTTTGGCGAGCGGGGAATAGTATCAATAACCTTAGCGTGCCTGCTTGGCAAGGCATTCCCTGCCGCAGTTACCGACGCAGAACCGTCGATAAGCAGGGAGCGGTGTGCCTTTGTTGGGTAGCTCCCGCTGCTTCCTGTGGACAGCTTTTTAATACGATAGTTACCCTTTTTAGGGAAACCTACAGGGTCTCATCTGGTTGGTTCTAGCTGGGAAATGCCGATCCAATGTAGGTAGCCGTTGGGGTAGCGGAAACCTACGCTGAAGTATGTTTGAGGACCTAGGCACTCGCAAGTGCCGGTGAGGTGCATCCAGAGCACAAGGAAGAGAGGTAAAGGACCGCTCAGCTTGGATTAGGTTGTTGGGCTGTTTGATTCTTGATTCTTGATTCTGTCTAATTGGTATCTGTCTATCGGAGATCTCAACGCGCACGCACGCTTGCGTAGAAGTCTATGCCATCTAAGCAACAATTAAAACTTCGCAGTTATTAGTCACTCGGCTTTGCCATTGGCTGCTCCCTCTCGCTCATCCACTTCATGTTCTGCAAGGAACTTCTCTGCGTCCATAGCTGCCATACAGCCAGTACCTATCATTCATCTTCATTAGCATGGGATTCAGAGCGGCTCTTACAAGAATAACACTTACCCGCACTGGTGATAGCCTGTCGGTATCTCTTATCTTGTACGTCTCCAGCAGCGAACAAACCTTCGACACTCGTCAATGGCGTTCCGGGCTTTGTGATAATGTAGCCCTCGCCATCAATATCCACTTGTCCCTTGACCAAGGTTGTGGCCGGGTCGTGACCAACAGCGTAGAATAATCCATTGGCCTCTAGAAGTTGACGCTTTCCGCTGACCGTATCTTCAATAACCAGGCCGGTCATGACTTTGTCGTCGCCCTTGACTTCGACACCTCTCGTGTTGAACAGGACAGTGACCTTGGGGTGCTTCAGGAGCCGTTGCGCCATGATGCTGCTGGCTCGTAGCTGATCTCTCCGTACCAGCACCGTCACGTGGCTACCGTACTTGGTCAGGAAAGTGGCCTCTTCCGCGGCGCTGTCTCCACCGCCGATGACCACCAGGGGCTTATTCCGGAATATTGGAACAGCGCCGTCGCATACCGCACACGCGCTGATGCCGCTTTGCCAGTACTTATCTTCACCCGCAAGACCCAATCGCCTTGCCGAGGCGCCTGTAGCAAGGATGACGGTATCTGCGGTGTGTACCTCGCCGGGCGACCATTCCGTCTCGTATTTGAACGGTCTCGACGAGACGTCGAGCTTCGAAATCGTTTCGGTAATGATCTTGGTTCCGAACCGTTCTGATTGTAGCCTCATAGCATCCTATAATAGACGGTCCATGATTAGAATGCTATCATGCTGGTAATCCTGGGACACTGCAGGAAACTCACCATCAATTCACCGCCCATTATACCCTTAGGGAATCCGGGGAAGTTTTCGATATCGGTCGTCGTCGTGAGCTGACCACCGGCGGCAATACCGTTCGCCATGAAACCCTCGTAGAGAACGGGGTTCAACTCGGCACGGGCGAGGTAGATGGCGGCGGTGTGGGCAGCGGGCCCAGAGCCGATAATGACAACCTTACTATGCATTTTTCTGACTGCTAACTTTGGGATCTGGCTGGAAGAGTGTTCTGTGTATTTCTGGAAACCAGTGGAGGCGACTGCTGCAACTGATATTCCTGATACGCCTGCGCGAAGCGTTCTTCTAACGGTCGAGGAGAACAGTTTGGCTGCTTTTAAATATCGATTGTTGAAATGTCGTTATGCGAACGACATAGGGCTCAACAAAAGACTTGAGTCAGCAGAGTCCACAGGTGTAGACTTGTAGTAAGACAGAAGTTGAAATTTTGCAACTATTTCAAATGCGGTTCTACATGAACCTCCGAAAATAGGGTCAAATTTGGAATTATTTCGTCGCAAGGAAAAAAAGGCTTCATCAGCTTTAGGGGATTAGGGGAGGTTTTCAGAAGGCGAGAAAACAAAAATCCCCCGCATTATTCAGCAAGACCCTGCCCAGATAGCGTCCCTCACCAATATTGAAGCCGGATCGGAGCTGACTCGAACAGCCCCACGAAACTCAGCACACAGGCATATCAACCCACCTGGGCACCTAGGCTGCTAGGTACATCCCCTACATCACCTCATTTGGGCATCGTCCCACCACGCAATTGGCGGGTCGTACGGCCGTACTCAGGCACTCTATCTATTACATGCATAAATCTACGTCTACTCTACGACACGTGCTACCGAGGACATGGAAGCATCTGCGACATTCTTCAGACAACTGATGAGTGATTTTGCATACTATTCTGCATCATTATAAGACATACCTGTCTCGGTTAGCAGGTGGACTATTACGGGCATCTACCTCCGACCGGTATTTGCAATTCGGTCTCTGCGTCTCAAGCAAACCCCGTCTCGGCGCTTCCGCCGTTCGCCACGTCGAAGCTGCGTCGTCTGTGTGTAAAACCCGGCTGACTCCCGGGAATGCGGGAATGTGGCACGTTGGTGGTTATTATTAGCCGTTACACACATATTACTTACGTACTGTACCTACCTGGTATACGATCTTATCTGATTGATTATCTCGCCAGCCCGCATCTATCTAGTTCGCATATTCGTATGGGTCTTGCTACATAGTAGACCCGCAGTCGCTTTGTTCCACTCCGTTGTTCGGCAATAGGGGGTATCTGATGATTTGCTAGACTTATTTTAGTCTCATTTCTTGTTATTTGTAAAAAAAAATATTTGGATTTTCTTGATGACGTTCCTGACGAAAGATGGCGCCGCAACAGAATATTCCTGTTGCTGCCAACGTTCTCGGTGTAAGTCGTCTTTTCGGTGCGACCCGAATTTCCTTGGCTAATAAACGCGCGACAACTAGACCCTCGGTACGATACTATGGTGTATTCAGACGATACCTCAAATAGTGAGTATGCTCGTAATCACTTCTTCCTGCTGCAGTGCAACATGACTCTGTGATCGCTGATTGGAAGTGCCGCAGTGGACCAATTGGCGAACGAAAAAGACCGATGGTCTACCCGGTTCCATGATGTACCTGTGGGCTCTATGTAAGAACATCGCCCATCCGCTAGCTGAAGAGATCTAAGACATGCATGTCTTGCTAATGTTATGTTGCTAGGCGGCGTGCCTTTTGGAGCATATAACATCGTCCAAGAATTCAACGTCCCTTTGCAGGTGCAACCGCAGGCCTTTATGGCACTATGTCTCGTAAACTGGTGCCAGATAATGCTCTACAACCGTAAATGGGCCCTTTGGAAGGTGATTCTAATAGGCATAGTAAACGCTGTAGCCTTTGCTGGTGTCGAGACAGCTTTAATATTAACATTACGGGTAAGTGTTGAAAATAGATCTTAACCGTACCTATTCGATTCAATGAGACACGACGCTGACAAGGACATAGCCCCTATATGACGATGGCAACGGCACGGGAGTCTTGGTAGTTGGCATCATTGCCAACATTCTACTCGCGATGGGGTTACTACCACCATACGGTGAGATCTGGAAGCGGAGAGGAAGGGTCATTGGGATCAACTTCGTCTTTCTCTCGATGGACTGGTTGGGCGCTTTCTTCTCTCTCATGTCATTGGGTATGCCACCCCTTACGTAAACGCCTCTATCTAACAGCACTTTGCTAAAAATGCCATTAGCTGTTCAGAGCAGTTTCGACGTACTTGGCGGCGTGCTCTATATTGTATGGTAAGTATCCGTTTACAGAAGTCAAATACTGTGCTTGTGTCGCCATACTAACAAATGCGGCAGCATATTACTCGAATCCGGCATATTTTTCTCGCATATAATATGGCTCATTCGCACACGGAAAATTCGTAAAGAAGCGAAATCAAGGGACAAGTCATTTGACGACGTTGCAGCGGAGCATGAGGAACGGGGAATACCGTTCAAATTTGCTGAGCGGAGGTCTAGAAAGCAGATCAAAGAAGAGCAAAACGACGTAGAGATGGGAGAGGCTAGACGCGAAGTAACATCTAATGCGGACGAGACACAAGAGCACATGGCCATGGGAGCTGCCCCTGATAATAGTGCTAAGGGTGCTCATCGCAATTCTTCAAAGCCAGAGGCTACGGCGACGAACAAGTCAGAAAATGTAGCACATCTTATAGATAGATGAATTAGAATATAGCCCACGCTGTACTAGTGATATCTCTTGAGTTGTAAATCAGAAGCAAAAATCGTACCTCATTACCTATCGCTCTCCATTATTACTTTAGCCAGATAGCTAGTTAGCCAGATAGCCAGTTAATCATCTTGCCGATTAATTCGCATTTCGCTGTCTGCTACGAACTCATAGTCAACCATCAACGTCCTTACTCGATCGACGGCTCCTTCCCCTGGGCCTTCAAATCCGCGCCCTTACCGCCGTACTCAGTAGGCAGCTTATCGCCGAGGCCCGGCACCTTGCTCTCGGCGAACTCCTTGGCGAGGTTCCCGCCGTTGGACATGGGGTGGAACTTCTTGATGGTCTTGGGGGCGACGAACAGCTTCATGATGCCGTACATGAAGCCCATGATGGCGGGGACGTTGACGAAGAACTTCTCCTTGAGCAGCTCCGGGTAGGCGGTCGCGAAGACGCGGATGGTCTCGGTGCTGGCCGACTTGACCGCGGGCGACTGGCGCAGGAAGCTGATGGACTTGTAGTCGTGGACCTGGAAGATCTTGTACGGGTCGGAGTCCGCCGTGATGGGCTTGGTGGCCGTGGGCAGCGAGAGCTCCTGCACGGCGAGCTCCATGAGAGCAACGCGCCAGGCGATGAACCTTTGTTTATATGTTAGATGTGTCTATATCTACACACTGTATATTCCGTATGCGATGTATATAGACTAAAAATAGATATCTTTTTTCATGTCTCAAACTTACTCATCAAGGTTGCCAAAGGTCTCATCGATAGATTTAAGGCCGCCGTAGATGTTCCAGGTGAAGATCTCCCGAGACTCGGGGTCGTCTTCGGTAGCCTTCTCATCCGAGCTCACATACTTGGTCACGTAGCCGAGACCTTCGAACTTGGCCTTGTTGTGGCTCTTCTTGATGAGCTCCAGAGGCTGCAGCTTGGCACGCCAGTCGAGGGTCTTGCTCAGCTGATCGCGGGCCTTGACGATATCTCCGTCGTTGGCGTTCAGGTACTTCTGCAGCACGATCTGAGAGGGGATATGGGTGGCAGGGTCGGCCAGAGTCACGCCCCAGACCTCGGGGTGAGTGTGGGATTTGGCAGCGGCCCAGAGCTCCTGAATTGGCGTCGTGGGCTCATCCGGCTTCGGCACCTCGGGCTTCGGCGCTTCCGTGGTGGCTTGAGCTTTAGCTTCGGCCATGGTATCGAGGGCGAGTTGGGATGCTGTATGCGATGGAATTATTATTCTGTTCTATCACGGCTTAGATCCAGCTTTGTTCCGAGGGTTCGGTGATAAAATGTGATTTGTTGAGATGAAACCGAAAGGAAAGCTCTAGCAGATGGAAGGAACGTAGGTAACGTATATGTACAAATCTCCAAAGCTTCCCCGATTGGGGTAAGGGTAAGGCAGGAGGTACGTAACAGCGCTGATCCCGGCAAGACGCTGCACGCTAGCACCTGGCAGCCCCGCCGTTTAACCGAAACAGATGTTGCACCTATCAAAGACTCGACTCGACGTTTCATTAATGGTCCACCTTAGTTCACCCCAGTAAGCTGCGGAATCGACGCTGCGACTTTACCCAGGTAATACCTAACCAACCACACTCACGGATCTATGGACCCTTGAGAAGTACACTTATTGGTTCGTTCGATAGCACTTAGCACTTGTACGACAATATCGCATTGTCGATTTTAGAACAACAGAACAACGCCGAGGATATCCCATATCTGTATGAAGAGTCCAGAGACAGAGACAATATGATTCAAGGCATCTTCTATGCCAGGTTCCTACCACAGGAAGGTATGTGCCTTTGCGATATTCATCTACTTTGCTCACGTGTATACATACACACATATATATCCTTTAAATCACACGTATGGGCTTGTATTGAAATTCGAGCTTGCAACAGATGATATTTACTCGAGAATGCAGTAATTTTCATTTCATCTCATTTCAACCCATCCCATTTTTACATTGAATGACAAACTCGACTTACACAAATCTCAGGAACCAAGATCGTGGCCCAGTCGCCCCCGGGGTGCATTGTAGCCACGACGTACGGACCGCACTTGAAGCCCCCGCTGGTGGATTTTGATATTATCCAGGAGTATATCATCCCGCGCAAGGCCTTCTTCAACCGGTTCATGACGGTGAACTCGCCCGACGGCAAGTACACCATCCTGGGGTTCCCCGTGTCCATCCCGAACGAGCGCTATCACCGCAACGAGTTCATCTTCAATTTTGGCCTCGTCGTCGAGTCCGATGCCGACCAGATCCCCTACGAGCGCCTCGTGCGCCGCCTCGCCGTCACCTTCGCCGAGATGGAACGCCAGCACGGCTACCTGAGCGCGGACGGGCGCGCCGAGGATGACGCTGCTGACAACAGCAATAACAATGGCGGCGATGGCGACGGCGGACGCCGGCCCATCGAGAGCCTGCTCGAGATCGTCAAAGAGGACCTCAACAACTACGGCGAGTGCATGATCCCCGTCAACGACGCCAACACGCTCAAC
Source organism: Hypoxylon rubiginosum (assembly GCA_902806565.1). Lineage (NCBI taxonomy): Eukaryota > Fungi > Ascomycota > Sordariomycetes > Xylariales > Hypoxylaceae > Hypoxylon > Hypoxylon rubiginosum. Next base: position 268,635 of record CADCXA010000033.1, on the reverse strand, counting down.
ATGAAGCTGTTCCCCTACCACCCCCCGCCCGCCCCCGTCCGCGGCTGGCACGTGCCCGTGCCCAAGATGAAGCTCGCCGACGCCGTCGACCCGACCTGGGACCTGACCCTGCAGAAGATCATTCCGCACGTCGACGGTGTGAACGACGTCCGCCGCATTGCCTGGCTTGCCGACGTATCCCTCCCCCTAACCCAGACCGCCCTCCAGCACTTGCTCTACTACGACACCATCCTGCTTCTCGACATGTTCTTCTTCGGCAGCTGCTACGCCCCGCGCCCCGGCGTCCACGACTTCATCGCCAACCGCGACGGCCTTGTCGATGAGTGCGCCGGGTACGTGTGCATCAGCAGCCCCATCCTGGGAGGCAACGGCGGTAACGGTAGCGGCAGCGGCAGCGGCAGCGGTGGTGGTGGTAGCACCACGGGGTCCACGGTCCCCACAGCCCCCCAAGGAGCCGGCGGCGCCAGCAGCAGCACTAGCAAAGACGCAACGGTGGACGCAGCCGAAGCCATCGGAAAGAAACAGCAACAGAACGACCAGAACGACCAGCAGCAACAGGAAGTATCCAACTACCAGCTGATCAAGCTGATGACGACCTTCTGCATGGGGCGCAGCGTAATGGAGTGGATCAAGCTGCACCAGGACGCCGGGTTCGACGTGCTGCGGCACGTGGACGTGCGACGACTCGTGCAGTTCGGCGTCATCAAGGGCCTGCTGTACCGCGTGCACAAGTACGTCGTGTCGAAGCAGTACCTCGAGGCGCTGGCCATGGGCAGGAGACACGTGCTCCAACGCTCCGACGAGGACGGAGAGAAGGAGGAGGAGGACATCCTGCTCAAGTACGCCGACGGCTGCCACTCGTTCGACCAGATCATCACCGAGCTCAACATGACCGACGGCGAGATCATGAAGAAGCTCCGGAGCCTGGAGCCGGGCGATCGTACCGTGTTCTACAGATGAAAAATTCCGGCTGAAGAGTGACGAGGCTGGAAAAAAAAATACTAATGTTCTTCGCGAGGGTCTGCCGGTGTACATGCCTATATTAATCAATAATAGCCGGCACCCCTCGATGCTAGGAACACATTAATGGATGCGACGAGAAATTGGCAAGGTGGCGGGGGGTATCCCTTGGAAAGGATTTCGTCGTTTACGATATTCCTAGGATGCCCAGACCTGTACGTCAAACATAAAAACTACTACCAGTCTTGCGTCGCTCAATCCTCATTATAGGGGGCTCATTGTAGGAGGCATAGGGGGTGTGGGGAGGAAAAGAGTAGTTGGGATCTACTTGGGCGGTGTTTGCAAGTAATAATAGCCTGTGGCAGTATTCCGGGCTGATACGTGTTAAACTAATCGCAGCACAGCACGAGAATATGTCAGCACGGCCCCTAATGTCAAAGATGATCACGGTGGAATCGTGTGTATTGTATGGAACCATTAGGTCTACGAGATCTCTGTTTGAGCCAGGTTCTTAGGGTAGTTCTACATAACCGCCCTACCTCTCAAGAACGTATTCCGTTCTTGGAGGTAAATCGTGTAGTTAGGTATCACAACAACTTAATAATAATAAATGCACAAGAGCCAGCCAGTCAAGTCCACTTCATCTAACACCGTCATCTTGTAAAAACCTCGCGATGATTCGAGATGTTCATTATTATATTATACAGATCAAGTTTTTTTTTATCTATATCCTATCCTATACATGCACCTTCTTAAACATCGGCGCCGCCTGCGCCCGCTCCGCCCTCCTCCTCTTCTTATCCTTGAGGTGTCCCTCCCTGGAGACGAGTCGGGTCACTTGGTCCTCGAGGTGCCTCTCGGTGCGCTCGAGTATGCTGTCGATCTCGGCCGTCTTGGCCTTGGTGGCGCCGGCGCCGGAGCCGGCGAGCGCGTAGGTGCGGAAGGACTGGTCGAGGATCTGGCGGGCGCGCGTCTTGGCGACCGGGGGGTGGGGCTCGGACGGCAGGCCCCGGAGGAGCCGCCCTCCTTCGTCGGCGTACAGGGCCTCGGCGCGGTCGAGGAACTTCTTGCGCGCCTCGGCGCTGTTGAGCAGGCTCAGGTCGTGGTCCTTGCCCGCGTCCACGAGGGCCTCGCGCAGCATCCGGACGCGGCCCGTGCCGGGCTCGCCGAAGTACATCATGCCGCTGGCCTCCCAGGCCGCGTCGCTGACCATCTCGACGACGCGGATGAAGTGCTTGCCGCGCCGCAGGATCAGGAGCTTGCCGTCGATGAGGAAGTTCTTGGTGTCCTGGGGGAACCAGTTCTTGATGGGCGTGTAGGTCAGGACGCCGTAGTCCATGCCCCGGTTGGTGGCCGAGGGCTGGCCGGGGGCGCCGCCGATGTAGGCGCCTTGGTGCTTCGTCAGGCGATTGCCGTCTGTCACGCTGTCTGCCAGGCCCGCCGCGTATAGGATGCGACTTATGGATTTGCTCAGGATGAGAGACTCGGGAAGCTGGATGTCGACGCGGAACCCGGATGCCAAATTGGCTGTCGAGGGCTCATCCGCGGGGAAGGTGACTAACGGGGAGTGGAAGACTCCTTTAGAAAAAAGTCCCCTATGTCGATCCCGTACTTCGGTAGCCTCGTCTATCCCGTGGATTAGCGCCACGACTTCGTACGCGAGAGCGTGTTGGGCGTGGCGCGTGGATGGGTCTTGCTTATGCAGCTCCATTATCTTGCTGATGTCATCCAGCGGAAGGAAAGTGAAGAGTTTTAGTAGGTTCTCGACGTCGGCATCTGGCCGTCGGGTGAAGTAACCGTATAGGTGGAATGAGCTAGTCATGAATTGGTCAAGCCAAATGGCGTTGCCGGAGCTTTTCCCGAACTTGGCACCGGAAGAGTCGGTGAGAAGGGGTACGGTAAACCCGACGGGCGTATTCAACACGTCGTCGGGGATCTTCTCGGACGGGTCGGGCTCGGTGTCCCGCAAATACTTGACGGCTTCGATGCCAGAAATAATATTCCCATACTGGTCGGACCCACCGATCTGCATACGAACACCCATCTTACGGAACATATGCCACCAGTCCCAGGCTTGCATTAGGGGGTACACGAACTCGTCGAGCGACATGCCGTCGCCCTTTTCCATCTTGCGCTTGACGGTCTCGCGGGACAGCATAGGCCCTAGGCGCATTCCCTTGAATAACCGGGAGACGACCTCGATAAAGGAGAGGCTAGAGTACCATTGCGAGTTGTTGAATAGAGCACGGCCCCATATCCTAGGCTCCTTCTCGTACCCATGTCGTCTCGCATGCTCCTCGACATTGAGCCATATACGTTTTAGTTGGTAGTGCATCTTGGTGATGTTCATGCTCATATCGGATTTCGTGATAGGCTCGCGGCTTTGCAGGCGATCGGTAGGGTCACCGATCCTGGCCGTGGCGCCACCGATTATACTGACAGCGCGGTAGCCATGTATATACATCCAGAAAAGAGCCATCAGAGGAAGTAAGTGGCCGACGTGGAGGGAGGGCGCGGTGGGATCGATTCCGACATAGACGCCTATCCTTTTCCGCAGCATAAGCTCTCTGATCTGGTCTTCTGTGCCGGCGATGTCCTTGACATAACCACGTTCCTTCAAGATGTCCCAAAGGTGTGGTATCTTTCCGTCTTCGATCAACTTTGCCCTGTCGTCCCACTTTATCTTTGCCTCATTTTGCTTCTCCAGGAATGACGTAGATACATATCTAGCCTGTTGACGTCTCGCAGCAACGGACCGGAGGAAACATCTTCGGCAGAGGGTCGACGGCGCACGATATGCGCTAGGGAAGGGGGTTCCGCGGAGCATGCTCGTTTGCGACGTTGTGCGCAACAGCTAAGAGAGATTGAGACTAAGGAGGATATAAGGGAACCTCCCTTAATTTTCCAAGTATTAAAACATATATGGCAAACGATTGTAGCGGCAACAAGTCCCGAGTTGAGTTGTTAGAAGGTATACGGAATATGCTTTCGTGATATTACAAGTTGGTCTTATTTTTTTCTTTTTTCAAACACCAAAGCTCGAATTGCATCTAAAATTTCAAAGTTTTGGTCGATCCCCAAAGCTCCAAGTTTTTAGTGGAGACAATGCCCCACGCTGCAGTTTACGGACCAGTTTACTTGGCGATACATTGATACATATGCACTTACTAGGCTCATTACATAATCCCTATACCCAGACTTTCATCCGGTATAGAACCGACCAATAAGAAACGTCTTATTTCTTCGGTCCCTCGGCAATGGTCAACGGGCTCGTTCTCGTTTGGAATTTCGATCTCTTTGGCTCTCTCTCACTGGTTTCAATGCATCATCGCCGGCGTCCAATTCCACTCTTCCACCAAATCAATTCGCTCTAATTTTTCTCTCCTCCCTCTATAGAGCAAAAAAAGGAACAAACGAAGGAGCAGCGATCGCACCCGACCCGACAGACCTACCTCTCGAACTACTAAACTCGCTCGCAATGGCTTCTATCATCCGCCCGACGCTGCTCCGGCAGACTGCCCTAGCCGCCTCGACCCGGCGAGCCGCAACCTCCGCCTTCTCGAGACAACAGTTGATCCGCCCCGCCGTCGCGAAGGATGCCGCCCGCGTTGCCGCTTTCCATGCCTCTAGCAGGAGGAGCCTACTGCCCCCGGGACCACGTATGTTTGAGCTGTGGCCCCGTATTGCCGGCTTTTTTTTTTTGGCGCATGTGAAATTGCGTTTTGCTAACGAGAGGTACTTGCAGAGGTGATTAAGGGAACTGGTATGCGACACTTTATTTCCTATCAATTCGGATAGCGTGGGATGGATAAGAATGGCTTTGGAAGAGATGACAAGCAGACGAGGGAAGAGGAATATAGGACAACGAGTCACTGCTAACCCATATCGCGCAACCGTATAGTCAACGACCCGGCCCCCGTGCCCGAGACGAGTCCGAGCCACGGCTCGTACCACTGGACGTTCGAGCGCGTCGTGGCCGTCGGCATCATCCCGCTGACGGTGGCCCCCTTCGCGGGCAGCTCGCTGAACCCGGGTCTCGACGCCGTCCTGTGCTCGCTCCTGCTCGTCCACTCCCACCTCGGCTTCCAGTCCGTCCTCATCGACTACATCCCCACCGGCCGCTACCCCAAGTCCCGCAAGGCCTCCATGTGGCTCCTCAACGCCGCCACCGCCCTCGTCGGCGTCGGCCTCTACGAGTTCGAGACCAACGACGTCGGCCTGACCGAGGCCGTCAAGCGCGTCTGGAAGGCCTAAGCAAGCTTTCTCCGGAGATGAAGGAAAGGTGCAATGGCGCTACTAGCATTGGTCTACTCGAATAGACAGGCATCGATGAGCAATATGCCATTGGAGGCAGAAGGGAACCGAACCATAGGAGTGAGGAGTATTATGTGTGAAGCTATCACGTGGCATTACTACCATGAATTCCTTTGTATAAAATGAGGCTTATGCGTCGGAAGAATCAGATGAAGTCGTAAGCAGGCAAGATTGACTTGCTCACCTGTGTATCCAGTACAAACCAGTATATAACCCTTTTTTGATTACCTACATAACGCAGACCTATGAGACATAGTTCATGTGGTTATGCATTGAGACCCAAATGCCAAGTCTTTGTGGGCTGAGGATTTCCCGTCACTGGGTTATCATGCGTGGAGTCGATTCAGCCCAAAATGTAGCTACCTAGGTAGTATGCAAGGTACCTATCAGGGATATCTTGACCCTGGCTACATCACACATCACCTCAACCTCCTTCCTCCCACCTACTCTACTCTCCCATCCCGTCTTATCCCATCTCATCCCATCTCATCTCCTCTCATCTCCTCTCATCTCGTCTTCTCTCCTCTTATCTCACTCCCTTCACCTCCCTCCCTAATGCTCATCCACGCTCCCATCCCTCTTCCCGAACCTAGCGCCGAGCCCCCCTATATCCCGGCGGAAGAACTTGCCAAAGTTCTTCAAATTTTCGTTGATGCTCGCCGCGTTCTGCACGCCGGTACCGTTATTATTATTCGCGGCGGCCTGTCCCCCCGCCTCGTGCATGGCGGCCGGCGTGGTGGTACCCATCCTCTCGACGCCGTCCCGGGCCGCGTTGAGCAGCTTCTCGCCGAGGCTGGCCGCGTCGAACCGGGACGCGGCGCCCTGCGCGGCCGTCGACAACAATCCCCCCGCGGCGCTACCAGGGCCCGCAGCCAGGCGGTCGATGCCCAGGTTTAAGTTATTCACGCCGACGCCGCCGAGCCCCGGGGCGTTCATGAGCGGCGTCAGCAGCGGGCTCTGGGCCACGAGCTTGCCGCCCCCGCTGCTGCCGTCGCGGTGGATGGTGAACAGCTCCATGAGGTGGCCCTGGTCCTGCTTGCGGATGCCTTTCAGCTCGAGGATCTTGCGGAAGTTGGTGTCGGACCGGTCGCCCACGTGGATCAGGTACGCCTGCACGAGGCCCTCGGGCGGGCTGGGGCGGACCTGCAGCGTCTTGAGGAGCGGGTCGATGCGCGTCATCGTCGCGTTGACGCGCTTGGCGAAGCTGCTCGGCGGGACGTGCGGTTGCTGTTGTGATGACGACGAAGACGACGACGGGTTGTGGTGCGAGAGCAGGTTCTCGAGCGCCTTGGTCAGGACGTACTTGTCTAGGAGCATCTGCTCCGCGCCTACCTCGGAGATGGGTCGGCACTGGACGATGTTAAGAACGTATGCATTCGCTAGGTGCTCGACCAGCTTGTCTCCGAACGCGCGCGCGTATTGATGTTTCACCACAACGCTCAAGACCTCCTGTGCCTTCGTATTGACATGAGTGACTAGCTCACCGACATATGAACTCTGGTCTCCAACGCTCTCCATTTTACTCCAGTTCGTATTCTTCATCTCACGCCAGGCACCGTCACAGTCAACTTCTACCTTGTTAACTAGAGCGATTACGGCGGCACTGGCCACTCCTAGGAATGCGTCGGCTTGCGATGATAGGTCCACTTTAGGGACGAGCTCGCTGTCGATGCGCTTCTTGATATTCTCCTCTAGTTGTTCCGTGTTGGCATGCCAAAAATCGGCCGTGTTCAGCACAAGGATGACATCTTCGAGGGATGCCCCGGCCTGCGCGGGTCGTTGTAAGATAGCAAGTAGTACTTGCTGGGCGTATTCGTCGAGGTACTTAGCTAGGATCTTTGCTAGGTCTAATAAGCGTTCGCTCGTCGAGAGCTTGGCGCACTGAGATAAGGTGAGTTTGTAAAAGTGAAAGAGCTCAATAGCCGAGCTGATGACGGCTTGAGAGGAGAATTCTTCGTCGGGCGGTAGCAAGGGCTGTGCTTTGTATTTAGGAATCATAGTCGCCAGCGCCTTGTCCTGGGAGTCCACCCATAGGCTTAGATATGGCTCGAACGCGACGGATATCGACCCGTTGAAGGTATGAGTCCTCTCGTCTGTAGAGCTAAGTGTGTCTATGCTTGCTCTCGGCTCGTTCGAGAACCTCCGCTCAAGTGTCTGTTCAAAGTCCATAGTCTCCTGTAGACAGCTCAGTAAAAGATTAACATCAATCTTAGCGCCGTCCACCCTCCTCATACTCCTCTCCAGGATGCCCTTGTAGTCGTCTTTCGTGCCGTCGCAGAAGGTCATGGTCAGCGTCTCGCCTACCCTCCAGTGCGGCGGGAATATAGCCGCATGTTCCTCCTCATACCCCTTTACCATTCTCTTAAACCACGCGTATCGTCTTCCGATATTATCCAAGCTTCCGGCTTCGTCGTTGCCCCGAAAAACTTGGCGGTATTCCCTCAGCTCGGTGTTCACGTACCACGTTACCAGCCTGGCCCGTGCGTTGTCCCCGAGGGCGTCCATGACGCCGCAAGCCTCGATCAGCGTCGCCTTCCTCGCCCCAACGTCCCCCTTGGCGAAAGCTATCTCAAAGTCATCGCATACTTGCTCGAGCAGCTCCCTCTGCAAGTCGCCGACACCGCGGCTGAGGGTGGCGATCTGGTCGATGCTCCTATAGCTGTTGAAGTGGCGCATCAGCTGCAACACGGCCTGTAGAAGACTCGCGCAATCCCGGTACTGCCTCGTTTTAGCCAAGCCGCGCAATTGCTCGTAGGCCGTGGTTAGCATCTGCAAGCGCTTGAGGGCCGTCATAGAGAGAGTCAGGTTTCGTTTGGTGCCATCCAGTCGTTTAATATCAGCTGTCATAGAGGTGATATTCTGTTCGGTCTGTATGGCGCGGGAGCGCACCGTCTCGATCTTCTTGAAGAGGCCCGCTAGCTCGGCTTGGGCCGACTGCATGCGTTCGAGGGACGAGTCGGGCCCGTATGCCTGGGCCGTCTGTAGGCTCGTGATCTCGGCGGATAGATCATTGTGCTTGGATTGGAGAGTCGAGGATACGTGGGTTATAGAAGACACGGTCGAAGGATGGGAGAAGAGGAGGTTCAGATGCTGAATTGGGTCATAGTCAGCTGAGGTTGTGTGTTAGCTACAGAGTCGAGAGCCCCCTTTTTATAAGTGTATCTCGAAGCAAAGTCAGAAGGAGGTAGATGGCTAACCTGCGTCTAAAGACAGCGGCTCATTGGCAACGCCATTCATCTTAAGCAGAACAGTATTATTTTATACCGTCGCATTGGGCTTTCGTCTAGATAATTACATGAATCTTTCTGGAGTTTGTACGTTGTAACTTTCTAAACCAAAACCGAAGCTGAAGCTGAGATGAGACGATGACGCGCTAAGCATTCAGGTTGCTAGGGTGTTTAAAGATGTTCATCACGTGTCACGATGGGAGCATATCGATAAGAGCTAATATCCGCTGTTATCTAAAGTCCTGACTCCTTCTTACAGCCGATATTGAACTGTTGCCCAGTGCGGGCTTATGCGGGCTTACATTTCCCCACCATTAGATGTAGTGCTACATAAGCGGGACTACCCGAACCAATCAACGTCATGTACCCTTTAACTTCATTTTTATATCCGCTAACTTGTACACCAAAGAAACACCATCTACAGCGAATCCAAGGCGCAAATTCGACTCAACTCCCCTCAATCACGCCCTATAGGAAACGAATCTCTTTATAAGTTTCAATGTTCTTAAACTTGTTGACTAATTCTTGTAAGTTTTTTTGCTTATTGATCCTCAAAATGACTCCAGTCTCCTGTTGAGAGCGAGCTTTGCTCTTAATACCCCAACCGTATAAACATGCCATTCCTTTTAGTACGCCCTGTCTATTCACCTTATCACCTTGTCACCTTGACCTCATGACTCCAGTCTCCATTCGTAAGCAAAGGCACTTGCCGGTATCTCGGTATTGCCTATATCAAAGTTTTGCGCCTTCTGCCTTTTATCTCCAAGTTGATGATGCAGGTAAAAATCAATATGACGTCTTCTCGACAAGGCCCCCCCCCCCCAAGACTCTTTCGGTGATGCAAAGTCATGAGACGAAGGCAAAAAAATGGCCATCCTCGATGCAACCGAAAAGACTAAATAGGACTTTTTTCTTTTTCTTTTTAAACGCCGAGGGATAATGCAAAATGTAAGCACCTCAAAACTCCGACGAGTTACGCGTCCCCGGAACCAGTTGGGATATACCCGCGGCACTATCTCGTGATTCACGAACTATGCAGGGCTCGAAACCCGGCTGCGACCAGGCTCCGAGATTTCTCCCGGGAATCGGCAGGACCCGTCCAGTAAAATAATCCCTAGGATGCTAGATTAGGAAGAGGATTCGAACGAGCGGCGTTATATCGTACGTGCAGGTGTAGATCATGGTAAGGTATGGTCAGGTGTAAGGCGGCGTCAGTGTAAGGTGTAGAAGTGTGTAGGCAAAAGTTGATAACGAAAAAGGGGTAGTAGGTGACATTAGAAATGTGCAAAACGAGGCGGGGAGGAGGGAGGAGGGAGGAGGAAACTTACGCCGAGTCCCTTCTGCTTGCAGTATGCCGCCTTCATCTTGACCGTTTCCGGATTGTCGTACGTGACGAACCCTCCATCGCCCCCGACGCAGCTCGCGGCCCCTATTCGCTTGTCGACCGTCTCCTTGGCGCTCTTCCTCGGCAGCGTGTGGTACTCGAACGCGCCGTCCTCGCCCCCTAATCCCTTGTGACGGTGCCCGGGGCCGCCGACGCCGAGAAAACTCCGCCCGTACAGGGGGATTCCCAACAGGATCTTCCTCGCAGGGCAGCCGTGGGACATCAGGTACGAGACCCCGGACGATCCGGACGTCTCGTCCTTGCTCATAGAATAAAGCTGCGCCTGGTGCCCGCTCCGGTGCGACCAGGGCCCGTAGAAGTCGTACGCCTCCAGGTTGACGAAGTCGAGGTAGGCAGCTGCTTGCGCGACGGGAATGTTCTGCAGAGTCGTGCGTCCTGCTGGGAGCGCTGCCGTGACGAAGAACTGCTCGTCCGGGAGCTGAACCCGCACGGCGGCCAGGAGTGCTACGAAGTTAGCGCCTTGTTGAGCGTCCGCTGGGTATGCCCAGTTGACTAGTCACGTTAGTATTCGTTTTCTTTGCTACTTGCTCGCTACGTACGAAATACGGTAGGATAGCGGAGAGTGTGAGTAAAGAGAGAAAAAAAGGGGGAGAGGGGGTTCTCGTACTATCGATCCCATCCAGTCCTGACGCTTCCACCAAACCTCGCACTGATCGCGCAAAGTTTTCTCGCAGCAGAGCGTTGGAGGCGACTAACGGGTACGTCTCGTTCGACGTCCCTCCGCCAATCGACAGAGTTACACGCAGATGTGGGTGTTTTTGCTTGAGATGCATCAGGGACCCAAGACCACCTTGAACCCCGTCGCAAGGGGCTTGGGTATCTGCCCACTCATCGCTTAGCTTAACTCGAATATCAGCGTCCCCGATCCTACAGGATGAAACTACGGTGTGTGTGCGTGTGTGTGTGTGTGTGTGTGTGTGTGTGTGTGTGTGTGTGTGTGTGTGTGTATGCGCGCGGGCAGGGGGGAAGAAAAAAAAGCAAACAACTTACAAACACGGATCCGTCCGCTGCCACGTTGGCGAAAGCATAATACACATGGTTTACGCAGCTGTAGTTCATCATGCCGGGGGTCGCGCCGTTGTAGATTTTGAAGTTTGGGAAGTAGATGGCGTTCGTGAACATTACGCTCGACGTGCTAGCGGTTTTCCGCCTTCGAGACGACGACGACGACGAACTCATAGTATCCGGTACGTTCCCCAGGAGTCTAGGCCGGGCGGCGAGACGAGACGGTGAAGGAGCTGAGTCAGCTTGTAACGCAGTGTGACGAGAGGGGGGTTCTCAGGGGAATCAGGAGGCCAGATCCGTTTCGAACCGAAGAGTAACGGCAGAAGGTCCAAATATAACCAAAAAGATAAGAGGGACCCAGCTGGGACATGTTGAAATAGGGTTTGCGGTTTGCGGTGTAGACGGGGTGGTCCTCGACGGGTTATTAGGTATTACAGGTTTGTATTCGTTGTCTCAGGACCACTATTACCACCCGAAAACCACCAATCTCGCGCGTGAAACTCTATATATGAGAAGCTTGGGAGGTTTGACGATCTCCCAGGCACGGGAGCGGTGGAGAAAGGCGCAACATCGTCAAAACTTTTGCCTCAAGGGGGACCGGCCTTAGGTAGATATGGATTTGGACATCCTCACGGAGATCGTTCCCTGAGCTACTCATGCATGACATAATTTGCGACGGGGATTATTACAGATACATGGGCCTGTCTATGGCCTGCTCCAGGCGGGAGAAGGGACAAGGAGGACAAGGCAGTAGTAAACATTTCACTAGGCTGGCAGGGCCCCGGGCGGGAGGTCAGAGCGGGATTGGATTGTCAGGTTTTGGATCAGCTCATGAGATCGTGAGGATGACGGGCCAGAACCGACTCGGTAAGTACATAATGTTGGGCACGCAAAATCCATAAGGGGGAAAGAAAAAAAAGATATGGGCCGGCCTGTCGCGGGCTGGCAGGCTGGCTGCGTGGGGAAGGGGGTTAACCCGTTCTGCTAAGCTAATAACAACGGCGCAAAAGCATAGTAATAAGGCCGTCCTGGTTTGATTACCTGCCTCCCAGGGGGGGGAGAGTAGGTAGCCGCTCTTCGGTTTGGGCTGACGACGGCCAACAGGGCATTTGGTAGCAAGTGGAGATTGGGAATATCGTTGTCAACGATGATGGGACAGGGACCCTGAAGTGGCACTAGGCTACGATGAAGGTAAAAAAGCAGACGCTGCTGCATATCCTGTACGTACAGCGTACGGAACACGCAAGCAAGCAGCAAACGCGGTGGCCTCTCCTTGGCGGAAGACGGACGATCATGACCTCTCTGAGGATGCAAAGTGTATCGGTCACTACGGTAGAAAAGTGCCACGACTTCAGACTTGGGTCCATGGGCTGGCCAATCTTCTGCGAGCCGGAATCCGCTCTTTGATTTTTTTTTTTCCCTTTTTCCTTTTTGTTGGCTTCGAGTCGTCCGTTTAGAGGGAAAAAATTCCGCCCAATCAGCCAGGCTGGCCTGGTCGGGGGGGTTATGTAGACCTATGGAGCGCGGGATGGATACAAAAAGCGTTCTACAACGTAGTATGTAACGTTTAGGCGAGCCCTGATGAGGATCACTGAAGTACCGAGGTAGAGAAGTCACTCGATATATGGAGAAAGGAAAACGTTGTAAGAAGCTTGGTAGGCGACCCGGTTGCCAAGACGTAACCAAGCCCGCTGCTGCATTCGTCTCGAAAGAGGTCTGTCTCTGTATCGTCTGTCGAACGGGAACTGTTGAACAGAAGCGGACCGGGATGCCGGAGAAATCTCTCCAACCCTGTTCCAGTTGTTCCAAGCAATTGGGCTACTATAGTAGGGCATCCAAGTAGACACGAAGGTTAGCCAAAAGTACATAATCTAAAACAAGGAGCCCCTAGAGTAGGAAAGGGACGTTCAGCTTTGCGATTCTCACTTACGGAGATGAAGCCGAAGCACTTTACTTTGAACGTCATCGATTAGCTTAGGGGTCTCCGACTAGGGGAGGAGATCTAAGGACTGTAGTTCCCTGACTAGGACTAGTAGACAAGGCGCCATGGATGAAGACTGGGATGCCATGTGTCGAGGCTCTGGTTCAGTGGTTCAGCCTCCCTGTTGCTTGATTCGCGATGCTTAATGGGGGTGCGCAGCAGGCGAGAATGCATCGCCATACCAATTTTAGCGCTTATAAACTGCGAACCCGTTAGACTTCTTTCTAACACGATCCTCGTGTCTTACATATACGAAGAGCAAGATCGGTTGATCTATGTAGGAAATATATAGTATCGCCACAGAAGCGATGGCAAGACAGCCTAGACCTAGTATCGACACTTAAAGGAAACACGATGGGGAACTTTTTAGATGCGACGGTGAGACAGCAGCTCCGACTTGCCTATTCAGGGTGAATTCCAATATCGAAATCCTGATGTCAACCCGGCGCGCCCTGGTTCTAGGATGCAGAGACTCGCAGTGTAGAAAGCTTCGAGAAGGACGCCCCCGCTCCTTGCGGCCTAGTCAGATGGGCAGATGGGTTCAGGGTCCATAGGCGAGCTGGACTAGTTATAGCTAGTCAAGGAATAACCCTGAATAGGCCATCCCCTGTCTCGGTCCGTGAGATAATGGCTATTGTGATTGGCGATGTCTATGCAGGCCCTTGGACTGGTTTAGGCGACTTCAATCAAGAGGCCAAGCTGTATAGGATCGAAATGACGCATCTGGGGTACATAGAGCCAAGTCGGCACGGCCGATACGTGGAATCTTAACCCTCACAAGGAGGTCTCCCCCGACCGCATTGGCAATGCGAATGGCAGAACGAATAGCCTACCGGAACTAGCAAGAAATACTCAAGGTACTTATCAAAGGTCCCTTTTTTTCTTTCTTTCTCTCATGTAGATGTAGATGGATACCTACCTCTTGTTATCGGAGGGATGGTATTACATAAATCCTGTTTCTCACTCCTCACTCCTCATCGTGTGGGGGATACGGCATCTCAACCACTAGAGCCAATTCCGTGAGTAGTTCAAATGACCCCGAAACATTTCTTTGGGGTGTAATAAAAGAGAACCAGGTACGGCTATAGAAACGATAATATAGAAAACTTGATATACATCTACACTCCTGTGGCCCCCCACAGGTATAGATGCGCTCGCATGATCGCGCGGCGGGTGACGAGCAAGCATCCGTAGGACCGTCACCAGCTTTTCGGCGAGCGAGATCCGAACCCACTTGGCATTCCTTAGCTCTATTTCCAGAACACTGGGACGTCTCAGCGCAACGCTAACCGGAAACTGCCTTGTTCCAGAAGGAATTTATGTGACAGGTCATTTTGTAGAAGCCGATTCAACAAGCTTAGCTGATCTGACGAGCCGATCTCACCGAAGAGTAAAAAAAGGTGGTCGGTTTCGACGGATAATACGTGACCAGATCAACTACCTACCTCCTACCTCTCAGGTTACCTAGGATATTTCGTTGCCCAGACAAACACGTATGGTTCTACTTATCTAGAGCAGAGTGAGGCAGACAAGCTTGCCCTGGGCAATGTGATCGACATTGTCCGAAAGTCAGGCCTCTTTTCCGTGGTAATATCCAGTATCGAGCTAGGTTGCTAATACCCCGAAGAATTTTGTATAGACAAATGTTCCTGGTTGGGGACCCTCTCTCACTCTTGCATAGTACCGTAGCATCGCGGTTCAGCGCGAGCTAGATACCTAACTTATGCTAGGGTATTTTAACCTATCAATCAAGGTGCTTTCACGTAAGCTTCATCCACTCAGTCTCGAGTATATTCATTATTTATGTCTTGCCCGATTCGGTGTTAGATCTGGCTGGAGTGGCTACGGCGTGGCGTCAGTAGCGTAGAATGTATGTATGTATGTACCCCCTATTTCTCCATACGGTAGGTGTCTGAACATGCAAACACATTTCGAGCGCCGCCAAGCCCGATTCATTGTTACTTATGTCAGTATTTTCCTTTTCGTGGTCACAGGGAACCATCCAATTAATATGTGCCGTAGCTTTGGCGAGAAACCGGCCTGTTTCTCACGATGATCCCATAGGCGGGGGGACGCCACGGATGACGATCATCAGCTGCGAATGGAAAGCCCACGCGCTAACGCGCGCAATAGGATGGGAAGACTATTCGGGCCTAGCCGTTTCTTCTGTTGAGCCTCCACACGAGAAATGTGAAGGTGGTGATTGGTTAGTGGAAAGAGAGAGCTGACTCGGTCGAATACTACTACGAAGTATGGCCATGCTGGTGACAGTTGGTGACAGCGTCCCATTGTTGCTGATATACCACCCCCCCCTTCACATCTCTTGGTATGTCGTACACCGTACATGGCGCACATGGACGTGAGGGGATACGGAGCTGCGGAGTTAGTCGGTTTTGCGCATTTCGACTGTCACTTTTCTCGCTGGTCGGATCGACCCTCAAATTGCAGTCATCGATTTGCCGAGCTTCCAGATATAGGCCGGTTGTACGAAGCATTACTACCTCTTGTCTCGCATCACGCCGCATGGGCGGGTCCAGAAGCGCTTATTGTAAGTTAGTATGTATCTTTGCATAGATACCAGAAGAAAGTAAAGGAACCGAAGAAGGAAGAAGACGTTGGAAGTAGAATACCTAGACTGGTAAAGACACGATGCCATCGCGACGTTCGACTACCCGTCCGATAAGCATGCGCCGCATGCATCCCTACCTAGATTAAACTCCGACACTGAGGTAACCAACGTGTCGCCTTGGACATCTTTCTAGCAGCTGGGAAATGCGTATGTCGTTTGTCGTATGTATGCGTGTATAGACTTAGACGCATACATAGTACTGCATCCTATACGGAAAGCGGTTGTGGTTGATGTGGATCTGCGTGCTAGCGGGCGATAACCCTTGAGCTTACCTAACTAAGACGGCGTTTAGTGAGGCGACAGTGAGGCGGACTCTGAGTGACATCGGAGTTATAGCGATCGTCGGGTCTGCCATCAAGGGACCGTGGTCTCAGCCGCCGAGCCCTACCGATCACCTTATGATCCGGCGAGGACCACTATTCCCAACCGCCGACAGGCGGAACCCGGCGGTGTGAGAAGAGGGCGGCCTCCGCAAACGGTGGCAATGGTGGTCGTTGCGCCCCTGATAGGAGCGGCGCCGTCGATGACGACAACAACAACAACATAGAGGAGTCATCTTGAGCACGGACGGGATTTAATTCTTCCAAACAGTCGTAAGATCAGCTTTATTAATGATATGACTACAGACTACATCATCAATCTACTTCAGCACGTGGTTAACCATATCTACCTAAACAACGGGCTAAAGACCCTCCCTTGCATTGTGAAAACTTGGTTGATTCGTATTTTATCCGTCAGATAGCCCTTGCTCGATACCCAACGAATGTTAGTGAAGGGGATAAAAACCGACAGGCATAAAAATGAAATATGTACCAACGAAAGGATCCATCAGGCCACTTTCCTTCGTCCTTCTCAGTATTATCTTCGCCAAGTCATACGTCTATTAACACCATTGATGGAAAATCTGCCTACAGAGCGGGATGTCTGTTATTATTTCCTATTCCGAGGAGTTGGAGATCGCCCCTTGTCGCGTTTCGGGACCTGCCAGCGGTACGTGTTTAGTCTTACTCCTTTCAGGTCGCGCAGCCTAGCAAAGTCGCGTAGTAGAAACATTCAAGAACTATTCCGGTAACGAGACGACCACGATCCTTGCCATCCTCGCTGGTAAGCTAGCTGCTGCCGCCGTCGACGACTTGTCCAGCCACGTAGTCCTTCGCCCAACTCGTGTATATCCAATAGACTACGCCGTATCCACCGAGACGTCGAAGGAAAGCTACCTACAGCTTCTAAAGGCTACGAATGGAGGTGTTCTTATCCCAAGTACCAGGCCGCTTCTCCGTGGCCGGCATCGTCATCCAATGAGTTCATCTACAACTACACCGCCCGCCTGTTCCTACCTGGTTATAGACTCGAACGAGACCGTACTATCACTGACAAATCATCGCATCACGTGAAGAGTTACCGGGGAAAACATCTATACTGGGAGCAGGATATGGCCTTACTAGGATGCCGATGATGGGACCGTAACGATTTTATGACGGCTTTTGCTCAACTTTCGTACGATTCACGGAATTACCTGCCTTTCGCGGATTTTCTTACAGAGTATCATAAGAGATTTTTGATGTTATTGTCTTCGGCATGCAAGTCGGGAGTTTTGATGTACTCCTAGGCTATATGGGGCATGTTGTTATTGTTTTGGCGGAAATTAGGAGTCATCACCGATGCAGCTTGCCCTTTAGACCGTTACCCCTGATATCAATCTACCATGTTTCAACACCCTCCTTTGTTTGTCTCTTTATCATAGCACTTTACCGAATCTACGGAAACAACTAACTTGAGTTCTAGTGGTTGGGATGCCAACAAATTCTATTTCGGTATCCTGAACGGAAATCATGGGTAAGGGGTTACTATTACTAAATCAAACAATTACAGATGTAGGTAAGGATCAAAGCTCGCCGATCTATACCACATAGTACACCTCACGCGACAAACTGCCCAGGTAGATTCAACTTATGTTGTGTGTGCTAAAGTCCTACCTGCTGTGCCAGCACTCAGTGTCAGCACCGATAACTTCCCTGCCTACCTAGATTGTAACTATCACAATCCTAATCCGACTGTATCTGATCCTTCAGGTTGCTGAATGGGTCATCAGACCTTTGAATATGAATAGAAGCCGGCTAATAAATCTAGGTGTCTGTCTTCTCTAAGTTCCGCCATGGCAAATACTGACCGAAACGCTCCTTTAAAGTAGAACGACTATTGAAATCATGACAACTACGCTTGATCCTCACCATTTCGTGTTACCTACCTCGCAGAAGAGCCAAGAAATTACCGGTTTTCTCAACCAAATCCAACCTTCAGTTTCTTCCCTTTAGCTTTAAGCGTCGTTAACAAACCCAAGTAGGCACATCCTGTCACTAGGTCAACCATGCAATGAGGAAAACGACTACGCTCTTGCAGAAGAGCAATGCAACTAATAACTACAAACTCCGGGTACACAGGGGGCGAGAACAAAGAAGATCAACCTACCATCGGGGAGACAGAAGAGAAAGGTGTATTCGTTTTGAGTTACTAAGGATGGAAGACATTTATCGATTCGAACCAGCCACCACTTCCGATTCTGGCCCATAGCCAAACCAACCACCGAGAAATTAGAATCTCGACAAATCGTCCCCCTTTCACGACGCGAGCCAACGGGTGCAGAAACAACGACGTCATTACACAACAAAGCAAAGAACCCAGTTACGAAACCCTTTGTCCTTCTGTTCTTGCCGTCCTACTCGGGTTAGTAGACCAACTTTTCATCCAAGGGGCTAAGAGCCGAGAGACTAGAACTCCGAACACCTTTCGAGAATCTTGGCTGTACATTAATCTACTTCGGTAGGTATTCTCTTGCCACGCCTTTTCAACCGTAAGCAGCCTGGCAGCCCAAGCTCTTGGCTCAACATTGAAAAAAGAAAAAAAAAAGGACCATGTGAAAATTTAAAAAAGGGGGAACGAACCAAACCGTGACCGGAAACAAAGGTTCATAATCCGGGGACGATTCCTAGGAAGAAAATGTAAATTTGTCTTCCGTATAGAAGTAGATAGTAAAATGTCACCAACGGGCCACCGGAATAGTTGTCGTAGATACATATCTATCGTGACATTGTAGAGCTATCATATTGGAAGTTTGGTGTGCTGGCCAGAAAATTGTCTTAATCGGCGACTTAAAATCGTGACACAACACCTAAATTACAGGGCGTTGGGGTCTGTAATGATCGGACTCACTGCTACGTGTCTCTTAGCAAAATTAGGACTGAAGCAAAGACAGCGCCCTAGGCATGTATCTTTCGCAGCATAGACCATAGGAGGTAACTACAAAACAAGAGTGAAAAAGACCACGGAATTAATTGTCTCTTCCTATTATAGACGTTATTATGGACGCAAAAGATCCTTCGGCCGCCAATTCATGTGCGAGCAAGACCCAAATCGAAGTGTCTTGCCTAGGAGGAATAAATAAATGTAACGCATTCATTCAGTCGTGGGGTCTCCCGCCGCTCAATGCGGTACTACTAATAGCTACCTCTTATCTCTGTTTCTCGGTCTCGGTCTCTCTCGTAAACCATACTCGTCCGCCTCCACCGTAGAATGGGTTGGCGACGTATACCCTAGCCTCTAGCCCCTAGCCCATATCCTGCCAGAGACTACCAAGCGTTTACACTTTACACAGACGCCGTGAACGATGTCAGAAAAATAAAAAAACTTTCCTAGTCTTCCCTTCCTTCCAGTCGCCCCCTCCTCATTACGAGCTCAGGAGATACTCGATGGCGCCTTGTACGCTTCCGCCGCTTCGTCGCAGGGCCGCGACATTCCTATCAAAATCGTAGAAGCCCATGTCGTTGAGTTGGCGTAGCTGCTCTGCGTAGCGCTCTTCCGGCGGTCGGTTATCCGGGGGAGCGGGCGAACCGGTCGGCGAGTTCATGCCGAGCATCTGAACCATTTGCTGTAGAGCCTCGGGTGACATAGGAGGCATGCCGCCGAAGGGGTTAGCGCCTGCATTTCCACCTGCTCCCACACCTGCACCTGCACCTGCACCAGCACCAGCTCCAGCTCCAGCTCCACCCAGGCCACCTGCGAAGGGGTTACCTCCACCAAAGAGACTAGCGAACGGATTAGGAGGCTGATTCGAAGGGCTTTGAGGAGTAGCGCCTGATCCTTGGCTGGCGGCGGTGCTGTCGTTCTCAGTTGGCGCACCGCCAGTCGCTGGAGGTGCACCTGAAGCAGCTGCTCCTTGACCAGGTTGGCCCATCGTGAACGGGTTGAAGAAAGCGCCGAACGGGTTGGCAGCGGCATTACCACCGGGGCCACCAGGAACTTGGATGTTACCCCAGACAGCTGGATCGAACGGGTTCACTTGTGCGCCATCTTGGTTGGCGTTGGCGTTGTTGCCTGAAGGATTGCTAGTAGCAGTCGCATCACCACCAGGGGTGTTGTCGGTAACTCCAGGCATAGGGAACGCATTCTGGGAAGCCTGACGGCCTCCCATTGCGCGCTGTAATCGCGCGGCGCTTCGTAGGGCCTCGGGGTTTGTCATCATGTGACGAAAGAGTGGCGACCGAACTATTTCGCGCGCGTTGGGGTTGTTGCGGAGCATGGGGTTCGAATTAATCATGATGTCGATGAAGTGGTCGTTATTCATCATCTCGTTCATCTGCTGGGCAACGTTCGGATTGTTAAGCATATTGACAAGTTGATCCTCGTCCATCATGGAACCGACCATCTGCAAATAGTTGAATTAGCCCAAAGCTCATGTAAATTTACGTAGGTAGGCATGCGAACTTACCCCTCCGTCTGGACCGAACATATCGGCCGATGGGAGATTTGTCAAGCCAGCGTATCTAGCACCAGTAAGGCCAGCTAGCGGGTTGTTTGCCGTGCCAGCTGCCATGTTGGAAGGAATCTGAGGGACGGCCGGTGTAGAAGAGGACGTAGACGACGATGCTGGTGCAGGCTTCGGGTTGCTAGCGGCACTCTTGACGAGATGGACGGTGTTGCCATTCTTGATCTTGTACGTGCTCAAAGGTTCCTCGTTTTTCATGACTCGGCCAGAGTAGATGAGGCGTTGTCGCTCGATAGGGATATCCTCGAGATCGGCTCCAGATAGCTTGTTCTTCAAATCTGCTACGGTCGCAGTCTCCGTCATGGTAATGCTGTGCTGCTTGTCGCCCGAGGTTTTCACCTTGAAGGTGATTTGAGGGTCAGAGGTACCCTCGGTTGAGTCGGCCATTTTCGGGATTGACGTCAATTGAAGTGTTCGCGTAGGTGGTAGAAATGACTTTGGATTCTGTTTGGATGGTAATGATGGTTAGAGGAAGAGTATAAATACTGCGAGAGCGAAGGGGGAGAAGTGATTACAAAAAAAGAGAAGCCTGACGGGGTCGATGGATACGGCCGTGGGTTTGGATCAGGAGAAGTATGATTGGTGATTGGTGATGGGATACGTTGGCTGCTGCTGCTAGGTTGATGGTTCGAATTCGAATGTGTGAAGGGACTACCTAGTAGGGTGTATGTACCTAAGGTACATATGTACTCACGTACCCGTTATTATTAGGTCAAACCCGGGCCGTCAGCGTGGGGCAGCTGGAAGTATGTAATCTGATTAACGAAAATACAAGATAAGCCCCGGAAAGGTACTTGCGATTGCCATGTTATGCATCAATTTTACCACTGGACATCTACATACATTATACAAACAATGTGCGTAATATTTCAATTATTCTCTATTAGTTATCCTCTTTAAGAAACTACGATAGGTAATAAGCCTGTTGTATGAAAACTATCAGTCGCTGGCTGTCAGCTGCTCCAACTTGGACGTAGGGCGAATATACCACGATCGTGCATATGCACGATTACGGGCTGATATCCAAGTACATACGATGATAATTTTTGTACCCGCTGATAGCACGGTAAGTAATAAACCGTCAGCCTCGTGAACAGCCCCTCGTTTGGGAGGGTTTAGTGACGTTAGCTGGTCAGTAGGCTCAACGCCGCTGCTTCTATTGCTGTCCATTGCCTTCCGAGCCTTGTGAGCAATCACCAACCCACAACCCACAGAAGCCCACAAACCTTAGGTAGCGTCCGAATCCGGTCTAGATATCGCTTGCCTCCTCGGTATAAATAAAATGTTGGATTATGTCAAACACAGATCCAATAGGATAGAAAGCACATATCCAACCATCTTATTATGCAGTTTTTTATTTACATGTTCGCTTCGTTCTATTGTGGAGTATGGGATGTAGCTATCGACTTGATGTAGCAGAGTAAGTATGTGTAGATATTGGTTTAGATACCTCATTCGCCTACTAGAATTTCAGGTGTAGCAGAGACGAAGGGACAGGGCAAATGCAAAATATTGACTGTAGTCATATTAAACCACTTATTTATAACCCAGCCTCTCCTCGCAACCCTGGACAAGCCAGAGAGAGCAATGATAGGTCTCGAAAGGTTCGCGTCGCTTGGAGGCAGTGTAATACCAAGGACACGGTGGGAGCCGCCATGCGCAAGCACAGAGGACGGTACACCCTCGGCGCAAAAATGAGATTAATCGGAGATCGAGTTCGAATAGAACTCTTTCAGAGATTAAACTGAAAAGAACAGATACTACACTTGATCTAAGCCAAAAGGCTACGGTACGAGTTAGCAGACAGGATATCATCAAGTTGAGGGTTGGGTGTTGCTTACCAAAGAGAGCTGGGGAAAGAAGAGGAATAGAAGTTCAAAATCGCAAGACGGAAAAGTCCAACTTAACTCCGCAAGGGAAGAACCTCGGGGCGGTGGGGAACGGCAGAATGCCAGGGTCCGTGCGTATTGGACAAAGGGTCCCCACTACCTAGGGATCTTCCCCACTTTCAACCCCTGTACTCTCTCGCCCCTTGTCATTCTGTTCCGTACCCTGCTTCCCTGTCAGCCTGTCCCTGTTGAGCTCATCAGCTCCCAAGATGCCAATGTGACCAATCATTATTGTGCCGAGGTTCCCCATGGGCAAGTCCGCCCTTCAAACGTTCCAGCTTCAGCTTACACCTTGAACTTAAAGTACACCAACCGTTCAATCTCGCCTGTAAATTGACAAAAGTTTTGAGTATTGCCGGTAGAGCCGCGATTTCATTTTAAGTTCGTCCCAATTGCTTATACTTTTAGTTTCACCTTCGAGTGATCTTTTGATAGATAAGGTGCGTATGAATAATGCGGGGAATTCAAATTAGCCAGTATGTCAAGGTAAGGATTCGAAAGCATTACCTAGGTAGCTATACATATGCTCGCCCTCAAAAGGGGAAACATATCTCACCCTTCAGGTCATCGGATATTGATACTAGTCTCAGGGGCCGAAAGAGCTCAAAGTAACAGAGCTTCCCGACCCGAAACCGGGGCCGGATCAGTATCTCATCGAGGTCCACGCCGCTGCCACCAACTTCTTCGACATCCTACAAATCCAGGGGAAATACCAATCTCAACCTCGTATGCCCGCCGATTTACTCTAGTTCCCATTACTTACCTACCTCCTACCTACCTACCTACCTACCTACCTACCTACCTACCTACATTAACTACCCCCTATTTGCATACTATAGCAAACCGTCACTAACAGAAGCAAAAGCCTTCCCATGGGTCGCCGGCGCCGAGTTCTCCGGCGTCGTCCTCGCGACGCCGACGGACCCTAAGTCGCCCCCCAAGTTTCCCGTCGGCAGCCGCGTCTTCGGCGCGAGCCCCGGCGCGTACGCCTCGCGCGTGTGCTCCGCCGAGCACGAGCTGCTCCCCGTGCCTGCGGGCTGGTCGTTCACGGACGCGGCGGGCCTGTTCGTGACGGCCCCCACCAGCTACGGCGCGCTGGTGCAGCGCGCGGGCGTCAAGGCGGGCGACTGGGTCCTGGTGCACGCGGCGGCCGGCGGCGTGGGCCTGGCCGCCGTCCAGGTGGCCAAGGCGCTCGGGGCCATGGTGGTCGCGACGGCGGGGACGCCGCGCAAGCTGGAGGTGGCGCGGCAGTTCGGGGCCGACCACGTCGTGGACTACGGGGACGCCTCCTGGCCGGAGCAGGTCAGGAAGCTGACGCCGGGCGGGCGCGGCGTGGACGTCGTGTACGACCCCGTGGGGCTCGTGGACAAGAGCACCAAGTGCGTGGCGTGGAACGGGCGCATCCTGGTCGTCGGGTTCGCGGCGGGGAGCATCGAGAAGGTGGCCATGAACAAGGTGCTGCTGAAGAATATTAGCCTGGTCGGCATACACTGGGGCGCGTACGCCAAGTTCGAGAAGTACACGGTGCCGGTCGTGTGGGAAGGGATCGCGAAGCTCATAGAGCAAGGGAAATTCCGGGGCACCGTGTTCTCGGACAGGGAGTTCGTCGGGCTCGAGAGTATTCCGGACGCGCTGTTGGCGCTGGGGGGTAGGGAGACTTGGGGGAAGGTCGTCGTGAAAATTCCGCAATCTGGGGAGAGCAAGTTATAAGGAGGCGCCTAGTGTACGAAGGACGTATACATCATGAGGCTTATTGGCATACAGGTATTACAACTAGAGCGTGTATCTTGTTAGACCAGTAAGGTAGAGGACTATATTACGGATGTCAAAACTGATAGTTCTCTACTTGTAGCCTTGCTAGTTCACTCCCTCAAATCGATGGGTTCTCCTTCAGTTTTAATCAGCTACCTACCCACTGCTTTCCATGCTCCCTCTCAGTCCAATTTCTCCTCCATAAGCGCGTGGCCCTTAAAGCCCATGAACGCGGTCTGGATCTGCATGCTCTCCAGCACCCGCCGCTTCATCTCCGGCGCCGTCTTCACGATATCCGTATTCAGGAACGCCCCGTGCGTGCTCCCGAACTCGTACTTTTTTAGTATGTCCCACATGCGCCGCATGGTGTCGGGGTCCAGCGGGACCATGTTCGGGATGCTCCACATGAACGCGTAGCTGTTCATCCCCGGGGGCCGCGCGGCCCGCGCGGCGCCCGCCGCGTCCGCGTCCCAGCCGCCCAGCCCCGAGGGCGTCGTGACCAGCGTGTCGGCGACCAGGAGCCGCCCGCCGTGCAGCAGGACGCAGGAGCCGGGGAAGTGGCCGCCGAGCCGGAGCACCTGGATCCCGGACGGGGCGCCGTCGATCGGGAGGTCGAACTCGGCCTCCTCGAAGACGATCTGGTGCCCGGACGTCTGCTGCCTCCAGCCCTCGTCTTCCGACGTTATGTAGACGGGGCAGCCGAAGGCGCGGGCCCATTCTATGTTGGTGGTGTAGTAGTGAGGGTGGGAGATCATGATGGCCTTCAGACCGCCTAGGGCCTTGATCTTTTCGATGGTGTCGTCGTCGATGAGCGTGATGCAGTCCCAGAGCACGTTGCCCCTGGGGGTCTTGATGAGGACGGCGCGCTGCCCTATTGCTACCTTGGGTTCCGTGACGATCGATACGAACCTATCGTCACAGGGAAAGGGCGTCCATACGTTTTTGGCGTAGGAGCGGATCTCGTCGAGTGTGGTAAAGGCCTGTCCAGTTGGCGGCGTGAACTGTCGCATGTCATCGCAGATCGGGCACGTCGTCCTCTCCTTCCGGTCCGCTGTGGGGAACTGGGTTCCGCACGCCGTACAGATTAACCACGATCCCGTTCTCTTCGGGTCGTAGACGGGTTCGTCGTGTACCATGTGCACCATGATGGATTTCTTACTTAATATTCGGAATATGCGTATTAAATTTAGGATGTGTTTCTTGATGAATTTGATCTACTTACATAGGTACCTAGTGTGGTTATTCCCGGTTCCGAGTTCGGTATGTCTAACTTTTTAGTTCGTCGAGGGTACGAGTCCCTAATGAATCCACCAGATATAGGTCTTAAAATATGTCTTCGTCACGTACAATATATGAAGCTTGATATACTCTTTTCACGAAGATAGTAGCCCTTGTAATAGGTAGCATTGCCATATAAAAGCTTCGCGGGGTGCATGAGTGGGGGGAGACGGCGAAGGGGGACCGGGAGAGATGGAGAAGTGGGGGGTGTAAGTGATCGGAGGAATATGGCATGATGTCTATCAGAATTGATTGGAAGTCAACCTCACTTTTGCACAACTCTTGTACTACATATAAGCACATGCTGATAGGCAACACAAGTATTATGTAGATAATGGATACTAGACCAATAACAGGCGCACCAAGGCTTTGTTCCTTGTGTGGAAGTTGTAGCCGGTTATCGACGGTGAAGAAGGTGAGCTATGATAAATGCGGGGAGCTTTTACCGGCTTATACATGCAAGCTACGCATGGAGCTACGCATGGAGCTACGCATGGTGCATGGTCTTATCTTTTCCTTACCATTAAATCGAGACCCTTCAGGACCCTGCATTCCAGATACATAATAGGTACCGGCCCTATCTTGCTCTCAGCTTACTCCGTTCTCTATTCCTCTCAATGTTACCTGAGAGCTGAGGCTTATTTTTTGATATTCCAGGTATATATAGCAAGCGTAAATTAAGTTGAAAATGGTCTTCTTCCTCGATTATATCCAGCACAGGCGAGACTGGTAAGTAACCCACCCCTATCACTATCTCCTAATCTCCTAAAGACAACCCGATTTCGGCATTCTTAATGTGAGACATGCATCTTACGGTGTGACAGCCAGTTTAAGCAGTATGAGCGTACACAGAGGCTCCAGGCGTTGGCGCACTATCGCGCTCCCTTCACAGCCCTGGATAAGGAGATCGTCAATAAGCCAATTGAGGAGCTAGTGCAGGACGTACAGAAGGGTGCATTAGACCCCAGCGATCTGCTACACACCTACGGCAAGGTTGCAGTCAAGGCACACGACAAAACGAATTGTCTCACCGAGGTTATGATCTCGGAAGCCCATGATTGGGTTAAGGACGGCTCCATCAACTTGAAGGGTCCACTGGCCGGAATCCCGATAAGTTTGAAAGACACCATCAACGTCGGTGGCTTCGACTCGACTGTCGGTTACAGCAGTTTCGTTGGCAATAAGCCATCCCAAGATGGCGGCGCGGTTCGATTGCTCAAGGATGCCGGTGCTGTCCCCTACGTCAAGACCAACATGCCCATTACGCTCCTGAGTTTCGAGTCTACAAATGATGTATGGGGCCGATGCACGAACCCGCACAACAGCAAATACTCCCCTGGAGGCTCTACCGGTGGTGAAGCAGCCCTACTGGCACTAGGCGGAAGAATCGGAATCGGAAGTGATGTCGCCGGTAGCGTTCGGGCTCCCGCCCATTTCTCGGGTGTCTACAGTCTGCGGTGTTCGACCGGACGATGGCCAAAAGCAGGATTCGCAACCAGCATGCCTGGCCAAGAAGGCGTCCCGAGCGTATACAGCCCGATGACTAGGACTTTGAATGATTTGACCTATTTCACGCGTGCTGTGATCGGGATGCAGCCTTGGAAGTACGATCACACCGTTCATCCCATGCCTTGGAGACCCGAGATAGAGAAGGAGTACGCGACGAAGAGCAAGTTCCGCGTGGGCGTAATGAGGACAGACGGCGTTGTCGACCCTAGTCCCGCATGTGTGCGAGCATTAGATAAGACGGAAGCTGCGTTGAGAGCCGCCGGTCACGAGATCGTTGAGGTCGACCCGCCGTCGCCATATGAAGCACTCCAGATTGGTGCTCTACTGCTCAACGCCGACGGCTGTCAGATGTTCAAGTCGTTTTTCCGATCTGGCGAGTGGAACGATTCGGGAGCTTACCAAATGGAATTCCTCATGAAACTTCCGCGGCCGTTCAAGTATCTCTATTACTTGTGGGTCAAATACGTGCGAAAAGATGACGTGTGGGCTGGTCTGGTCAGGGACTGGCATGAGAAGAGCGCGTTCGAGCAGTGGAAGCTGGTTGCACAGCGTGAATCTTATCGAGCCAGGTTTTTTGAATGGTGGAATAGTGTCGACATCGACTTCCTGATTACACCCCCTAACGCAACGCCGGCAGTACCCCACGATGGCATGAAGGAGGCTGTTAGCAGCTGTGGTTACACATTCCTCTTCAACATTGTAAGCGAGCCCCTGAACTTGCCAATACCCCGATACTGACAGGCATAGGTTGATTATACTTGTGGTATACTTCCGGTGACACACGTCGACAAGAATCTGGACAAGCTGCCACCTACCTTTAACATCAAGAAGCTGAACGGAGTTGCTCAAGGCGCATACAAACTCTATGATGCCGAAGCGATGCACGGATTACCGGTCGCGGTTCAAATTGTGGGACGAAGACTTGAGGAAGAGAAGGTGCTCGCAATCATGAAGAGAGTCGAGGATGCTCTCGGTGACGAGAAGTATCAGCTGCTTGATATAGATTAGTGGTCGTGGAGGGATATGAGCGGTGGATGGCATATATTGTTACAAGGAGTCGCTAGTGTTTGCAAGCAGATCGAAACATCTTTCAGATTTGGGATGATCAACATAATCAAATCGAGAATCCGAATAGACAATCGCTTACTGACCAGGTTCCAACCTAGCTATTTCCACAGGACCCTTGAAGTTGTTGCAGGTGCCGTGTACTGTTATGAGGAGATGCTCCGATCTCGGCCGGGGGTCGGCCGCAGCCACCGGGGCCGGCACGGATAGCCCTGTATAAATGAAGGGAGTAGTTGTAAGTTTGTCCAAATCAGCTAGTATTTAACATAGGACGAAGAGGTAGTTTTTTTTTTGTTTTTGTTATATAAGGCTTTAGAAATATCGTTTCTCGTAGTTGACAACTTGTGCACACGTCCCTCATAATGGCGGAAGAAAAGAAAGACCACTGGTCCTCCGAGGTAAATAGGATCACTTACATGCATCTAAGAAACATGGCCATTGGTCCACACACATATACTGTGCTAACACGATCACCAATCTCAAGGCATACCAACATTCGGCTTCTTTCGTGCCGAAGCTGGCTACCAAGATTGTCCAATGGCTCGATCCTCAGAAGGACGACGTGATCCTCGATATTGGATGCGGTGGTAAGCTTGTTCATTCTCTCCCCACGGCGCATGTTCTATAGGCCAATTCGCAACTGACGTACCTTAGACGGCGTGGTCAACATCCAGATGCAAGAGATCTTGGCACGGGGTAGCGGCAGCATCCACGGGACAGACGCCTCGCCTGCTATGATCGAGGCGGCGAACCAGGCGGCCAAGAAGGCCGGCGCCTCGAAATGCACGTTTGAGGGTAAGATTGTATACTAGCCTCCTAGTCGTGAGACAAAACTAATATCTTCAAACAGTCGTCGACGCACTCGAGCTAGCGCGCACGCCGCACCTGCAGAAGGGCCAGTACACCAAGGTCTTCTCGAACGCGGCCCTGCACTGGATCCTCGGCGCGTGCAAGGCGGACGCGGCGCGCCAGGCCGACGTCTTCCGCGCCGCGCGCGTCGCCCTGGCCCCCGGCGGCCTGTTCGCCTTCGAGACGGGGGGGCTCGGCAACGTGGCCGAGATCCGGGCCGCGCTGCTGTCGGCGACGGCGCGGCGCGTCGGGTTGGACGAAGCCGTCGCGGCCGACCCTTGGTTCTTCCCCGACGAGGCCTGGGCCGTCCGCATGCTGGAGGAGACGGTCGGCGGCTGGAAGGTCGAGCGCGCGGAGCGCGAGTATAGGCCCACGGCGGCGGACGCGGGGGGAGTGGAGGGCTGGGTGAGGCTGTTCGGGGCGCGGTTCTTCGAGGCGGTGCCGGAGGGACCGGAGAGGGAGGAGTGCATCAGGGAGGTGGTGGACGTGCTGGAGGTGGTGTGCAGGAATCCGAGCGGCGGGTTCCATCTGGGGTATGTGCGGTTGAGGGTCCTGGCGAGGAAGCTGTGAATGGAGCCCCCGACTTTAGATATCGTGTGTTCCCCCTATAGTTCATAAATGCATCGCGATGGTTTATCTCTGATATTGGTCCTATGATATCGGTTTCTTCACAATACAAGTCACGCGTTTCTTAGCTACCTGAAGGTGGGCATTTAGACATGGGTAACATACAAAAGTGTCACAACTGATCGTATATAATATTTTCATGTTGGTATAGAAGATCTAACGTGATTGTTGCTCGTAGGTCGCGCCTTGACAGATTTCGATGGCTCTCTGTCTGTCTTCGTACGCGCATAGCTATAAGTTGAGTCTTCCCTAATAATATGCTACAACGTTCCGATGCCTCAACTTAGAAGTGAGTTCAGATCTACGATTAGGTAGGCAAACGGTAAGAGAGCACCAGAAGAAGTTGATTTTAATTAAATATGAAGAAGCTGATGGGAGAATGAGATATATCGAAAATGTGTCACTCCCGAGGTGTGATGAATCGTTTTAGGGGGGCGGTTAACTACCCCTTACTTGCTTACTTAGCGCTTAGGGGGTTAACCTCACCGACTCTTTCACCGTTAAATGCATGCGGGGATTGCCTGCATGACGACCAACTTACAAAGAAACCTAGTGGGGAACGGAGGCGCTGTCTATAATCGATAGCGACCTATTGGGTACCCTTACATTTTTAGATCTTTTCGATCTTGGGAAAAACAACAACGATCCACCTCGGGCTCACCGTAATTTGGTCTTCGCCGGGCTTCAGTTAACCCAGTCTATGAAAGCAACTCCGGAGACGCATCTGAAATACTAGATTCCGGCCATGTCTGCCGACGACCAACAGTTCTTGGACCTAGTCAGTATTCATGGCTAGAGGCACACGGAGATAAGAGGACTAACAGAGGCATGTGATAGCTTTCGTCCATACCCAACCATATTCGACGATACTCTGGCGATGTCGCCGAATATGTCGATAAGTACGTCGACAAGGTTGCGGACGAAATAAGAGATACACTTGCGACCGCTCCGTGGGTGCCCGACTCTGTGCGACCCAAGCTTCCAGACCGACCACCGCCAGTCCAGATCGTAGCGATGAGCACGTACGAGAGGTTGCAAGATTGGATCTCCCGTCACAAGATCCTCACTGGCATTATAGTGGTTGGTTTCGGATATGCGACGTACAGAACGGTGCGCGCAGGCAAGCTGCTCCGCAAAACTCGTCGGGCAAAGCGCGCCCGGAATGGGGGAAGGCTAGAGGTCGTCGTCGTTGCTGGATCGCCAACACTGCCGTTGACCAGATCTTTATCGTTAGATATGGAGAGGAGAGGTTTTATCGTCTTTATTGTCTGTAACACAATCGAAGATGAAGTTGCTGTGCAGAGCCTCTCGCGGCCGGACATTAAACCCTTGGGCATCGATATAACAGATGTGAGTAATTAGGCCTCGGGTGGATCCTTAATAGTACGTGTCTCTAGTCTAACACGTCAAATCAGCCTCCCAACGCCGGCCAATCTATCGAACGGTTCGCAACTTACCTTCAATCACCACACGCCGCAGTCCCCGGTGCGAAGGCAAACTATCTAGCATTGAAGGCGGTTATCCTAATCCCTTCTCTAAACTACCAAACCTCCCCCATAGCTACCATCCCGCCTTCAAATTTTGCGGATCTCTTCAACACTCACCTCTTACATCCCATACTAACAGTACAGTCCTTCCTGCCACTGCTCACATCTAGAATACCGACCCACGGGGAGAAGCCGGCGACGCCCAAAGTGCTCGTCTTCACACCGTCCATCATCTCCTCCATCAACCCGCCGTTCCACGCCCCCGAGGCGACCGTCTGCTCGGCGCTCTCCGCCTTCACCGAGGTCCTGACCGCCGAGCTGCGGCCCCTCGGCATCCCCGTCACGCACATCCAGCTAGGCACCTTCGACTTCTCCGGGTTCACGCCGGCGCCCCGGACCGGCCCTCCCGCGCCGACCGAGGCGGCCCTGTGGCCCGAGGCGGCGCGCCTCGCGTACGCCCGCAACTACGTGTCGCAGGCCAGGTCGGCCGTCGCCGCGGGCCGCATCCGGGGGCTGCGCGGCAGCTCGCTGCGGGACCTGCACGCGGCCGTGTTCGACGTGATCGACGGCACCGAGCAGGGGGCCGTGGTGCGCGTGGGCCTCGGCGCCGGCCTCTACGGCCTCGTGGGGCGGTTCGCGCCCCGCGGGCTCGTGGCCTGGATGATGGGCATCCGGCAGGTGGGCGAGCTGAGCACGTGGGAGGGCGGCTCCTCGTCCTCCCACCACGACAGCACCAGCGAGAAGAGCGAGAGCGGCGAGGACGGCGAGGCCGGCGAGGCGAGCGAGTTTATCCCCGTGACTAGGGATGTGGATGGGCATGATGTGTGGAAATGAGGCATGTTTAGGTTGAAAGTTAGTTACCTACCTACCTACTTCCTAACATTCGGCTGGGCTTGGCTGGCTTTTTTAACGAATTTGACGATGGTTTACGAGGTGTATATATGAAGATACGAAAAAACTCCTGGAACTCCCCCTTCGCTGCTTGGACAAAGTTCACATTACATGGACAAAAACTACGCTGCTCTTGCATGAATAGGATATTTAGATTACTCAAATAGAATTGCATACGATGGAAGGTTGTGTTTATTTGGTATTGCTGGTATTAATTTGCTACTTTAAATTACCTCTCAAGAGATCCCTCGTTCCTCTTCAGAGAATCGAGAGTTCTCAGAGCTAAAGACCGGAAAGAGGTCGTTCGTAGCTATCCTGGTTTCTAGCTTGGGTGGTGTTTGTTAACGTCTTAATATGTTGCCCTTCCATGCTCAATGGTGATAGTGATGATCCCGGAAGATATCCATCTGGCCACCGACACATTATGCTCAGTTACCTGTAATGCCAGCAAGCTATTCGGTTCGTAAATACCATGTTGCGAGGTTAATATGGCTGATGCGTATATGACTGGTCCGGAGAAACAACCATACTAATATCGGTCTGTCTCGTTCAGTCACCCGTCCCGCTCGAGTCCAATTCTCGGCATCGAGTAAGCATTAGGGTATCGAGGTGTTCGGAGGCGTCGTCATGATTATTGATAGGTATTTCATGGCATATCGTATGCTTCTCAGTGATGGCCTCTTCCGCGTCCGAATTTTCTATCACCTCTTCCTCTCCACCGGCCACCTCGTCCGCCGAACCTATCTCCCCTGCCGCCCCGGCCGTCCCTATCCTGCCTCCCGAAGTCTCTCTGGTCGTCGTCCATCCCCATAAAGTCGTCCCTCCTCACGGGCTCCTCGGGAATGACGTCCACCTTAGCGATGGGCTTCTCCAGGTTCGTGTTCCACCGGGGATGGGCGCCCTCCTTACAGGCGGGGCCGTCGGGGCAGAAGCCGGCAAGGTAGCAGGGGCAGAGCTTGCGGCGGACGTGCTTCTTGCTGCAGGCGGGGCCGAGGGGGCAGAAGCCGCGGTCGTAGTGGGGGCAGGGGGGCAGCTTGGACTGGGGGTCGATGTGGAGGTAGAGGCACTCGTCGCCGTTGGAGCAGTAGCCGTTGCGGACGAAGAAGTTGCACTCGGGCATCTTGCGCAGGTTGTACTCGTGCAGGAACTCGCAGCTCTCGCCCTTCTTGCAGAGCGCGCGCAGCCAGTGCTTGCAGACGAGCGAGTTGTAGCTCGCGTTCGTGCTGCTCGCCGCGTTGGGCGCCACGTGCCGGTCCGGGCACGACGCGCCCAGCGGGCAGTGCCCCGCGATGAAGGCCTTGCATACGGGCCGGTTCGGCGGGAACCCGTGGCCGTAGGTCGCGCGGAGGAAGGGCGAGAAGCTGAAGGAGTAGCTGGGCGCTTTGTGCTCGAGGATCTGCTTCGCGAGCTCCGAGGGAGGCGGTGGCGCTGTCGCCGCGGCCATGGTTGTCTTGTTGAACGGTGCTATCGTTGAGAAATGTAGGTGGTTTATATTGAGGTGACGAGATGGCGTGACAATTCGCTTGAATATGTGTTTTCGAAAAGCCGGATGTTGATGGCTGCTTAAGGATGGAATTCTAAAGATCGGTTGCAGTTTGGCGACACCTGCACAGCTTAAGCTTAAGTGGGGCAAGTCTCATATACACGTGAGGTGCATAAAGTATTTAATCGCATAATCTAGAATGTTCGGAATTTTAAGGCCCCTGGGCCCCTGAATAAGCTGCGGGGAACGCAACAGCGCAACTACCTCCTTTTCCGCCAGGAACCAACCACTAGCATCAGCGTCGTATTCTGCAGGTCTATGTCCACACAAGGAGACACAACCATTCTCATCAATCGTCAGATTGTCACGGGCATGCAGTATTGGATAGGATCTACATTGCATTAACGTGCGGGGGATTTGGAGAATAGTAGTCGTTGCTCAAGTCTCTATTTCACCGACTGATATTGGTCTTCTACAGACTACTACTAGGACACACGCCCGGCAACTTGTCTTAAGGATCATCTCAAGGAAGTGGTCTTTCTAATTGTTACTTTTTGATATGTAACTCTTCTTGCTTCTTAATATATTAAATCACATTACTTTCTCATATTGGCTGCCTAAGGCTCTACTTATAGTTAGGCACTTATATCGTCCGGATGCTAGGAGGCTCATCAGCGGCAATATGCAGGCAATCAGCTCTATAAGTGAGGAGCTCCCGCCAGGTATGGGGGGTAGCTCCTATACCGCCGAGTTACTAGCCGACGCATCTTTGCCTATTCCGTTTATTATGTCATTAATTGTTAAATTCGAAGCCTGGTATGGTCAATTGGGAATTGCCTCCCGTCTACTACTATTTTCGAGTGTTTCTTGTTCCTTCTTAGTTACACTGTCTTGGTACCCTGGGCGGTTAAGTCGAGGCAGAATGATTCGATATATCTTGCTGCTGTGGCCGATTCTAGCACTCTTATGTGCTCTCACTCTGCAGCAGCAGACGTCGACCACCACCACAACGGCTCTTGATTCTGCATATACCGTCCCGCCGGATGCAGACGTTGGGCAACCCATTATTCCCAATATTATCGATCCTGAGGCCATTGATCCTCAATCTGTATGTCCGGGGTACAGAGCTTCCAATATAAAGACCACAGGAAATGGC
This sequence comes from Hypoxylon rubiginosum, assembly GCA_902806565.1. Classification (NCBI taxonomy): domain Eukaryota; kingdom Fungi; phylum Ascomycota; class Sordariomycetes; order Xylariales; family Hypoxylaceae; genus Hypoxylon; species Hypoxylon rubiginosum. The sequence goes on along the minus strand of CADCXA010000033.1, from coordinate 234,306 downwards.
TTGACAGCAGACCTCACTTTAGCCGGCGAGGCTTGCAATGTGTATGGAACCGACATCGAGGCCTTGAGCTTAGTCGTCGAGTACCAAGCCGAAGATCGACTGCACGTTGAGGTACTGCCCCGTTATGTCGGTCCTGAAAATTATACTTGGTTTATCCTTCCAGAAGAGTTGATTCCTAAACCTCAACTCGAGAAAGGTTACGACAGCAGCACTTCACCAACCGACCTCAACTTCACTTGGACCAATGAGCCCACATTCTCTTTTTCGGTGAGCAGGAAAAGCACAGGCGATGTCTTGTTTACTACCGAAGGCTCTCAATTGGTATACGAGGATCAATTCATCGAGTTCGGCTCTTCCCTCCCCGAGAACTACAATCTGTACGGTCTTGGCGAGGTTATCCACGGATTCAGACTTGGCAATAACTTCACTCGTATGTCGTCTACCTATGCTAGACGTTTGACATGATCTAACGCCCGGTTCTAGGCACGTTCTTCGCAGCAGATGTAGGTGATATCATAGATGCTAACATCTACGGGAACCATCCCATCTACCTCGATACTCGTTACTTTGAAGTGGACAAGGATACCGGGGCGATGACATACGCACCGAATGCAACAGACAAGTCGGCTCAGTACATATCACACACCCACGGTGTCTTCCAACGCAACGCCCATACGCAGGAGGTCTTGCTCCGAGAATCTAACATTACTTGGAGGGCACTCGGCGGCAATATTGATCTTTATTTCTATCAAGGTCCTACACAAGACAGAGTCACCAAGTCGTATCAAACAAGCGCCATTGGGCTGCCTACGATGCAACAGTATTGGACCTTTGGCTATCATCAATGCCGATGGGGTTATAACAACTGGACCGAACTTCAAGACGTTATTGATAACTTTGCTAAATTCGAAATCCCTCTTGAGACAATTTGGTGTGAGTGCTGGCCGCCTTTAATTCAAGTGATATCTTACTAGCTACTAACAGCTTTATAGCCGACATTGACTACATGAAAGCATACAGAGACTTTGAAAACGACCCAGATCGTTTCAGCTATGGTGAAGGAGCCGAGTTCCTGGCCCGTTTACACCAGAACAACCAGCACTATGTGCCCATCATTGACTCGGCCATATACGCCCCTAACCCTACTAATGCTAGCGATGCATATCCACCTTTCGATCGTGGTATAGAGGAGGATGCCTTCTTACTGAACACGGACGGATCGGTCTACATTGGTGCCGTCTGGCCAGGCTACACTGGTAGGTTCCTCACCCCCTTTTTTCGACCAAGCTAATCACGCCCAGTCTTTCCTGACTGGGTCGGTGCCCTATTCAACGGTACCGGAGCTAATCGATGGTGGATATCTGAAATAACCGAGTACTTTAGCAAGATCGAGTTTGACGGCATCTGGATAGACATGTCAGAAGTGTCATCGTTCTGTGTGGGCAGCTGTGGTACTAACGAGCTAAACCTCAACCCCGCCCACCCTCCATTCCAGCTACCAGGAGAGCCAGGTAATGAGGTGCTAGGATACCCAGAAGGATTCAACCTGACCAATGCTACAGAAGCTGCTTCTGCTTCTGCAGCTTTAAGCTCGCAATCGGCGACAGCAGCGACTACGGCGATTTCCACAACGACTTCATACCTGCGCAGCACACCGACTCCTGGCGTTCGTAATGTTAACTGGCCACCCTACGCCATCAACAACTGGCATGGCGATCTTGCTGTTCACGCTGTTAGTCCCAACGCGACGCATCACGGTGGTATTCTAGAGTACGACGTCCACAACCTATACGGGCACCAAATCCTGAACGCGACTTATCATGCGCTCATAAACATCTTCCTTACGAAGCGACCGTTTATAATCGGAAGGTCTCAATTTGCCGGTTCCGGAAAATGGGCCGGCCACTGGGGGTAAGACCGTAATCGCCACCTTGTGTGTTTGAGCTGGAAGTTGACTATCATAACAGCGGCGACAACTATTCGCTTTGGGCGTTCATGTACTTCTCCATCCCCCAGGCCCTATCTTTCTCGCTTTTCGGCATCCCCATGTTCGGCGTCGACACCTGCGGGTTTGCCGACAACGCCGACATGGAACTGTGCTCCCGCTGGATGCAGCTTTCCGCATTCTTCCCGTTCTACCGAAACCACAACACCCTCGGGGCCGCTAGCCAAGAGCCTTACATCTGGGAGGCCGTCGCCGGTGCTTCCAAGACGGCGATGAAGATCCGCTACGCGTTGCTGCCGTACATATACACGACGTTCTACCTGAGCCACTCGACCGGGTCGACGACTATGCGCGCTTTGGCTTGGGAATTCCCGGACGAGCCGTGGTTGGCTGACGCTGACAGGCAGTTCCTTCTCGGCGACGCGATTATGGTTACCCCTTGTTTGGTCCAAGGTGCAACGACCGTCGACGGTGTCTTCCCCGGCGTGGGAGCGGGCACCGTCTGGTACGATTGGTACAACCAGACGGCGATTACGGGGGTTGCGCCCGGGCAGAACGTGACGATTGATGCCCCTCTAGGCCATATCCCGCTATACGTACGAGGCGGCTACGTAATACCGATGCAGGAGCCAGGCCTGACCACGGCAGCTGTCAGAGAGAGCCCCTGGAGTCTACTCGTAGCCTTGGATGAAAACGGTCAGGCCGAGGGAAGACTCTATCTTGACGACGGCGAGAGTTTGGTGCCGAATGAGGCTACGTGGGTCGATGTAAGTGTTTTATGTTTCATCTTCTGCCGCTCTGTCCCGTAGTGCTAACCGCTAATCCCGTTAGTTTGTTGTTGAGGGCTCCTCGTTGAAAGCAACGCCCCGCGGTACCTTCACCGACACCAACGTTCTTGGTAACGTAACGGTCATGGGGACTCAAGATCCCATCTCTAGAGTAGAGTTAAACGGAAAGGAGGTTCATGCCGGTAGATGGACCTTGGAAGACTCGAGCAGTGTGCTCAAGATTGCGGGACTCGATTCGTTGAGGACTACCGGTGCTTGGACTGACGAGTGGACCTTGACTTGGTCTTGATGCATACCTCCACCATCACAATAGGCCGGTGAAAGAACCGTAATGATAGAGTTAGGTATATTAATGACAGGCCCGTTTCGGAACCAATGCGTTATAACGGTAGAGTCACGTACCACCTCCACTCAAAGGAATACGAATAAAAGAGACGAAAGCCCTTATAGCAAAGTGGTAACGCGTTGCACTCGTATCTCGACATGCAAAGATCGCTGGTTCGATTCCAGCTGGGGGCAATATGTTTTCTTTTTCTTCCCTTCCACAATTATTTCCAGCCCCTTTTTCGAGTCTTCACTCCGAGCCCCTTTACGCAACAGTTTCTTTTCCTTCACAGGTTCATTTTTGACCTGAATTCCAGCATCTGTTCTGTGTATAGCCCCAATCTCGTCGGCAGTGCATTTAATGCATTGATCGAATGAAATGTGTCAGTATGTTCTGGACCGACAACTCTGCTTGTACCACTGGCTGCCTTGGCAAACCATTCTGAGGCTCCGCGGACGTCGCCTTGGTGTTTAAGAACCGTGGCGAAGTTGTAATACATTATAAACAGCTTCGGGTGGTCTTTGCCAAGATGCTTCCTCGATAGTTCGATTACCGAGAGGTATTCTTCGGTTGCCCCTGGCTTGTTCTGCATCCCTTTCACAAAGGCCAATCCTTCGTGGACGCGTAGTGCAGTTCGTGGCCACCATCCTCGCGATGTGTATATTTTCCTGAATTGTTCACAAAGCCAAATGAAATCTCTTTCTGCTTGTTCAAAGTCGTTCCGAAAAATTCGGATCATGGCGATGAATCCTTGTAGACTCAACGTCACATATCGGCCAAGGCCGTCACGTGGTATATCAAGCAGGGAAGTCTCAGCTGCTTCCATTCTTCCCTGTTGAGCAAGATACATTGCCAAAGTTACTTGTGACGCGAACCGTGTCCTAGCGGATGTCTGTCTACGTACAGGCTCTTTAAGGTGATTATTAACCGGTATGTTGAGGATGGATGCCAAGCTCCTGATAGTTGCTGTTCCTTCAATAACGGAAGTCAATAATTCGGCACCTTTATGGTATCCTTCAAGGTACAATTTGACTCTATAGGCCGTACATAGGGTATTGTAGATCGTAGATTGGACCCTGGTATCGAGACCGTTGTATTCATCCAGCATCTTCGTAATGGATATCAAGTAGACCTCCATTGCTTCGTGATATCGATTTTGGTTCTGAAGGTTGTAGCCAAGATACATGTTAATGCCGCTCCAGTCTCCGTGAGTAATTTTATGTGTCCGATACGGGGCATCATAAGACAGAAGCGTCCTTCTGATGTAGACATCGTCTGCTTGCTTCTCGTATCCTCGCATCTGAGCCACACGAAGCATCATTACTTTTGCGTGGATTGTGTTCGAAGAAAATTTGCCTTCGATGATCCGGAGCCATCTAGAAGCCTTTCGAAACTGCATTTCTGCCTTGTCATAGTCTCCCTCCTCGGCAAGAGCCCTGCCGTAGCCCATGACCCAGTAAATTTCACGCGAAGTCCTTAGTTGGTGCGAGTGGGACCAATGCTCTTCAGCCCATTCGTAGTGCTTGCAAGCTTGTTCAGTCCGCATTCGATCATAAGCATGTTTTGCAGCCCAATAGTTCAGCTCAGCTATCCAGAAATGTTCCCAGCTCTTAGTTGCTAGGTGAGCGAATCTCATCAAGGAACTAACCACGGACGCGAAGTTATCTCCTAGAGTGGGTTGTTGCCAATCTAGCTTCCGCCCGATTTCCCTAGCAAGGACTATGCTGAGGGTAAAGAACTCCCTTTCTCCACTCAAGTTCTGTTTAAATGCTTTAGAGCGTAGAAGATCTTGGAATATGTCGGGAATAGTGATCATCATCTGATTTTCTTCCCCACGTTGCAACTGCAGAAGAGACTTGTTGGCATATCTTGCTGCCTTATTTGCCAGTTGCGCCGCTGAGCACGGCTCTGGCAAGATGTCTTGAAGTTGACGCCTCGCCTTCCGAATTGCATTGCAGACGAGGAGTGGAGACCGAATTGCATTCTGGACATGGAATGGGTTAAGGTAGACCGCCATTCCAAAGTCCGTGATACCGTGAGGGTCGCAGTCGATTAGAAGTCGGAGATCCAAGGCAGTGGTGTGGAGATAAGAGAGGATGGTGAGAAAATTTAGATCCCTCGACCTTGCTTCTTCGTTCTCGTCTATATTTCCTATGACTGTGTCGAAGAACGCCACATCCTTTGGGTCCCGATTATGGTAGCTGATCTAGAAGAGATGGTGACTTAGGGTCAGCGGTGGTTTATAACTTGATAAAAGATGTTTTCGGTCGTTACCTTGGTGGCAGGGTCCTTAAGAGCCTGCTCAACTTGGTCGGGGGGCATTTTATCGATTGCCACCGCACTCCCAATTAAACAGAGGGAAATTGGATATCCAGGGAGCACGTCGAGTACTTTGGTCCACTCGCTTCCCTCGGCTCCCGATATTGATCGGAATAACTCTTCTGTTTCTTGAGAGTTGAGATAGCCCAATTGAAGAGAATTCTCTTTTGTCGTCAGCCATTTCAACACCCACTCCTCCGAAACGGTAGTGAATAAGATATGGCCAACACCAGTATCATCTTCTCTTCTCTCACTAGTAGATGGCAGATAGTTATCGATCTCTTGAGCACTTTCACCGACGATGTTGTCGACAATTAACAGCCACTTGTGCCGCCTAGCCCTATCCGCAAGCCATTTCTTGGTAGTATCGACATCCGGGGGGTTGCATATTGAACCGTATTCGCTGGCGAACACCGTCGAATCCGTTGCGGAATATACATATACAGTACCATCTGGATAGTACTCTGATTTCCATATCCTCGCATACTCTCGGGCCAAGGCTGTTTTGCCTATTCCCTTGAGGCCGTACACTGCCACCCTCTCCACGACGTTTCGGGAATGGCTGAACAGTGTATGAATCGTTTCCAATCTCTCGGTTCGGCCGATATAGCGGTTGTTCAATCGGTTATGGTTATATAATAATGGCATTACGGCATCGAGGCTTGTCTCTCGGGCTCTTCCCTTAGATCCGTCTTGATCTTGATACTATTAGCTTTGAAAACTAGCAGGACCTAGGAGAAATCTAATGGACTCTACATACACTGTTCAGTAGCCAAGTTCTTGGCACAATATCTCAATGAAAACTTCTGCTCTTGACCATCGAGATACGACTCAGTTGCCTCTTTAATTACTCCCTTTCGATCCCATTCTGCTAGTCCCACTTCCTGGAGCCCCTGTGCCACATTGAAACGGAAGTATCGTCTCTGATCGTAATGAGCTCGCCACGTGGAAAGAAATCCGGCTGCCGTAGTCTCGGTCTCGGTCGCTATAGACTTCAAAGTATCGAATAACTTCTTTATATCGTCCCCGACAGGCTTCTTCCCTGGATCGCCCGTGCCTATAGAGACGAAACACTTGACCAAGGGTTGAAGCTCTCCCGTTTCGGGGCACCACAGATCAGATGCTTCACGCTCGACTAGACGAACGGGGTTATTTTGGCCTAGTGCGCCGTCGATCCACGTGCGATCATCGAACGTGATGGGGTCGAAATATCCCGTTGCAGCTGAGGTAGCCAGCGCAGCTTCCGTGATCGTTACGGGTACATGGTCCTCTCCAGGGACATCATAGCTTCTGAGTCGTTTGATACTGTACAAATCTTTCGCGATAGCGCACACAAACCTACGCTAACATTAGCACTTCGCGGCCTAAAAGCAACGTTGAATCGTGGAATATTACGCACACTTTGCACCTATCGGAATCGTGGTCGTTGAAGGGAGTTTCTGATGATTGTCCGTTCTTTGCGACGACCTTTTCGATTGCAGCCCGAAGCTTCTTCGAGTCGAACAGCGGCTGAACTGTGGCCCATATACTTGATTGCCATGAGTGGAGTTTTTCGGAAAATACAGCCTTGGTTAATTCGCTGTATTCCCGAATGCACTCATCAACGTCCATTTGAAGGCGACCGAGCATTATTGCTATTAAGCTAGCGTTCCCAATCGCGTCAGTTTGCTCTTCGAGACATTGGGCTTATATTCTCTATCTTACCCTCCTGTGCTTGTTCCTCCTATCATATCGAAAACCTCGCATGGCTTTACAGCTTCCAGTCCGCGCTGGCTGCGCTCGTGATTGAGTCTGGACATTAACCCTTTGAGGATGTAGAGTGATGATAGCCCCCGAACGCCCCCGCCATCCAGTGACAAGAGACAGAGCCCGGTGCGATCGGGTGGCTCCAAGCTTCCGCCAGTATTCTGGCCAGTAACGAGGCTTTGGATCATGACTGAAGAGGGCATCTTTAGCAGATAGTAGTGACTTGCAGAGAGCAGAAGAATGTAGAGGACGCTTTCGAATGGCTGGAAAAAGGAGGGTTTTTGATCGGGGGAGAACAACCGGAAAGGAACGGTCAGCTCTCCTAAGGGGAGTAGGTAGAACTAGGAGTATCGGTGGCTAATTTAGTAATAGCATCTAGCCTCTAGTTTCTAAATGCGGCGTGCAGGAAGTGCTAGGTTGTGGCTTCTAAAGACCCCTGATTGAGGAAGCCAGAGCCTGGCCCCTACACAGCTTCTGCCTTTCTCCTTCGAGGTATAAGCCTTAAGCCTTACTCTATCTCTAAACCTACGCGAATCCAATGCTTGTATAATCAAAGGACATCTCAAGGATAAATCTTCAGTGGTTCAGCTCTGTCTCGTTTGAAACCGCGCACTACCCCTATTCGTTCCCTACCTCACTGGATACCTTGAACTTCTTCATGCACACTGAATCGATACGCTCACGCAAAGAAGTATCAGTGGCGTTAGGGGGCAGCGCGCTAATGTGAAACCGCCTGAACGGCTGAAGCCACGTTTATAAAAGCAATGTCGGGGAACCTGACCCAAAATACCTTGGGTACATAGGTGGAGGAGGTATGAGATAGACTTTAACATCTCGCCGTCTTTTCCAGAAATATCTCCTCAACTGATACGGCAGATCGTGAAGTAGTTCAAAATGTAGTTTCGAATCATATATAAACCATACTAGCTGCTAGTATTAGAGTCATCCTTTGATATGCCTGACACAAACTGCATCCCCCAAGAGCTCAATAGCGTATACGAGCGGCAACGTAACTAAAAGGGTGTCTGCTTCTGTCGCACAAACACACCCCTACGTTTCCTAGGACTTCCCACTAAGTACACCGAAAATGCGGCTAGAACGAGACAGTCCGTCCCTCACGAAAGTGCAGCATACAGCCCAATAGCACCCGCAGCAAACGCCACAGCGGGTCTGTACAAGTTCCGCAGCGCCCACGAGTCGGCCAGCGCATGCGCCGTCTCCGCCTCGTCCGCCGTGATCTCCTCCACCAGCACATCGCCCGCGCCCGCGCCCGCGGCCTCGACGGCCCGCGCCTTGGCCAGCATCTTGCGGTTGATGGGCATCATGACGGCGCTCGTGTACGGCAGCGCGCTGAGCGTCAGCGCCGCGGCGGCCGCGTACAGGAGGCGCGCCCGGCCCGGCAGCCGGTACGCGAGGTACGCGTGCAGGAGGCTCGGCAGGACGAGCGGCAGCGGTAGGGCGGCGTGGGCCGCCGAGAGCATGTGGGAGAACTGCCGGATCAGTACCGGCGTGGGCGACTCGAGAAGCCGCGGGATCACGAAGAAGGAGAGGCTCGCGCTGAGGCCCGCCGTGCTCGTGAGGATCGCGATGCTGGCCGCTTGGAGTGCGCGGAGGGATGGGGGCGGGGGACTCGACATCGTGGGGGTTGATGGATGCGTTCGCGTACGTACACCCGGAGAAGTTGTCTCGGCTGTTGGGATGTATTAGAAGAAACCTAGGCCGGCAGGTAATATCCAAAGCACGATTGAAAGCTTTTAGGTGCCTTTGTATAGGCGATGATAAACGGTGTTGCGAACGAGATATACAAGCTGACGAAGGACGTTTCAATTTGGGAGCGGCAAGGTGACGTCAGTCATGCCTCGATAGTTACATAGTATCTTCTTTTGTCTGTCATTAATTCTAATAGCGAGTCATGAACGAAACGCGAGTTCATGTCGCGTTATTCGCGTTTGCGTCGCCAAGTTGACCCCAAGTTGACCCCAAGTTGACTACCTAACTGACATACAGTAGAGCGCACGTCGAAAGCGATACAGCTATGCGGATTCTGTTTGTACATGTAGTCGATTGGCAACGTCGTGCCCCTCCTGTCCGCTCATTCATATTGCTTCCAGTTGCCTTCCCCCGCACCCTAAACCTCATCGTAGATTCCCTCGATCGATCCAGACTGGCGGAAGTGTTGAAGATCGGTATCAGGATCGAAGACCTTCGGATTGATCAACTCCCAGCGGCTAAACGTTGGAAAACGTAGTACCTGCTTGGGGCGGTAGCGTTTAACGATGAACCCGAATCTCTTTCGGAGATAGAACACCCAGAGCGGAGGTATTCCACCCCCGAGCTGGAGTCTTTGGACTGTCTCAAGACAGTAGGTCAAGCTTATGAAAAATACCGCGAACTCCTTGGTAGGACGAGAAACCATAAGTAAGTGGGGCACGAATCGTACTTTCAGGTATTTCGGATTAACCTTGGCACAAGATAGCTGTTCGAGAAGTCGGGTGCATCTTCCATTAGGACTTGGAAGTTGGTAGGTGTACCTGAGACTTAAATCCTGAATGAGGGAGCCATATCGTGGGCCAATTTGACGAAATAATGCGTTCCATTTGGGGTATAGTTCATAACCAAGTTGGACCATGAATCTCCTGTATACGATAGAAGCAACCTCGTCATGGATTTGACTGCATGTAAGAAGCAGCTTGGTTGGAAAGCAGATAGGGTTAGAGGAAGTCCCGTCAAGAAACGCCAAAGTGCAGTCTCTTATCGTATTTCTCCTGCGTGTGATGACGCCTGAATAGAGATGGGAGAGCCCGGTTATGCATTCCTTGTAGATGATCTGTCGTATCTCAAGGGGAAGAGTTAGGAGCGTCGGTTGTGTGTTGGCTTGCTTGGCGGCTCGTATAGCTGCAGGCAAGCCTGGTGATGAATCGGCCATTGTTCGCGTATTGTGGTCGAAAGTGGGCGAGTGGGATATAAAGTGTTGGAGAAACTTTTTTTCTTTTGTTGTGGGAGGGCTCTGTGATTTCGCTAAAGTGTCTGTAGCCTTTGTACCTTCCTTTTGATGCAGTACCTATTGAGGTTCTAAGTCTGTACCTGGAAAGTATTTCGCTAGGCTACCTAGGTACTTTATATTAGATGCCGATTAGCGATTAGTTGTAGTAATGGGAATCGTTTTCAGGGAAGTTCGTCAACTGTTGCCAGGGGAGCGGGGGCTGATTATCAGGTAGTGACAGTTGAATAATAAGAGTTAAGACATAAGCCATGTCGAACCCCGAGTTTCCCGACAGCGTGGCACACTTTGTTGGCGTAACCAGGATTACACCAATTAGAACGCCGAATAAGAGGACGACTTGCCTAATATGGAAGCATACAGGCATCAGTCTAGTCTCAGTGCCCGCGGGTCCGCCTAAAGTCACACCCGGGAGCGTCGAAAGTAATTGGCGAACTGCACCCACAATACTAGCATAGGATAGTGTTGGATAGTATCATATCAAAAATGCATAGTTTTGAAGCGGTAGCGACTGATCAAGTCTGATACATTTTAATAATAAAAAACATGAAATATCGTAAGTCTTCGTAAACGAACAAAAGAAAAAAAACCCACACAAAACATACAAAACACACATCCAGTTCCAAAAATTCATAATCTCATTCCCCTCATACACTACTGCGTCTTTCCAACCGTACTTTTCGATACTACTAGGTCTCCGATGGCCGAGACGGGCACATTTCCCATGATGTCGAAGACGGCGACGGTGGCCTGGAAATCCCTGCCGATCCAGTTCCGCAGCTCGACCGCCATCAGCGAGTCGACGCCGTAGCTGGATAGTGGCTTGTTCAGCTCCACATCATCGGGCGAGATCGCCATGGAACGCGCCAATTTCTGGGTCAGCGCCTGGATAACAATCTGGATGCGATCGCCGGTGTCCGCCGCCTCTCTGAAGGCCGCCGCGAGGTCCACGCCCGCGTCCTTGGAGGCGCTCTTGGCCTCCCCGACTATGTGGGAGAACGCGGCGAACAGCGGCCGCGTCAGCAGCGAGGGGGGCGTCTGGCCCTTGACGAGGAAGTCGGCCGGCGTGCGCAGACCGAAGAGCACCTGGCTGCCGGTCTGCGACGGGAGCGGCGCCGAGGGGTCGCATAGCACGGTCAGAAGGGCGAGCAGCTCGGTGTCGTCGATCTTCTGCATGTCGTCCCAGCTCTTCCGCTGGCGCTGGTACGCCTGCGTCTCCGCGACGATGCCGATGTTTCGCATCCACCCGATATCGATCGAGACGCCCTTCTGACCGTGCGCAACGCGGTATCGGGCGAGGGCATCTTGGAACGAGCAACCACCTGCATAATTGGATTGCGCGAGGGCACCGCAGACGCCGTTAAGGGAAGAGAGAAGGATAAAGAAATCGAGGCCCTTCGGCAACAGCTCGTGCAAGTTTAGGGCCGAGTCGACCTTTGACTTCATCGTGAGATCCCACTGCGCATAAGTCATGTTATCGAATACGGCGTCTTGGAGGACCATAGCTGCATTGATACATCCCTTGACGGGCGGCATCGTGCGAGAGCACTCTTCAAGCACCTTAGCGAGCGATTCGGCAGAAGACACGTCGCACTTGGGCGCGACAACATGGACACCTTGCTTTGTCAACTCCGAGATGACCTGTGCCACCACTGGTTTCGAGCTTCCTGATCTTGACGGCACGATGAAGTGTTTGGCCCCTCTGTCGGCCATCCATTTCATGATGGCCCGACCTAGACCGCCAGATCCTCCCGCGATTACATATGATGCATTCGCGTCAAAGGTCCACGATCGACGCTCTACGAGAAGTTGCTACGGAACAGGTTAGCTCAATGGTCTTCCATGTATTGCGTTATAGGTAGGTAGGTGCTTACTGGAACAACATCGGATAGATCAACATTAAGGATAATACGTCCGATGTTCTTACCACCCTGAAGGTATCGGAATGCCTGTTCGGCCTTCGATACCGGGTAGAGGTGTAGTGGACCAGGATGCTGGACAGCACCCTCGGTCAGGAGACCAATCGTAGCTTTCAGAAGCTCCGACGTCAGCTCGGGGTTTTTGAGAATGACGTATCGCAAGTCGACCGCTGAGTAGCTAACGTTTCTCGCGAAGCCCGCCATCGGCAGAGAAGAGTTGGCCTTGATGTCGACCACACCGATCTCCACAAATCGGCCGAACGGGGCCATGCACTCCCAGGTCGCCCGCAAGCCGTCTCCTGAGATGGAGTTTAGCACGACATCGACGCCGTACCCATTCGTAACGCGTAGTACACCTTGGGCAAACGAGGTATTCCGGCTGTTGAAGATGTGATCGTCGGGGATGCCAAAAGTCTCCTTAAGGAATTCCCGCTTTTCTTCGGATCCGACGGTCGCGAACACCTCGGCCCCTTTCATCTGGGCCATCCGTATCGCCATCTGACCCGTGCTTCCGGCAGCCGAGTGGATCAGGACCTTCTCACCCTTTCGCACCCGGGCGAGGTCAATCATCGAATAATAGGCCGTCATACCAGGAACCAGGATCGACGCGGCAGCCTCGAAGGACAGGTCGTCGGGAATCTTGTGGACGGCATGGTCGAGAGCGCGCGGATGCGTCCGCATACAGTCTATCGAAATCATAGCCACGCGGTCCCCTGGCTTGACGTTGCTGCCGGGTCCCACCCGAGTCACAACACCGGCGCAGTCGACACCCAGCTCGTTATCTTCCAAACGGCCAAGCGCACACAGCACGTCTCGGAAGTTCAGACCCCAGGACTTGGCCTCGATTTCCACCTCATGCGGAAGCAGCTCAGCCTGTTGGGCGACGTCTTCTATCAGCTGCAGCGAGTCTAACGTCCCCGTCTCGCCGACAGCTAGTTTCAAAGCCGGGCCTTCGGAGAAGGGCTTATCCTGCAGCTGTGGATAAAGCAGGGATTGGAGCGTTTCGTTACCAGAGACATCTTCGGCGACCCTGCCCGTCGTAAGCCGGCCGTCACGGACGATGTACTCGAGTTCCGTAGATTCTGCCTCGAAAGCAGCGTTATAAGCCTTGGCAATGTACCGCGCATGTTCGTCTTCAGTTTCTCCCCGCGACTCGATTGCTAGTGTGACAATGTGCTTATCACTTTCTTCATGTCGGATCGACCTTAAGAAGCCCTCCATGACGCCGTACTGCGAGTACTCTTTGTCATTTGTGCTCGTCAGCGTAACCCACAGTAGATTTTGGGCTTGCGTAAGGAACTGTTGCAGTAATTTGAACCTTTCCTCGGACAGCGTCGCGAGGAACGGTTTACCCACCTCAGCAATGCAGATAACGGTATCCTCTTTGGTTAGGTTGGCCGTCTGGATCTGGTCCAGAGAAATGATTCGCGCCTGGTGATCTTGCGATTGAGCAACGCTGGCGCTGATCAAGTTGGCTAATTCGGTCTGCTGCTGTGATTGGCCGTCAATTACGAGGACAGGTCCTGTGCTGGAGCTTGAGGCCGGAGGCTGTTCTTCAGCTGCTTTCGACAATATTATGCTGAAAATATGGCAAGCTTCGGCCTTGTAATCTCTGAGGACAAGATCATTTCCAGAGAATCCCGTCCATTTAAGAACATCGTCCCACTGTTTCTCGGGAATACAGGGGGACAAGCCTCGCCACTCCTCCCGGCGACCCCACCATCCGGGTACGAGACCGAACGTGAAGTTCGTGACGACATCTTGCGGCGCGATAACCTCGAGGAGCAGCAGGTGTCCGGTAGGTTTCAGCGTCGTGCGAACGTTTCGCATCGTGGCCAGCAGGTCCTCGGTGGCGTGCAGAACGCTTCCGGCGATGACCAGATCGTAGGAGCCCAGCTCGAAGCCCTGGCTCTCGGCGCTGCGCTTCATGTCGAAGGTTTTGAAAGTCATCCTCTCCTTGACTTCTTCCCACCGGGCGGTGGCCTTCTCGAAAAAGGAAGGCGACACGTCGGTATACGTGTACTCGGAGAACTTCAGGGCGCCGCTCTGCTTCTCGAGCTGCCGCAGGGCGCCGATGACACGGCCCGTCATGCCGCCGGTGCCAGCGCCGACTTCGAGGATGCGAAGGCCGGGGTTTTCGTGCGTGGCAAGATCCAGGAACTTTAATAGTCTGTCGTCGCAGACGTGCTCGAACATGTCGGCGTAGAAATCATCGGCTAGGGTAGAATCGAAGATGACCTCCAAGGAGCCTACCTCCCCGGTGAGGATCTCTGTCAGGCGACGTACGACCGTCGTATGTAGCTTCCAGGGTGGATGGATCGCCTCGATCTCTTGCAGAAGGCCCTCCAGCTCAGCTTCGCTTACGTCCTCGGCCGTGCGTTCGGCGGGAAGGTGTTTGACATGGTGCTCAAGCCACTCCATGTGCCTTAGCTGGGACTCGATAACCCTCTTTCGGTCCTCGCCGGACAGCTGATTCAGGGTCTTGGAGACCACCTTATCGAGGGCGTAGCTCAGCTTCTGGTGATGGAGGAGCATGGTGTCCTCGTCCCTCACGAAAGTGTTGGCGTCGACAGCGGATTCCAACTGCTGCGGTTCCAGGAGGCTGAGTTGTGGTTTCCAGTCGATGCTGTATAGCAGCTTCTTGGCTGCCTGGCTGCCTTCATTCTTCCGTGACACCGCGGCAGTTATCAACCTTCGCATCGTACATAAGACGGACCCATCGTCTGCCAAAGCGTATATGGTACCCTCCTCGCTCTCTCGGCCACCTTTGACCTCGGAGGTTGCGAAGTACCGAACGGAAGATGTCTCTGGCTGTTGCCATCCGGAGGGAGAGAACCACCCATCTACCAGCCGCACAGGAACATTTGTAGCGTTAGATAGAGATAAACCTAGAGTAGTGCTAACTCGCAGCACGTGGAAGGCAGAATCTAGAACCACAGGATGGATAAGGCTAGTCGTCTTCCACTTGGACATGTTGACGCGGGCAATGGCGTTGGCTTTGCCGTCCCATTGAATGTCTTCGATGACTTGGAACGACTCCCCGTATCCTAAGCCATGTTCGGTAGCATCTTCGTAGAACACCCCCGAGTCGACAGGTCTGGTGCACAGCTCTTTTGCTTGATCAAATTGATGCTTAACCTTGTCATGTGCCTGTCGTCGTTCCTTTTGGACGTCCACCTGTGCCGAATCTTCATACTCGACCTGGATGTTGGCTTTGAAGCATTCGGTCCATCGGTTGTCGTAGTACGAGTATATCGTAACGTCAGACCAGGTCGATTCTTTCTCATACGGCCTCTTGACGGGCTTGAGGTGAAGCATAGTCTCAGTCCTGTCTTCCCAGGCTTCCTTGACCAGGATGGGGTTCATGAACTGAGCTTCTTTCACATAGTAACCCGAGACCACACGGTTATCGGGGCACATCTGCTGCACGGCTTCCATCGCCATCACTAGCATGCCGGCGGCGGGGTAGATGACAGTTCCGCTGATGACATGATCTCCAATCCACGGCGTGGTTTCAACGCTTAGAAAGTTTCTCCATCTGGGTTCTAAGGGGTTCCAGTCAAAAGACCGGGCTCCTAACGTCTCGCCCTTGACGCCCTCACGTAGTCTGAAGTCACGGCTCAGCCGAGATTCAGACCAGTATGTCTTAGAGTGGTCGAAGGGATACTTGGGGCAGTCGACCAAGAAACGACGCGGTATTGGCACTGGGCCAGTCGTCCCTTGATTTGCCGACGGAATCAAAACAGTGTGCCCGTGACAGAACAGCTGTCCGAGAAGCTCTAGAGTGGTCTGGACTGCGGAGTAAGACCTATGCAGCACGTAACTGTATCTCACTTGCTTGTTTTTGTTTCCTGCCTTGGCTAGGGTGTCTTGAACGGGTCTACGCAGCGCAGGGTGGGCGCCAACCTCGATGAGGTCAGTGATGTTCCCCATGCCCACCTTTAGCGTTGACGTCTTCTGCGTGAGCACATGCACAGCATCAGCAAATCGTACGGGTGACACCATGTTGTCAACCCAATACTGAGCAGTCGCCAAGGAAGCTGCTCGAATAGGCTTGCCCGTCACCGATGAGACCATCGGGATTGATGACTTGATGCCTTTGGGGTTGCCGTCATTGAGGGATCCCATCTGGCGGATGTACTCATCGGCGATTTGACACATAGTCGGCGAGTGGTACGCAACGCCCGTCTTGAGTTTCTGAGCGAAGATGCCATCCTTATCTAGTTTCTCCTTGGCGATGTCAATGGCGCTTTCTTTGCCAGAGAGTGTGCAATTCAAGGGGCTGTTGATACAAGCGATGTTGATTTGAGCTGCGACGTCGGCGCCAATGCTCCGTAGGTACCCCTGGACTTCGTTCTCGGGAAGATTGACGGAAATCATTGCTTCCGGAGTAGAGCTCGCGGCTCTGAGCTTTCCGGCCAACTTTCCTCGGAAGTAAGACACCTTGGAAGCTGCTAGTAATGATAGCGCGCCAATGGCGTATGCGGCAGCGATCTCTCCTGAGGAATGTCCCACTACAGCTTTCGGGACGACACCGAAGCTCTTTAGTAGCTCAACCAGTCCGATTTGAATAGCCGTGGAGAGCGGTTGGCTGTACTCAGGACGATCAATATTCTGCTTGTTATGCAGTTCATCAAATATCGACCACTGGCATCCCAGGCTGCGGTATATGTCGTCAATCTGTCGCAGCGTCGTCTCGAAAAGCGGGTATTGGAGCAGGTCTGAACCCATACTGGCGTATTGTGCCCCCTGACCGGTGAACACGAAAGCGATGCCCGTTTCAGTCGAGCTTCGAATTGGCTTGACGACCGAGAGGTTGACGTCCTGGTACTCGGGCTCGCCGTTGACAACAGCGAAGGCACGCCAGAGCATGTGGCTTCGACGGGTTGCCAACGTAAAAGCCAAGTCGTCAAGCTTGCTGAAGCTACTCGAGACTTGGTCTTTGAAAAATGTCTGATACTCTTCGAGCATGCGCTTCAGCGCCTTCTCGTCCGCAGCGGACCAAACGAGAACCCTTGACGTAAGGTCACGGTGGTGTCCATTGGTTCCATTGGTGTCCTGAGCCTTGACTCCGTTACCGTGACCATTAGTTGTTCCATTAGGTTTTCCGTTCGTTCGAATAAGTTCGTCAAGGTGAGAAGCTCCATTGGTCCCGTTGGCCCCGTTAATTCCATTGGCCCCGTTAATTCCATTGGCCCCGTTAATTCCATTGGTTCCATTAGTCTTTTCGGTCTTGACTCCATTACTATGGCCGTTAGCTTTTCCGTTCGTTTGGATAAGTCCGTTGGGATGAGAAGATCCATTCGTCCCGTTAGTTCCATTAATTCTGTGTGTAGTACCATGGGAGGCAATAGTGCAATGATTCCCGGCCAGGCCGCGTTCTTGAAGATAATGGAGCGCGTCATCTAGAATGACATGGACATTCGTGCCTCCAAATCCAAACGAGTTCACCGATATGCGGCGAAGACCCTCACTCGGCCAGGGGGTGTTTTCGCTGGGGATCTGGTTCTCTGTGAGTCACTTTATCTATCTCGATAGTGTGTAGCCACATACCTTGGTGTGATAGAAGTCTACGTCCAGCTTAGGATTGACTTCTTCGAAGTTTGCGTTGGCAGGAATGATGCCTTTCTCAAGAATTACTAGTGTATGTCAGTCAGTTGATTACAATCTCGTGGTGAAGCTACAAGGGAGGTAGCCATGTTCAGCACAACTTACAGACGGACTTTAGGACACCAGCTAGTCCACTACTTCCTTCCAGATGTCCGATATTGGCTTTGACGGAACCGCTAAGTAAGATGTGCGCGTTAGAAACTTTAGCATCGACATGATCTTTAATCGTAGACGTACACATAAAGAGGATCTTCATTTGAGCGACTTGTTCTGAAGACTCTTCCAATTGCTTTCATTTCTATTGGGTCACCAACTGGTGTTCCGGTACCTATGCTCATTCGTCAATACAGCTCCTAACGCAGCTTGGGCATGATTGCTTACCATGTGCCTCGAAGTAACGCGTCACGTCCAGTGGTAGGTTTGCTTTCTTGTAAACCTGCCGAATTAGATCTTCCTGAGCCTGGGGACTAGGCTGTGTAAGTCCGGGCGTATGGCCATCTTGGTTTGAGCTCGTAGACCTAATCACCCCACGAATCATGTCCCCATCGCGCACTGCGTCTGATAGGGGCTTGATGATAAGAGCGATAACTCCTTCTCCTCGAGCATAGCCATTTGCACGATGGTCAAAGCTGTAACATTTGCTGTCTGGAGACAAAAAGTTGAGCGATGACAGCATCTGATAGATGGTGGGGCCCAGGATCAAGTTGGACCCTGTGACGATCGCCTAGAAAAGGTAATAAAATATTAGAATATTAAGCCAGTACGTTTTGAGAGCTTCTAGCCACTTACAGAGGACGCCTCGCCAGCCCGTATAGATTGGCACGCCAGATCGAGAGCGAGCAAGCTACTCGAGCAGGCCGAGTCGACGTGAATACTCGGGCCGTGTAGATCGAAGTACCAACTGACCCGATTCGGAATAATAGAGGCGAATGTGCCCGTAACCGCCATTCGGGGTACGTTGTCAGGGTCTTGGGCAATCATTCGCTTGTAATCGTCCGTCATGGATGCGGAGAATACTCCACAGCTCGAGCCCCTGAGCCGTTCAGCTGGAATTCCAGCTGTGCATGACCAGTCAGCATCAAAAGCGAAAAGCGGTCCAACCTTGCTGCTTTGCGAAGTTCTGTTGGTTCAGCTCACCATTTTCAAAAGCATGATAGGATGCTTCAAGGGTCCATCGTTGCATTGGATCCATAGACGCTGCCTCTTTCGCCGTAACGGAGAAAAATGGGGCATCAAACGCGCCCGGATCTTCTGTTATAAAATGACCTCCCCGGCAATGAACCTGTAAATATATCAGAGAATGTTGTGAGACATATGAAGATGGGACTCTACGAACGTTGCCCTCTTTGCTTGCTTCGAAAGAACCATTGGTAATGCGCGACTCCGGCCACTCGGTCATTAGGTTTCTTCTGTTTTGAAGGACATCCCAAAAACTGGAAACATCATCAACATCTTGAGGGAGCTTAAAGGAAAACCCCACAATCGCTATATCGTCGTTCATGGCTGATATTATCTTAGCAAAATGGAAAGGGTCCCTGCTTTGGACGCCGTAAAACAACTGTTGCACAAGAAAAGCAAAGAATACCCGACAATATTCATACAAGCATAAGCGTCAAGCTCAATAAAGTGTCGTCTGAAAGTCGATGTTGACCTACCACTTGTGGCAGCCCATTCTGTCGGGGAGGACTGAGCTGGGAACCCAGCTCATAAATACATCGCCAATAGTGCCGGTCACGCTTCTACTCGGGAGCTGAGGAACCGACTAGGCCCACCACAGCAGGCTATCGAATAAACGAAAGATCCCTCATGACGCATAGCGTCTTGTCTAGACATTCCATATTCCCACTAGAGCGAAGATAACCGGAGATCAGTCATCACCTCAGTCGGCAGAAAGCAGCTTGCCGGAGAGATGATACACCAAGCTGCAATCATCCGCCACGGCCATCATTGGCTAGGGTATTAGCAAATCAAGTGTCGGAGCTGGGTACAAGGGGCCAGCCCAATGAATCGGAAACAGGTGATCTGAGATTGTTAGAGTCATTTGTCGGGTAGGAAGTCTTACTACGCGGAATAGCGTCGTTGGGAATTCCATGCTCCCAGTTGTACGGCCCAATCAAGTTCATGCGGTGGCCTTTGCAGTGCGTTTCCCACGTCGCCATTCCTGCTACGGTTACGTGTGTGTTCCGACTAAGCTGCTCGTGGGCCTCGTCGTGGAATGTCAGAGGAGCCATTCCCCTGGTCTAGACTATGATGCAAGTACGGAGTCTAGGCCGGCTCGGCGTGGGCCGGGACAATGGTAACTGGAACAGGAAAGAAGAAAAGGACACCGGTACCTACGACGAGAGTCAGATAATGACGATGCAGGTAAGACATGGATTCTTTAGGCAAGAAGGAGACTCGTGCCGCTAGGCCAAGGTAGTAAAGATTGCTGGAATAATCCTCAGCGGGCGAGCTCCCGAGCGTTCCACCTGTCGTTCCAGCCCGGAATACAGAGTAAAGGCAAAGACTCCTGACAGGAACTCTACCGCGTGGAGCTCGTGTTAGTTGGTAGGCGTTCCAGCAGTATGATTCTTATGGCAGCACGTGAAGTCTGAAGTCCCGACAAGTCGGTACTATGAAGGTACATGTATATAATTCGAGCCTGGAATATTCCGTTACACAAGAGAACATTCTATATCTGCACTACCCCTGGCATTGACGATCAGCTCAAGATGTCAAGCTTTCGTAATCGCTTTTTGAGGTAGGCAAGGATGTATCTCACGGTTTTCGGTCCGTAAAGTGGTACGTCATATAGAAATACGGTACGGGTTACAGTTCTTACATAGGACTTTGATAGACGACCCTGATGGAGGGTGACCCACCCGGGAGCCAGGTAACCATGTCCTCGGTAGTATCGGTCTGGGATGGGGTTACAAGAGACGGTTTATGTAATATTCTAAGTATTCCCGTGTCAGATTGGGTCTCTGAGAAGAAAAGACTCCACAGGGCAAGATATTCAGCCACCGTAAGAGAGTCACCACGACGGACGTAAGATCAAGTTACTAGAATTGACAAAATAACGCGAGAAGTCTCTCACCGACCTTGCTCCCTCCATTCAATCCGTTGTCCCCGCATATGGAGGGTCCCCGGAGAAATCCTTCGTCTGGCAAGCTATGGTTTCACCGTCTGGCGCGAACGTCGAACAGCAAGCCAGCCAAGGGCAACGATATCCATATTGAATTGTGGGCGCCTGGATGGGGGCGGCTTATACGAAGGGGGCAGGTCCAAATTCGCGACCGGATATCAGTGATGCTGAACGGGGAAATTTCATGTTGTGACTTGAAGCTCCGGCGTATTTACAGTTCGTATCGCGTAGTTCGTATCGCGTAGAGCGTTGAGACCGGTAACGACGGTAGACGGTAACGGGAGTCTTGATCAGGAAAGTTGTAGCCCTATTCCTCATTCTTGGCAGTGTACAATGAGGCGGCGTGGTCTCACACGAGCGATATCGCTCACGAGCTGTAGTGTAGGGCCTAGGTCCGAGAGGTCTTGGGCTGAAGTCAACATTTTACCGAGCATTCTACTACAGACGCGTAGCTACGGCACCAATTCTTCAACAAAGCTCAATCCCGATACCGAATTTACGGCGTAGCATTCAGGGGTAAAGAACCATAAAGCCTCACCGCATGTGCTGTTCTCCGTATTTATTTTTACCACAGAAGCCAATAATATCCCCTGAATTGTTACGAGAACCATGGGGCTGGTCACCCCACTAAGACCAGGGTAGGGTTTCTCGGCTCTTTACCCTCCTTTACGGCAGTAAAAATATATTACCGTAGACAAGGGTTCTCAGGGGTTAGAGTAGTATTCTAGGGGTGCCCTGTACATATGCACGGTCAAAGCAAAGCCTAACTTCAACCCTAGAAATTCGCCGAATAGGCGGAGAGACATCTTTGCGTCGGATAAATTTTCTCTAACAGCTGTTACCGTCACTGTTACCGCCGCCATACATTGCATAAAACAGAGCACAGCAGAACTAATTGATACCTACTAGGTAGGTAAGCTTGTCATAGTCAATGTTACTGCGGGAATACAGCTTCATCCTCAACCACTTCAAGCATACTACGAGTACACCACCGTAGTACCATCGTCGCATCCTTACTTTGACACTACCTTGTAAGATCCTCAGCCGGAGGTAGCAGCCGATAGATATCGAATACCTTGAACCTAGAGAGCCGAGAGCCAAGATCTAATAGAGAGGATTTAGTATAGTTGCCTGGCTGCTTGGCTTCTCCGTTACTTAAGCGACGGCGACTTGACAGATCAACAGCCCCGTCTACTAGGTAGTAGGTTCACTTAGGTTGCATGATAATCACGTGATCGCCATGAAAAGACCCGAGGACATGTCTTCGGTTCTCTCTCCGCATGGTCGCATAAGATGATTATGATTTTCATCACTTCGAGACGTTACAATGCGGCGCTTGGTCCTTAGGCGCCAAGGTGCTAAACAAGCACTATCAAGATGAAATCAAGGACCCCCTTGCGTACGATCTTTCGAAGCGTCTTACCCCCCACATCCCATGGGCCGTCCCGACTCCCTAACGACTAGAGCTTTTCAATCAACTCCAATAGTTCTCAGACCTCATCGTCAACGCTAGCGGCAGTTCATATTAGCCCTCCATTGATTCGTAGATATTTTTCATGCACCAGTGCCGTAGAGAAACAGACGAGAAGCACTTAAATCAGCGTGAGTTAGACAGGGGGCTCTCGCTCTAAAAGCATAAGCTACCTAGATATTCTGCTACTGCAGAAAGGGACCTAGTTCCTTCCAATCTACACATACACACCGAATACGAGCTTTGAATTCTGTAGCACTTCTGGTCTGGGCAGCTTAAGCGTAGCTCGGCAAAACAATACCTACACGTAACTATCTCAGGTACCTACACATAATCCACTGTCGAAAAGTAGGCAACCGGTAGATAGGGGAGTAAAAGACAAAGCCTAAGCATCCAGTGCTCGTGGCTGTATTTCAATACGCTCTATGTACATACATACAAAAGGGATAATGCAGGTAGTCTAGAACAGCCCGGAAATCCCATGCATGACAAGTTTGTAACTTCGATAGAATGTCAATTCAAAATATACTACACTCCAGACTGCCTAATTTCGCTAGGTGCATACCAAGTTTTACCGTCGCTGGTCTGCGCCGAACCTCCTTTCCCAGTCAGTAATTTTACACCGCCGAACACTGATATACGAGGCATCATACGAAAGGCATCTGCGAAACAAAAATTCCCAAGCAAGAGCAGGATGATAAACCTATCCTCACCAATGTGAGCGGTTACACCTTATCCTGATTCCGCCAGAGAGCGTGGTGGTCCACCACATTGCTACCGCCTTCGCCGACGTACTCCTGCTTGACCGTGACACGGGTGGTACGAACGATGCCCTGATCAAACTTGCTAGAATTGTCATCTCGAAGCTTCTCCGTTGATTCCGAAGGTTTGAGGTCTTTCATCGGAACACCGTATTCGTCGATCTTTCGGTAATTGCTGGACGGGTGGGTAACCGACGACGCCGGGGGCTTGCTGGTACTTCTCAAAGTGCTGTTCTTTAACCCGACAAGCGATTTCATTGCCCTCTTCATCTTGGGAAGAACCCCGGAGTCCTTCAGAATCTTCGGTGTCGACGGCAGGCAAGCGATAACGAATCCGCAAGTCATCTCAGCAAAAGCCCAGAAGATGACAGGTCCAAAGTAGTAGAGCGTGTCGGGCACAGTCGCGTAAGTCACCGTGACTGCCAATCTGAAACCGGCTGAGATGCAGGCACTATATATTCATACCCCCATTAGCAACCACTTCGAGAATTAATAAGTTACCGAGACAGAAACTTACAGTATACCGAGGGAGAAGAAGACTGAAACACCGAGTCTCTTCCTGAACGACATCTGCAAGTTCCAGATGACCCTTTGCGGGAGGAACAGGATGACAAGATCGGTAGTGAGATGTACGCCAGCGGCGGCGACATCGATGTTCAGCTTCTTAATGCAATGGCCCGGGAGCGTGATATCCCAAATCTTCTGGTACGGTTCGCAGACGAAGCACAGCGCGAATACGAAGGCGATCATGGCGCAGACCTGGGTTACGATGATACCGTAGCAAACGTACAAGAACGCGTTGCGCGTGCCTCTGGGCACGAGCATTCGCGTCCATTCCGTAACGATTGATATCTTAATGAGCGGAAGGGTAATCGAATAAAAAACGCCGGCGTAGTGAATGTACTACTTCATGTTAGCTAACTCAACTCCACAGATGAAGATTCTGAGGTGAGACGCACTAAAACAGTCGGGATGGTGTCCCGAAGACGGATGTCCCATTGGTGAACGAAGTAACCAGGAGTCCTAGACAGTAGTATAGAGCAGACAGTCCAAGCTATATACGTTCCCTAATAAGCAGGATTAGTGATGATATTCGGATTTATGATTCAAGCGAGACAAACATATGCCAAAAGGATCATATCTAAAATCAGTCAGCATCAGCGGAGTTAGCAGTGAGTTACAGGACAGAGTAGCGTACAATCTTCAGGCTTCAACTTCTTGAAGAGAACCAGTCTCGCATAACCACGGATCATGAGACAGAGAGTCGCAACAGCGACACACGCCGCGATGACACCGTAAGCCAAGCCATTGTTGTTGTCGGGATTGTCGAAGTTGGAGTCAACACCTGTGGGTGGTGCGAGAGCTGGCCCATCGAGGAGCAACTCCTGTTGGTCGTGCGGGAGAGAGGGAATCGCTTCCGCCATTTTAGACTATGTCGTTGTCGTCGCAAGAGAGTGCTGATTTTCTCCGCCTTGTCTTGTGAGGCGCGCCCCTTCGATTTATCATTATATAGAGAGCAACAAATCTTCAAGATGCCGGGGCGAATAAGGGGCACGATCGGTTAACCTAAACGATATGCGGGTAGGATCACATACCTCAGGCACATATAGGGAAATCATGCTCTGAGATCCCAGTTGCTTGCAAGGGTTCAGGTACGGCATGGGGAGCGGCTTGCGGGAGGGAGAAGAAGCCCCTGCTGAATACTACGGTTGAGTCAAACTTTTTCACAAAGTCTGGACGTTCTGTCACATTTTGCCCTCGACTATACCAAATATGGCAGATTATTCATAGGTATTAGCGGTCCAAAATTGATATGTCTGTATGTATGAAAAGAAGCCTGCATAGCCCTTGTCTAGTGCACCGTATACACCAGGATAGAAGAGTCTTCAACCCAGGGACTACAATATTGCATACGATCAATGCTTTAAAATAATTTGTGAGACGCTTCTAATACGTGAGCCTTGGTTCTATAGTAGATCTCACTTTCGTAACAAGTGCAGATTGCGAGCGTGATTCCGCGCAGGCAGTAAGAACGCAAGACATCCATCGCCTCCCATTGCTAGCATTGCTAGTGTGAGAACAGGCCAAAATGTGAGCAGTACTGAAGACGTAAGCGAAGCGAGAGTATGACTACTGCGAGGATTAAACCGATAGATCTCATTGCGTGTTCTTCATTCGCCACCGTTTGCGGGTCCAAATCCTCGGATATACGACATTAGGAACAAGGGCTTCTCTTAGCTGCAGGCGAACTCGACCAATGCCAATCCTGACTCCTGATAGGTAATATCTCCGACTTCCGCACCTCGCCATTCTGTGGTACGACCTTTGTTTTACTCCGGCAAGCCACAAGTCTCCAAGGCGATCGCCCCTAAAAACAACTTTAAACGTCCAAGTCCAAGTCTTGTCGACCGGGTGTGCCTTGCAACTCTGCTACTGGTCTTGAAACCTCTCTCTGGTATTAAACATATCGGGAGACCGCCCCGAGGAGAAGAAAACAGGGACTCGAAGCTTTACCGATCTATGCATATATGATAGATAGAAAACACAGTGCATTTCCCCATCTCGGTTCTGCATACATCGTTTCTTAACACGCGATAAAAAGCAAGATCTGCAATAGAAGATATCTGGAACTTTTTTTTATTATTAAAATGAGGTGGTTATGCTTGCATGGAAGGGGGACGAGCGCACAGGTAAACGCCTCCTTTGTGGCGCCTCCTTACAAGTAGTGAGCTGATGGGATTTGAAAAGATTTTTGAGATGCAGACCGGTACATTTCCCCGTGCCCAGCCGGGCCTCTGGGTGGTATTCCAGAATCCAGACGTGGATTAACAGTGGTATAGCAAGGATCCGGGAGGCTCTAGGTCGGGATCACGAGTTTGTATTCGTGAACGGCACTGTCCCAACAGACCCAGACGTCGGTATGTCTCCAGAATGATCGAGCGGCGATTCAGAAACTGACGACAAGGAGGTGCCGACGCCATCACTGACGAATTCTTCGGCTATGTCGCGCATAACGTAGAGCAGGACCAGGAGCTCTGCGACAGCATGATAGAACTGGTCGAGAGCCAGGGCCCCTTCGATGGGCTCATGGGGTTCTCCGAAGGCGGCACCGTCGCTGCTATGATGCTTGTCGAGGACGCAAGACATGGTTCGTTTGGTGGGCTCAAATGCGCCGTGTTCTTCTGCGCGGCTCCACCGTTCGACCCTGACCTTGCCCGAACTGGCGCAATCAAATATGCCGATCCAAACACGGATGGCGTCTTGCTCACGATTCCGACAGCACATATCTGGTCCCAGACGGCCGGGGTTGACGAGATCAAGGTTCACCAGGCCTTGTCCAGACTTTGCGATGAGAAAGTTCGAGAGATCTTCCTTCACGACTTGGGCCACGACGTGCCAGGGTCAAAATCAGAGAATGGTCTAGCCGGAAGCCTCCGAGCAATTGAGCATGTTGTTGATACCGCGATGGGTAATAATCGATGATCATCGATCTTGGTAGTCCATGGGACTCGCGACAATGGACGTTAGTGTGATAATCCTAGATTCTTCAGCGAGGTTCACAATGTCGTTTCGCCTCCGCACCCTTCATTACTATTAGATAATCTAATCCCTTTAACTTAAAGGGGGTTTCCTATACCCCCCCTGAGTGATAATATTCTATAGCGGGTTCTAATGTTCCACGCATTGAGTTTTTGAAACATTAAAACAAGGGGGTAGCCGCTGATCCATACGGGATGCGTATACCTAGGAGAGGGCCGACCCTGACCTTGCCATGTTCGGCTTGGCTATAATCAACTTGGGCTATAGCTCATGCTGCCATGTAACCTCACTCGTGGGTTACACTGAAGCTGCGTGGCAGGAAACGCAACCGGGAATCGGGGCTTAGGAAAATTCAGCGCAATCGAATGTTACAGTGCAAGCCTGATTAGGTTCTGTGATTTGGAGTACACATCAAGCGAGGCGTATACATCTTATATCTGGGATAGAGTTAGAGAGCTTCTTAGCTAAGTCAAGGAAATGTTCGATACGTTCGATCTTCAGTTCTACGGGGACTATTTCAGGGGATGAATACATGCCTCTTTGTCATAAATCATGCCCCTTAACAGTAGGTGTGTATCTGACCAGACCAGGGCTCATTTCTACTATCGAATGGATGATGCCCCTGCATGGCAACCCTTATGCATTCCATCTGTACCCCGCCTACGCCCACCAACTCTTCGCCATCACGACTCTCACCGCGTCTTGTCCCAAGGAGGTGTAGTAGCTCTCTATGCGGTCCATAGCGTACCAACTATCAAGCATCTTCTCCAATAATAACACAGTCATCACTGCGCTATCTCAAGTACTTAAACCTGAAGTTGGATCAAGCCATCCAGACTCGCTACTTCACCAGCTTCATACTCACCAGCTTCATACTCACCAGCTTCATCCTTCCAACTAAAACACCATCAAGAACACGTCCGCCATGCCAAAGATAGAAGAGTACCGCCTTCACCCTACCGGTTGGGAGAATGACCCCGAAACAGAAAGCTTCAGGCTATCTGCCCTTGATTACCTAGCCGCTTGTACATACAACAACTACGCCCTTTTCTTCAAATTGGATGACGGGGCAGATAAGAGCAAAATTGCTGCCGTCCTAAAGGAGGGCCTTGAACGATCTCTCGCTCAGGCCAGACACCTCGTCGGAACTATCGAGAAGAACGAGCACGGCGACCATTCGTTCGTCAAGAAGAAGGACAGCACCGTCGGATTTATCATTCAGCATCTCGACTTACCAGAGGACAACTTCATCTCATTCTCCGAGCTCGAGGAGGCTCAGTTTGTCTCTTCGAAATTAGGGGATAAGATCCCGGTTCTCAGCTGGCATGGGCTCACCTACGGAGAGAGGCCCGAGTGCCATCCAGACGCGAGCCCGTTCGTGTCAGCATTTCAAGCAAACTTCATCCCGGGTGGATTGATTCTAAACATGCATCACCATCACTATGCCAACGACGTGATGGGTTGGGCCAGTTTCGCCCATCAGTTTGCCGACAACTGTGCCTCCATCGTCAAGGGCACCCCGGCCCCCGGCTGGGATATGGAGTGTGTCCACCATACCCGATTCATCGCGCCAACGGTTGCCGAAGAAGCTAAGGTGGACGGACCTCCCGCCCCTACTCGTTATCCTCACCCTCCATCCGCGGCGCTTCTGCTCCACCTACCCAAGAGCAAAGCTGCGGAGCTAAAGAAGCTCGCCAGCCCTACCGACGGCTCGTGGATCTCTACCTACGATGCCTTCTCCGCGTTCTTATGGCGACATCTCTCCAAGCAGCGCGCGACTCTCTACAACTCGCCCCCTGACGAGTCGAGCTTATGGGGCGAGGCCGTCAACATGAGACCCCGGCTCAACCCGCCGGAGCCGGAGAGGATCCAGAGAAACGTCTTCTACGCGTCCGTCACTGCAACGGCGCCGAGAAAACTAACCAACGCTGAGGTAATCTCGGACCTGCCTCTGTCGGAGCTCGCTTCTTACATCCGTGGTCTAACCAACGCCACTACCGAAGACACTCTGGCCAAGGCGCTAGAAGCAGTGGCGCCCATCCGCGACAAGACGTCGCTCTTCATCCGCATTGATTCGTTCCCCCCTCTAACGATCATCATGACAGACTGGCGCGACACCAAGATCTGTGATGCCGACTTCGGATTCAGCAAGCCGAAGGCGTTTAGGCACCTCTTCGCGGCCAAGGTGGACGAGGGGCTCGCCATCGTCTATCCGCCGCGGGACACCGGGAACCCCGACGAGGGCTGCGAGTTCATGATACCGTTCGAGCACCAGCTGGTCAAGCAGCTGACCGAGGATCCGGAATTCAGCAAGTATTTCGAGTTCAGAGGCTATGAGACGACGCTAGTGGAAGATATACCCGATACGATGGCAGGAAAGATCCAGTAAGACTGGATTACCTAGACGTAGAATACATACGCGGGAATGAAAATCCTTGCCCAAAGTAGATAGACAGGCTACTACTACTGCAGAGCAGAAGTACGTGCATTAGCTCAAGTAATTAGAATGTAAAAAACAATACACCATCTATTTATATCTTATATGCCAGGCGCATTTGAGATTGCTCCAGCTTCCTACCTGATATGAAACATCTCATTGTAATCCCAAGTCCAAGGATTGTTATATGTCATATTCCGAGTATCGATCATCACCGACGCATAAGAGGTAGGTAATACAAGACGTTCTCCAACACCATCTACCTTCCTATCAGAGTATTCTCAAACATCAACAAGAGAAAAATCCCGAGGCTGTCGTCGCGGAAGAGGAGACAGCACAAGCCGGGTTGTTTCCAAGTCCCAGCATTCTTGACCGCTTCGTTTCCCCGCGAAATAAGGGGCGTCGAGTCGAGGCGAGGACTAGTATTGTGTGATAAGCTCCAACCCTAGTCAGAGATACGCAATCCCTGATCGATGCTGATAAGGGACCGTTGAGGGATTGCGAGTGGATGAACACCCTTCGGGCTGTAACGTTCGTTACCAAGGATGTGGTGCTAGCAGTGCTAGGTAACGGAGTACGAAAATCTGGGGTCTCAAACCTCGCTTACGACAGTGTGAGAAGGCTGAGCACTGGGTTGGGGGTCTGTGGCTTCAATAGGTATGGCTGGTATGCCCAACTGCATGAGATGCGCAGCGGCTAATGCACGCTTTGACTACCAATTTACCACGAAGGGAAATGATGGCGTGAGGCTAAAGATTACCGGTACCGTTATCCGTCAGTCCGTTAAATCGGGACGGCACGGGACGACAGCACTGGCGAGGCACAGCATACCCGAGACATACCCCATTTTATGCACATGCATATGTAGCATATGCCGTGCATAGGGTGCATATGTTGTGCTCTCGTTGTTGCATAGAATTATACCTACCTGTCAGCCTGTGAACGACGACTTTGGTAAGGATCTTGGTAAGAACAACACCACTCCGGATGTCATTAGATGTCCCTGAATCTCGCAGAATGTCACTCCGATACTTAAACCGATCAGACCCGTTGGCATGCAGAGAATTCCCGGACCTTCCGTGATAACGGAGCTGAGAACATCGCCGGCAACGTAGCACTCCACACGACTTGCTCCGGATACTTCGCAAGCCTCGATATAGACGTTCACCGTGTAGACACGACGCAGTGATATGGCATATACATATGCACATATCTAACTTACTGGAGATCACACATGTATACCAAGGTAGCTAGCTGATAGCCGTCGGTTTTACATTTACCGTTCACAAACCGTTTCGAAGAAGCTGACATGCCTCTAGCTGCGTAGATCGGTGTCCAGCACTGAGTATTATTGGATCAAGACAGAGTTGAAAGATAGGATTATATCTAATCCTATACACCTAATATGAACACTCAGCAAGTGCTTACAGAGCCTCAACTCCTGCTAAACGATTTCACGCATAGCATGAAGCTCACGTGAAGACTTTCGTTGCCCTTGGCATGGCAGACTCGCAAGTGCTATAGAATCGCCTGTCTTCAGCTTCATGTATTAAAAAAGGTAACAAATATGGAGCAATATGCAGTAAGAGTTCAAATATCCATCCTTATGCCTCTTCCTTGTGGTGCTTGACCAAAATGTGTAATTGACCAGTGGAGTATCTGCGGGACTGATGGAGTCTCAACACACATATACCTACCTCATAGTAAGAACTCCTGTCTTATCTCGCAGTCTAGGAGTCCTAGATAGTTCATGGTAGAAGCCGTAAGCAATATGTCTGTAAACCCAAGGGTCCGAAATGTCGACCCGGCATGATAATAGCTACGGTTCCAACGCTTAGAAGTCTACTGCCTATCTTCAAGGTCATACCGGACGTTCGGCTCAAGGAACTCTCGGGCGTAGAGTGGAGATCATTGGAATAATGGGGCATATGAGTTGTTATAGATATACGGGATTTAGAGCCGACGAGGCCGGCATCGTATGATTACCTGCCTCCTAGGTTGAGTCAGCGTGTAATGACTTAGACATGTTCCGTCTTGAGCACAAGCAATAACGGGCTCATTGATGTATAACATGTTGATGGTCGATACCTACCTCCTTTAATACAAGTGGAACGAATGTAAGAGACAGGTTGACTTCGATTCGGTTGAATACAAAGGACCACGAAAGCTTATTTGAGAGTATCAAGTACAGATTATGTTTGCTACCTTTTTATCACACTCCTCATCGGCCTTCTACGTACCTAAGTCACAGTGGACGTACAGAGGCAAAGCTGGAGGATCTCATCATGTAAATAGACGAGGTGGCGGCATTGACAGAGCATGAACTTATGGATGAGCTGTGGAGTTGCGAATAATACATCGAAAATTCTGTCACGAGACCGTCCAAGCGATGAAGGTAACTAAGACGTTGTTCCACGAGGAGCTATAAACCTAACAGCTACGAGCGTCTTCATATATACAGGAATGACGGACAAAGAAGCCCATCAGGCAAGGGAACTTCGCCTCCGATATCCCTGGTGGTATAAGCTGTCCCAGGGGTCACGATACCTCCCGGATAGTAAGGGCTAGGTTTGTGTAACCAGACCTAAGTCCTGATAAATTCATAGCTCTTTTTCAAAAGAAAATTAGAGATGATATATCCCGGGACCGGTCAATCAAGACTTGAAATGTCTTTCGAGTCACCGAACTCTTAACTCTCAGTTACTATCCACGGTGTAAATAGCTTGGCAGCCTTACTAGAGCTAGTAACTACAGTCTCTAGATTGAGTCAATATCAGGGTTCTAGCCTTTCGTTGTCTCTGACCCCTGAGATAGGAGTTAGCAGTGTTGATCCGGATATAGGGCAAGACTCAGACCACAAATGACCTCAGTAGCTTCCTTTCATACAGTTAGCCTTTTACAGTTATGTTCGTAGCTCCTTGCGTAACAATTTCGTGATAATATAGTTGTTGCTGAAGCTATCAAAACTATAAGAGGCACTAAATAAGATGGCATTCTCTAGAGTCACTTGAATATGGACAAGTACCGAGGTAGGTGCTGGTGCTCCTTATATGATCTAACCATATATGTATCTACCAACGTGTCTAGTTAACCTAGGGCTGTCTGGTGTTGCCACGACGTAAACTAAGAAGGCGCGAAAGCAACGACGTTATTGCGCGAGGAGCTACGGACCTGACTGCAAAGGGCTACCTACTTAAGGTACTTAGGTACTGAGGCCCTTTGTTCTCTGAACCTAGTCCTTCCATAAAGACCAACTAAAAGGCTACCTAATCACGGCCAATACTGGCAGCCCTCTCATCTAAGGGGTCAAAGGTTAAAAGGTTACAGGGCTAGAGCGCCGAAACAAGGGGGATCAAATTCAAAAGCTGTTGGGGTTTAACTTGATTCAAGTCCAATAAACTCATTTTAACTGAAGTACCTGAGACAGCTTGAGTAAGACCTGACCTTTCTACCGTCGCCGCATTGCTAATTAGCAGACACGATACCTATAACAAGAGACCTGGAAGACGAATGTTGCTCGTACCGTTCACTACCCTTAGAATAGTCTAGGTCTATCCTATGATTAGGCTGGCTGCTACGAAGTAGATGTTGAAGCAACGCCTTCCTCTCTCAGCAATTAGCATGCTCACATTTTCTTGGCGTATACGAGTCACTCTGAAACAATGGTATGATGTTTTTACACAAAAAAATGTATTTCTATAGATACAACATAAGTCCTTGACACGTCATAACACGTAAACGGTTTCTCCCCGAACGCCCTTTCGCTGCGCATGATCACAAGCAAGTCTAATTCCCCCATCCCCTTTCTCTCAAGTTTCCACAAGAGATCCCCTGACTCCTAAATGCGTGTTTCCACACACATACTTAGGTGTGGCCGACGAGGCCGGCCTGGGGGGCGTTATCGGGGTTGATATCGACGCCGGCGAAGCCCAGGGCCTCGTTCCAGGCGTCGGCAGTAGACGCGTCCTTGGCGCCGGACCCGAGGTCGGCCTGGGCGGAGCGGCAGGCCGTGATGGCGTCGTCGGCGGCGCCGCACACGTTGCCGAGCTGGTCGCAGATGCGGTTGAAGATGATATTGGGGTTCAGCGCTTCCTGCTGGCCCTTGTTGACCACCGGGTCCTGCGCCTGGAACGTAAACTCGCCCGGCTTGCGGTTGTTGAGCGACTCCTCGAACTTCACCGTCGGCGTGCACGTGCCGAAGTCTAGGCCCAGGCTCGACGCTTGGAAGCCGGGGAAGTTGCCGGTTACGGCGTCGGTCACGGCTCCGGCACCGGCTGACGATCCGCTGTCGTCGGTGTTGTCGGCAGAGGCAGCAGACGAGGTGGCGGCGGCGGCAGTAGTTGTCGTCGTGGCTGCAGTCGTACTCTTTGCCTTTCCGCCACACTTCGTGGCGGTAGTGGTTGCAGCAGCAGCCGCAGTGGTCGTGGTTGAAGCACCAGCGTTGTTGTTGCCGGTGTCAGCACTTCCGCCCGCTGCCACACCTTTGACGGTG
Organism: Hypoxylon rubiginosum; assembly: GCA_902806565.1. NCBI lineage: Eukaryota > Fungi > Ascomycota > Sordariomycetes > Xylariales > Hypoxylaceae > Hypoxylon > Hypoxylon rubiginosum. The sequence goes on along the minus strand of CADCXA010000033.1, from coordinate 200,828 downwards.
AAATTGCTGAATCCTGCGGAGCTTGGTTAGCATGTTTAAATACTTTCAAGTTCAGTTAGGGCTGTCATAAAACTCACCCTGAGCAATCATGACGTCAGCTACGCTGAGACCAGTCGCATCGAAGGGGGTCGTCAGCGAGCTCTCCGAGTTGGCATTCTCGGTATCGGAGCCAGTTACAGCGGGGTCGACGAGAGGCACGATGCCTCGAAGCTCCTCCGTCACGGGGAGAGTAGCATCGCCACAGATGCTCGGCACGCTGACGGCGAAAGGGTTGAAATTCTGCTCGGCAGCAACCAGAGCTTGTGCCGCAGAAATAACCTGGGCATCGTTGCCGAGAGTCGACACGATCTTGTCGGCCAAGGTAAGCTTGGCGCAGGGGTCAGCGGCAGCAAGTAGCACGCCTGGAACTGAACCGCCGAGAGTGGCAGCTTCGCCGGGGTTACCGAAGTTGCTCAAGGACGAAACAGCAGACACAGGAATTTGTTCCTGGCTGAAACGAGCCTCGGCGATGGCCAGAATGGCAGAAATAAGGGTGGCCTTGGTATACATGATGATGGAAAAGGACGAAGTTAGAGTCAAGCGACAAGTTCAAATTCTTTGAAAAGGTAAGTATACAAAAACGGACGAGTCCTAGTTGGATGAATTGGAAATAGTAAAGACCGGCCTAGCGGTATGTAACGAATAGAATGATAGAAATGAAGGTCGAGAACAAAAAGTTCGCAGAACTGAAACGAATTGGATAGTCAAAGAATGAACTGAAGCTTGATGGGGAAGAAGAAGAAAAGAAGCTCACGATGTAAAGCTGGGGCAAAGGGATTATATAGAGGCTGCGTATAGACGACTATGAATCTATCATGGGCGAGACGCGCTAAGAGAGTCAGCCCCCGCAGGCTTTGGCGAGCCCCTTCTGTAGATCATACTTCATCTTAGCACTGAGATCAGATGGTGAGCTAGCATGGTGCGGCATGGATCCGGTTGCTCATAGCATCGAGAACATAACCCTATGCTGGTAGACGTTCGTCCCATATTGGATACCTAGCGCGGATCAGTGATTGGTACTAGGTAGCCAAGAGACGGAAGAGCCTACGGATACATCCCGTATTACTAGAAAGCAGCCAAGTATGTCTTGCTTATTGGTCCACGAAAAGCTCAAGTGCTTCACTTGAGCTTGAGAATGACCTCCACGGTTTCGTGTTGTCAAATGTCGTCAAAGGGACTTGTGAGCGGTTAGCGGAACGGTTAGCAGAATCAGGTATGACCTAGGGGGAGGCTCTTGAAGCACTGGGCTCTTGGCTGCATACAAGGACGCCCTAAATGGACAGGGGTCAGAAAGAATGCAGCCATGGCACGAGGTTGTCTTTAGATTTCTGTGAGCTACTGGTGTGATTTACAACATCCATGCGTCGAGCTAGAAAATCATTCAGACATGTCGTTATTGAGGCTGTAAAGATCAGCTTGATCAACTTGATCAGCACCAGCTGGGTTCGGGTTGTTTACACTAGCTCAGCCACATTATTCGTGTCTCTATGGCTGGATATAGGGTGGTTAATAGGAGCGCCCGAAGCGTGAGCTTGTCATCAGACATAGCTAACAATTTCCAATTGTTTGATTTCAACTTGGACAACGGAACTTGCGTATATGTGCTTGCCAATTGCAATTGGTCCGTCCTGGTGTTGAAGTGCTCCCGAGATATCATGCTTGATGCTTGATGCCACCTAGACTCGGGCTAAGGTAAACCGAGCAATTCTCGGTTAACAAGCGGTTAAGAAATTAGCATATTAGGCTTGTCTTTCTGGAAGTTGGCCTGGCTTCGGTGACAGCTTGGCCCCCTGAAAGAGCTGGAAGAAGCTTGGTTCGGCCCACCCTGCCACTATCTTTTTCAAGCGGCAATCTCCGACACCCTTTTTTGGCCCCTGATTTTCGCTTAGCGTTCTTGTTAGTCCTTGTTAAGAGAGCGATCAAACAGCTTCGCGAGAGTCTTGCGAAGGTATCGCAAGGGGTTTGAGACGATTTCGAGACTGCGCCAGTTTGATCTGACTTCAGGTCCATTCTCAACCTTAACTTCAACTCCAGCTCTTCCACTAAGCAAGCTCCACGCACTGGTTATGACGGACCGCAATACCGATAGAATGGAATGGCACCGTGGATCTCTGCTGTCTTCTAATCACATTGATGCTCACCCAATTGATTTTGCCCCATCAATCGCGTCTAGCTTTGTCTACAATGTAACCTCTAGGATGTTCGACGATCTGGCTGGCCGATGGCACTGTTTCAATTCGCGTCATGAGATTCAAACGTCTAGTGTGAAAACGCGACTCAACCCCGTAGTTTTATCGAAGTCTTGATATGAATGCCATCAACGGATCTCCAATGCTCGATTCTACACTTGTAGGCACAGACTGTCAGCGCCATATTGATTCTGCGAAATGCGAATATGCTAATTTCATGCGATAAGAACCGAATATCATTTGCGATTGGTCTTTTAAAGCTTTTAGTTGCAGTGTCTTTCCCCGGGCGACCTGCGGCAAAAAGGAAGAAAAAAATATAGAGAACAGCAGCACCACCCTATTCGACTTGCTTAGCTTTCCTTACCAGGCGGTACGAGAACACGTACTTTAGTGCGCTCGATCGTCAAGGTGATTCTAACTAAAAGGGAAAACTCTGCTAGTACTGTGAGCTGGATCAAGTCACTGCGCATGACTTGAATCCGCCGAGCCGTGCGTTAGGGCGCCGAATAAAGCCATGTCGACACCCTGTAGCGCCCAATCGTCTACATCTGCTGCCAGACCAGGCACGAGGAGATAGGTCTCTTGCGCTCCATTGGCATCGAAAGAGGATAGCTCTTGGTCCCCGTTTACCAACCCGGACTCGAAAGACGATGATACCGCTTGCCAATCGGCATTGACAGGCTGAGCAGTGCTAATTTCGTAGCCAGCTGAGCGGGCTGTGGAACCCATTTCTCCGTCGGAGACTACCTGCACTGGCCTAATAGTGTCAGGTAAAATAAGACGGTGCTCTATTTGGATCGTTCCGAAATATGGTATTTGTATATGAAGTGCGTGAAAAACTTCAGTCGTATCGCCAATGCATTGAGAATCCTGCTTATCAGCCTCTGAAGAGGCGCAAACATGGTAGCAGCCCCCGCTGAAAGAATTATCCTCTATAGCGAGGAGCGGTCGGAGGATGCTGGAGACCTTCTTGGCGACGACATCGTTATGGTTTTGGGCCATCGTCTCCATAGCTTCCAAGGTGCGTTCAAGAAGTCCACGGTCGTTCAGCCGCTGGTGTTGAAGCGATTGGAAAACCGACACGCCTTTGCCAGTGTCTGCCCTGCTCTGGCGACGGGCCTCGATATGCGCGAGGCACAGAGTCGTGCTTGCGATAAAGGCGATGAAATCGATACCGCGACAATACGCGGTTGCTAAAAAGGAGTTGCGGAAGGACACATACTGCGAGATGATCGTACGGCTAGCACCCGCAGCCGTCATTTTACTGTAATCGTAACTTGATTCAGTCGAAGAGGTCAGCATCATGTATGGCAAATGTAGCTGAACTAGAAGATGATGGTACGCGAACTGATTCGTGAGGCGGACTGATTCTTCGAATGCCTTTGCATCGCTGCCAGCGATAGAGGTAAGGTCAGGGGTCATTAACCACCACTGCGGTGGCATCAAGGCGGCGGCTTCCTGCAGCATCTTGTCTATCTTGTGCGTCGCAGCGAGATCAGTCCGTTCGGCGCTGTTGCGCTGGAGAATGAGACTAGCTGCCGCTGACTCCATACGCTCTAAGCGCTCCACGGCCGCGCAACTATCTGGTGCTTCTAAATTAGCGAAAATGTTTTCGAGCGAGCCCTGCGGAAGGCCGAGCATCAACGATAAATATCGATCTGATACGACCAAGCGGAACCACATATAATTGGGATTGATACGATCCCGGGTTTTGTTCTCCAGAAACATCCTCGGCGAGCATGTACCTGTGTGCAGCCCCATCATTTGCGCCGTGGCCATAGCTCTACGGTTTATTAACCAGGCGCGGCGGAGACTCCCGGAATTGTTCAAGTACATGCTCTCGATCATAATACACTCGATGCCCTCGAGCGAGGTAGTGAGTTCGTCATTACTTGTCACAAGCCTAGTCGCGGTATTGAACACACGAGACATAATGTCGAGGTAATTGGAACTCAGACCTGCGAGTTCACTAACAGAGCACGGTGGGATACCCTGTAAGAGGGAGGCTAGTAGCAATAGCTTCCTTGCGATGAGGACGGGATGGGTCCCCCGTGACGGTGGCTGTAGCATGGATCGTGGTGATGCAAGTTGCCCGGAGAATAGTCGAGAATAAGACTGGCAGATCACGCCGTGAAATAATACTGAAACCCCAACCGAAATTCTCAAAATCAGATCGAGGTCATGATGGCTAGGCCACGCCGCTAAGAGAGTGCGGGATAGATTGTCAACGTTGTTGGTGACCTGGCTCTCAAGATCCGGTCTAGGGATTGTGACCGAAACGGTCGTATTCTCGTCTTGGACCGGATCATGCCGGCGCGACGTATCGGGCATATCGGCCGTGCTCCGGTTGACCAGCTGTTCGACTAGTGATTCCATTCGGCTGAGCCTATCGATTTTTCTGCTCGCCGAGGTTGCATCGTCGTGATATTCTTGACTGATGCATTTGGTCTGACGGCTCTTGCACCCATTGCAAATGGAATCTGTAGGAGCTGCAAAGGTGCATCGGATCTTGCGCCGTTTGCACTCCCAGCAACTTTGGGTGCCTTTGCGGATTTTTCGTCTCTTTGGCGCATTCGATCTCTCTGGCGTTTGTCCCGCCGCGGAGGAGTTGTATGCCCGGTCGTCTGACATTTCAGTCTCTGGGCTGTTCTCCAACTTTCCCGTGCTAGTAGAGCGCAGTTGATGAAGAAGTCTAGCTATCAGAGAAAGAGTCTAATCCTTCAAGAGTTGATGTTGTAAGTAACTCCTTCTCGCCGACGGTACCTCCGCCGCGGCGGAGAAAATTAGGGTATGGATCCACATGCGGGGAACGTGTCGTAGCGGTGCTCTCCACTAAAAGCCGATTGTAACACCCTATTTTAGGGGTACCTGATCGCTATACCGCCCAACCCGGCCAGGTGGTTTTGGTAGTATAGTCCACCGAACGGTGGTGTACACTTGGTGTAAATTTTCAAAAGGCCGTCCCTTATAGCCTAAAGCAGATTAAACAGCTCCGCAGGCGTAGGGTTCGTAAATGATATCTGAAGCTTGACAGGAATCTCATGATGATACCCCTATTAGTGCTCTGGGAAGCGTGAGCTAATATATAACGACCTAGAAGGCATCCCGCATTTTATGGGAATATGTCACCATCAACACAACTTCCCAACCATTTAATCGTCGCCAATCAGTTAGCCAGTACTTCATAATGGTCAAGGTCGCCATAGCGGGTGGTTCCGGGCGTACGTCAAACCTATAACTTGATCGGACTTCATATTATGACTAATCTATTTTGCAGAGGTCTCCAAAGAGATTATCGACGCTCTGCTGGCGTCAAAGAAACACCAAATAACAATACTAAGCAGGAAAGTGAAGAAACCCCCCTGAGTACTTGCACCCACCTTTGCACTTCAACGCTAATATCTTTTCTAGGAAGCCCCTACGGCTCCCACCGCCCCAGAGATACACTGGAAGATTGTAGACTACAATGACGAGAAAAGTTTAGTCGAAGCTCTCCGAGGGACGCACACGCTATTGTCTTTCGTCCAAGTTCTCTCCGATCCCGATCAGAAGTCGCAGAAGAACCTCATCAATGCTGCTATCGCTGCTGGTGTGAAACGCTTCGCACCAAGTGAATACGGGAGGTGATATTGGCCCTATCCCATAAAATGAATGTGGCAACTTACTAGATTTATAGCAAGGGCACAGTCAATATGGCTTGGTGGCAAGGAAAAGAGAAGGTCAGAGAGTATTTGGAAGAAGTGAACAGGAAAGGAAAGGTGAGACTCTATTACCTAATCACCCCAGTATCAAAAACACCGTAAACGCACCGTGAACTGACCCCTTTATCAGATACTCGAATATACATTGTTCCAACCAGGTCTATTTCTGAACTATCTAGCCTACCCCCACAAGACAGCGAAATACGTCGATCCGCTACAAAGCGTCTTCGACTTTGAGAACAAGCGCGCCATCGTCATCGATGGCCACGAGGACGCCATCATGACTCTGACCACGGTCGCGGACCTCGCCGCAGTTGTGGCTCGAGCAGTTGACTACGAGGGGACGTGGCCTACGACAGGCGGCATCAGAGGCAACAGGGTCACGTTCTCGCAGATTCTCGAGGTCGGTCGGAAGATTCGAGGTAAATGATATATACCCACGGCTACATGCGCAGCAAGTATTCGTCCTTTATTGACCTGAGCCCCGCAGGGTCACCTTTCACTGTCGACAAGGTCAAACTCGAAGATCTCGAAGCCGGAAACCTGAACACATCGTGGGGTTTAAAAGCGGTGCATAAAGCGGTCTCCGAGGACCAGGCGTCGGCTCTACTCAAGGCGGTATCCATCGGTATCCTGCTGAGTAGCTCAAAGGGGGCGTGGGACATATCGGATGACTTCAATCAGCTCTTCCCGGATCATGAGTTTACTTCGATTGAGAAATTTCTCGCAAAGGTTTGGGAAGGAAAGCCGTAGACTAGCTGCATATCGAATGGTACCTTCTATAGGTCACTCTTGTCATCCATAGGTGTTAATAAGGTGGGCTGCTGGTCAGCTCCGTTTCTTTATACATCATACCTGCGCCGTGATACCCATGAATACAGTATATATAACCGAGGCTAGGAACCTAGATACAGACTGAATTTGTTCTTAACTTGATGTACCAACAGTTATTTCATCAGGAGAGAATGTGGCCGATCAATATACAAGTTACCACGTAGCTTTATCCACTTAGAGTTCCCTAAGGCGCATCTCAACTCATTGGCCGTCACACCACCACCGAGTATCATCCAATCACAGACATGCCATCAAGCAGCGCTCTCAAGCGGCTCGTAGCTATCCTTCACCAACGGCGGCGGCACGTTCAGAATCGGAAGATCATCCATGGAGCGCGGCCCGCTCTCCGGGCACTTCTTGATATCCGCCTCGGGCTCGCCGCTCGCGAGCCGCCGGACAAGGTCCTCGGGGTCGTAGTCGACGCCGAGGGGGTTCTCGGCGAACTCCGGGCTCGTCATGTACGCGGTGGCCGCCTCGGCGGTGTCGAAGTTGTCGACCTGCATCTCGACCTGGTTGCCGTCCGGGTCCTGGTAGTACATGGACGTGGTCGGGCCGTGGTTGACGCACCAGAGCGGCAGGATCCCGCGCGCCTTGCGCTGCCGGTACGAGGTCGCGAGGTCGCCCAGCGAGCTGTACGCGAAGGCGATGTGCTCCAGGCCGGCGCTGCTCCGGACCTTGTCACCGCAGTCCGGAAAGGCGCCGATCGCGATGCGGTGGTGCTCGTCGTCGCTGCCGAAGCGCGGGTTGGTTAGCCGAACTGGCGTTAGGATGCACTCTCACCCCCTTTTTCTTGTTGTAGTACGTACTAGGTCAAGAATGCTATACCTCGCGTCTCAAGCACGACGTGTGCACCCAGCAAGGCTTTGTAGAACTCAACCATGGGCTTGAGTCTCGGTGTTCTAAGCACTATGTGTGCTAAGCTCGCAGGCGAAAGCACCTTGCCCGACAAGTTTGCTTCGACCATTGTGAGACTTCTTGAGGCTAAGAGAGGGCCGTTGGATTTGCAGATGAGCGTGGAACTCGATGTTATGATGACTTGAGGTTGCTGAGTCTAGGATGCTATGGGGGCGCACCATCTTATGATGGACAGCATGGCCCCCTTTAAATATTTACGCGTCTACCAGCAATTCCGTATCCCCTGCCATCCGCCACGACGTTGCCATAGTTTAGGTAAGTATAATGTTCGTATACTCGGAGACTTTTGGCTATATAATTAATCCGGTCGAATCGTAACTAGGTAGTTCTTTAGACCTGAGGTACATTTATGACGTGGTGAACCTATTCTCTCCGTGCTGCCGGTATTGTAGTCGCTCCGCTCACCTGTATGCAGCCTGCAGTAGCCGGTTCGGGACCCCGAATCGCGAGGCCGATAACGTCGGCCGAGATACATGGTAGGTGCAATTTTACTGGTCCTCTCCTATCTACCCCCCTCCCCCTCATATCTCCATGGAGGTAGGCATATGCGCTTAACTTTCAATTCATCGATTTACGTCAGCTCTCTTCTTAATACCGACCGTAGGCGATCGAGGATAACCATACACTTGCTCATAATGGCACCGGCTTCGTCCTGGGGTCCGAAGGGTGACGATTGGACGTATGACGGCGACGCTAAGCTGTGGAATCTCGCCCGCGGGGAACCCTCCCCCGGCTTCACAATACGCACCACGGAGGGTCCTGCAGACACATCAATCACGTTGGCACCAGCGCTGAGTGCCCTGGTGGTGGTCGACATGCAGAACTTCTTTATTCATCCGCGGTGCAATGACCACCCTACCGGCCTAGCTGCTGTGGAGCGTACCATGGAAGTGGTTACAAGATGTCGCGAGGTTGGAATCAAGGTACGGTGCGACTATCAATTAATGGTTCAAAAGGGTCTTATGTCTTTTCTCTTTTCGTTAGCAACGGACGTGCGGGTTTGAATGTTTGAAACTTATTGCCCTATGCTACGAGGGCTGTAGGAATGAATATGCTGACACCGGAATTGAGTCTAGATCATCTGGTTGAACTGGGGCCTGACCGAGGGCGACCTTAGCAGCATGCCTGCGGCGACTGAGCGAAGTTTCGCCCGCAACCTCGTCACGCCTCCATTGGACAATAAACAAGCCAGGGACGGCTTTGGTTCCGACATGGGTGAGGGGAGAGGACGGTTGCTAATGGCGGGCTCGTGGAATGCGAAGCTCTACGATCCTCTGCAAGATGCGAGCCGGACGGACTCGGATATATTTTGCGACAAGAACCGAATATCGGGGTTATGGAACGGAGACACGCCGTTGGCGAAAGCACTGGCCGCTGGAGGATATCGTACTCTACTCTTCGCCGGTGTCAATACGGATCAATGCGTCCTGGGAACTCTGGCCGACGCATACTATCGCGGTTGGGATTGCATCATGGTAGAGGATTGCTGTGCGACGAAGACTCCCGGAGGACATGATGTCACCATTTACAATACCTCGGTAAGTTATTTCATTATCTCCTAACACATCGATGATCCAATGAGCTATCTGAGTAACTTCAATTCGTGGTCCGATGAGATGATTGCCATTTCCTTCATATCACCCAAGACATTCTGCTAACCCCGATAACTAGAATGGGTATGGCTTCGTAGTCGATAGCAAGAGCTTCGTTGAGGGCACTCTTCAGTAGGGAAACGCGCCAAGCAGACTGGCATGTGGAGATTCTGGATTTCATCCGCGGCTCAATCATCTCTTACCCTAGATCACCCCCGGCTTCAATGAAAAGACCGACTTTGGATACCTAAGCCCTGTACTGTAAAAGTGGTCCATTTATCCAGTATGTTTAAGTAAAGTGCCAGACCCAGTATCGATGGCTAGACCAATCTACTTGAAGCAATTACTTCGTGCCTGGATGTGACGCGCTCCCCTCAATCTCAATCGGCTCTCATCATGGCCTCCACTTTCATCATGGCCTCCACTTTCATCATGGCCTCCACGATCCATGGATCTCTAGATCTGCGGGGTCTCGGGCAGCTATTACTCCCGGTTCGTACCGTAATTGATACTCCGCAACGGGCGAGGCCTTACTATAGCACGTATTTATAATTGCCTACCTAAGCAGCTAAAGCTACCAATTTCAACCATGATCTGCGGCTTCTAAAGTCCCGAATGGAACGTGCGGTCGGGAGGGGGAAAACCAAGGCACTGTAACGCAACGCAAGGCGAAGCAATCGGAATCATCATATGCAACTTCGCGGCGTACATAATGGAAAGCATGGTCGAGGCCCATTTTCCTCCCCCATGACACTGGACGTCCTCCTTTTGCTCGTCCGTGGATCGTCATCATGCTCCTCCAACTCCTGTGCCTGTGTGCAGCATTAGTTCTGAATGTCGCCAATGCGAGGAGCCCTCGGGCATCGCGTCGAAGCGAATGTCCGCCGTTTACCAACGGGACTCTCGTGATCGAATCGTACCAGCTGTACCCCGAAAACGCCGACTTCGATCTTAACGATTGCCTCTTATACATCGGGTTAGTTATCCTCTGCATGAACCTTTGTAAGTGACACTCGATGCTGAATAATGCTGAACAATCAACAAGCGCTCTGTATAATGCGTCAGTCGTGGTGTACGACCCGTACAAGGCCGAGACGGTCGCGACGCTCGAGTTCCCTGGCATTACTCGCACCAGGCCGTTTCACGTAGGAGGGGTGGCGTGGGACCCTTTTACGAATTTCATCACGATTCTGGTCGACTCCGCGGTCCCGCACGAGACGGCGGACCATCAGATTTCGGGAGACGACTATATCCTCCGCTATGACCCGGGCACGCAGGAGATCGTGTGGTCTCTCAACATCACCGAGGTAAGCCAGGGGCAGTACGGCGGACAGCAGGACGTCGAGCACGACGCCCGCGGCCACGTCTACATCCTAGGAAGTTATCCGGGTACCATCTTGCGCGTGGAGCCCGACGGCAGCATCATCAAGCCGTGGTATCTGCCTGAGGTAATCGACCACACGTACAATGGTATAACGGGATTCGCCGCGACGGGAGAAATCCTCCTGGCGTGCGACCCCTTGAACAACACCGGCAGCGGCGAGATCGTCAAGTTCGACATGACGGCAGACGAGGGCACGCCCGTGCTCGTCCCTAGAATACCCAACGAGGACATTATATCGCTCGATGCTGTCTACCTGCCGCCAAAGTACGGCGGAACGGTGCTGCTAGTGTCGGAGCACGATCGGGGCGTGTCGGTGCTTAGGTCGGCGGACGGCAAGTGGGAGACCGCCGAGTATCTGGGCCGCATCTCGGATTACGCATCCCTAAGTGAGGGCGCTGTCAACACCGCGACTGTTGAGATCTCGGGAGTCATCTACACGGTAGACGAGTGGTTCACTGACCCGATCGTAAATGGCACGTCGGCTGGCAATCGGACGGAGTTTCCGCTCGTGGATATCACGTCCCAGATCGAGGAGCTGTTGGCTGCTACTCCGTAGGGCGAAAATGACGGGTTCGCTACCTGTTAATTGTGCGCAAGGAAAATTTGGGATTGCAAAAGCCTGAGCTGTATGTACTTCAAACCCTGTAAAAATGTACTATTTTAGAGAATGGCGGAAATAGTCATCTGCATAAGAGAGTACAGTCAGTAATCGCAATGATGCGATACACTATTGTTATTCGAATGGATTGACGCCGAGCTGAGGAATCGCGATAGGCGCAGGGATGTACAAAAATGACAGTCCAGGGACGTGGGCAATGATGCACCGACACGGCAAGTTCGCCTCGTTGATCCAAGTCAAGTCTCTATTACGGAGAAGTCGTAGATTTCGATTTCTATGTACCAATGTACAAGTTATCGACAGGTCTCGTCCTGAATGACGAAACCTACGATTTCGCGAGCGTCTCTCCCAGCTCCTTGCCTCGGCTGGTGGCCGCCTTTACGGCCTTATCCACGGTCTCCTTGAACCCCGAAGCCTCGAAGCTCTTCAGCGCGGCCTCTGTAGTTCCCTTGGGGCTGGTCACGTTGATTCGCAGCTGCGCCGGCTCGTCGGACGACTCGACAAGCATCTTGCCCGCTCCGAAGCACGTCTGCTTGGCTAGTCGCGTGGCTTGTTCCCGCGTGAGCCCCAAACCTATCCCGCTCTCAATCAGGTGCTCTACCATAGCGAAGAAATACGCAGGTCCGGAACCTAGAACAAAGTTGGGATTTAAGCGGCATTCAATCAATTATTGCGGAGTAAAGATAGATAGTAGCCTTACCTGAAAGTCCGGTGACGACATCGATTAGCTCTTCCCGATCCACCCATTCTGCCACCTTGCTAACGCTACCCAGCAGCGCTGCGGCCAAATCTTTTTCAGCTTGAGAAACGTCGTCGCCGGCGAAGAGGCCCGAGGCGCCTTCGCCTAACAAGGCGGGGGTGTTCGGCATGACGCGGATAATGTGGGGTGTGCGGCCGTCGGGGAGCTGGAACCACTCCTGCAGGCTCTGCAGCGTGATGCCCGCGGCGATGGAGACGATCAGCGGCGGCGAGGCGCGCCCGGCCCAGGCGGCGGCGAGCTCCCGGCACACACCTTTAGTGACCTGGGGCTTGACGGCGAGGACGAGGAGGTCGGCGCCCTGCGAGGCCTCGACGTTGGAGGCGGTGGTGCGCACGCCGGTCGCGGCCATCTTGTCCCGGTTCACCTCCCACGGCTCCGACACGCACACGTTCTGCTTGTCGATGCCCTTGGCGACGAGGCCTCCGATGATGGCGCCGGCCATGTTGCCGCCGCCGATGAAGCAGAGCTTGCTCCTCTGCAATTGCGACGTCATTTTTGTCACGCTCCTTTTTTTAATAGATATTTTCCGGGTTGCGTGAATTTATTTTATTATGAGAGGAAATCGGCCTGTTGTTTGGTTCGATTTTGGTACCTCTCTTAGCTTCAGTTAGTACATACCTAAGTTTAGTGACATATCTATGTCTATGGCGGTGCATCGTGGCTAAAGGACCAAAAGTGGCTATGCGTAAACCCTTCATAGCCCCTATCATCAACTTCTCTTTATTTCATTAGTACTGCCACAATTTCACCGGCCAATCAGATACTTAGAATCACCCCGCACTTTTCAACGTTTTCCTTTGCGGTTCTATCACAACAAAATCTATAAAAATATAAATAATATTAAAAAATCACGCAAAATAAGCTTTATTAAGCTATATTAATTATTATTATTTTTAAGTGGTGGTGGAATAAATCAATTAATTCTACAAAGAATTCAAAGAACATGCGCTAAAATGTGGCTAGCCAATCAAAGCTAAGTTTAGTTATGGCATAGGCATTGGCACCCCCTTTCCCCCGGCCGAAGGACGGGTTACGCAGCTAGTAACCCCTATTTTCTATCTAGGAGAAGGGTGGTCTACTAAATAGCTTTGATATTATCACTGGTACTTACTATCAGAGGGCTTTCTAGCCATAAGCTGATTATCTCTCTTGCCTAGATGCAGTATTTGGCGCTATATTGATAAAAAGAAGGACTCAGGAGTCTCATTTGCTTTGTGTCGTGTGGATATGGCACTGCCCCTTTCCATCCAAATTCCTCTTTCCCTTCATTGGCAACTAAGCCCTGTGAAAGATGATCTGCCGGTTCAGGGCATTAATCCAACAACATTTAGTGACAAGGAAAATATGTGAAGTTTGTTACCACTGAATCACTATTCCACAATCTACGAATCAAGCTCGCGTCAGATACTCGTCCAACAAGGTGGATGCGAGGTTAAATTTTTTTTTGACTTGGTTTAACGTATAAAATAAGGTAGTCAACCACTTTGTAGCATCGAATCGGTAATGATTCTGAAGAAACAACATGTGGAATCAGTGGTTGTTTGTATGGCAATAAGTAAATGACTACTGCAGAGACCACGTACAACTTAGCGACCATGTCGTTGGTTTTTAATGAATTCAGACGGAATTCAATGCTATCTTCGACTCACTAAAACTAAAAAAAAGCCACTTGGTCCGTTGGCCTCCCATACCATGTCTACCTGATCGGAAGTACATATATATACGAGCCACTAAGCAGAAAAAAACCAGCTATTTGATCTCGTCTTGCTAACCCAACAATACAATCTCCTTTTAGCACACCGAACAGCTCTTTCTCTCCCCTGGCTATGTCTAATATTCTGGGCTATCCTTTCTCATTTCTTCTACCCGCTCCAACAATAGAAGAAAAAGGGGAGAAAACTCTGAAATCACTGCCGAATGAGCTCGTTATCAAGATTTGCGAGAACTTCGACGATGCTCTCACCTTGCATGCGGTCTCTGCCACTAGCAGGTGGCTTTACTACATTGCAAACCCCATTTTGTACTCCCTTGCTGCCGAAAAGTACCCGCATCTACTCTTCTGTGCCTGCGAGGCTGGCGAAGTTGGCATCGTAAAGAAACTTCTGGCGGTTGGACTAAACCCGAATCTACCAACAATGGGACGTTGGAGCGAGAGGTCGGACTGTTGTCCAGATGGATCAGGCGATGCTATGACGAGTACTCTAAATGTTCTCACTGTTTACGATCATATCATCGGGGGTGATAAACATCAAGTCTCGGGAGACATGAGCAGACTCGAAGCATCTGAATTTGACCCTACTATACACAGCAACATCAACGTGTATCTCAGCCAATTTAAAGGATGTTACTGGTTTCCGCTCCATTGCGCCGCCATGGCTGGATCTATTGAGCTTGTCAAGCTTCTCGTCGACTCGGGTGCATACATTGACCCTCCGTCCAGAGGATTGTGTGGCTGCAACAGGACAGCCCATGGACGTGGAACTACAGTGTATTGGACTCCCTTACATACAGCGTTATGCTCCGGCAATGAAGCCACGGCAAACCTACTACTTGAACTTGGAGCATCACCCAATGTTGAGTATCGTCGACCGGACTTTCGACCTTCCACCGCATTGCACTGGGCGGCTCTCGGCGGCTATCTCTCAACTATACAACTCCTTCTAGGAAGGGACCATGGGAACTGTCGAATCGCCGTTGACGTCCGGGATCACGAAGGATCAACTCCGTTAATGTGGTCGTTAGGCACAACAAAAAGTCTACAAACAATGAAATGCCTTTTAGCTCACGGAGCTGATGTCGAAGCAAAATCAATACACGATGGCTTTATAGCCAGAAGGAAAGGAACCGCCGTCCTACAAGCCTGTGCCCGTGGTTGGTACCGGGATGCCGACTTTCTCGTGAAGACTGGGGCAGCTATCGAAGGGAACAGGTATGCATCAGCACTTGACAGATGTCTTGCCGCACTCGGCGGTTCGCCAAGCACGACACAAGAATTTTACTCGAATGAAAGTAATCAAATGGGAACTGTGCATCCAAAACTCGGGAGATTGCCACCGCGGCCTGGCCCTATCGACTTCTCAGAAGAGGCGAATTTTGAAGAAATGGTAGAGCTCATCAAAAATTTGATACGGTATGACGACAGTATCTATCGCTATTGGAGGACCCAACGTTCGCCGTTAGTGCGCGCATCTGCGGCTCGCTTATTCTCAGTAGCAGACATTCTGCTTTCTTCTGGTTCTCAAGCGAATCAAGAAGACCGCGATGGTAGGTTTCCATTGCTTGCGGCTATTGTTGGCTGGAATCCTATTACTGGCTCGGATCAAGATTTTGTGGAACCTGCTCCGGAGTCCTACTTGAAGCCATATTCCAAGGTTTACGAGACCGTCGACTGCCTTCTTAAGCGCGGTGCAAAGCCTAACCAGAAAAATGGTTTTAGTCAGACGGCATTGATGGCGCTATGTTGCCCATCTGTGAACGTGCCGGGTAAGCTTGAGATTATGAAGCTGATGATCAGTTACGGTGCGGATATCAACCTTCGATCCCGCGGTCTGTTAAAAGGTCCACACTGTTATTGCCTCCCACAAACCCGGCTCAAACTTTCACCCGTCCAAATGACTTTCTATGAGAATGAGATTGACATCTGTCGTTACTTCGTGAAGCAGGGGGCAGAGCCTCCGCGCGAGATCGGCGAACTCCGTCTCATGCTGAGACACTTGGTCGGGACAGTTGGCGAATTTCCGGAGCCTGAATCACTAATAGCAGACGGCAATGGTAGCGCAGAGATCCATGATTTAAATATCGAAACCATGGACTGCAAGGCCAAGTTCTGCGTTGGCTTGCGGCTCTTGCTAGAAATTGATCGGGACGGACGGCTTGCCAAGGATCCCGAGTCCCTATGGCTATCTCTGCTTGTCCACCACTTTCCCCTTACCCAAAGATTCCTTGCCTCGGGAGCTTTCGATGCTTCATGGAGTGGAGAACGTAGTGAAACATGTAAGGAGACCTCACATTCATTTGCGCTACCTGATGCTTGGAGTATAAAACTAACTGTTTCCTTTTAATCTAGGCTTACATCTCCTTATCTGGAAATTAACTACGCAAGATGCGACCAACATGGCTTGCGCACAACGCCTCATCGATATTGGCGCCGACGTTAACCGGTTGGACGGGCAAGGCCGGGTGGACGGACAAGGCTGGTCGGCTTTGACATTGCTTCTAACTTTAGGCTGCCATCCACGCAGACATAGAGATGCTGGCGTGGGAGAATTCATCAACCTCGTGAGGGTCCTACTGAACAACGGGGCTACCCAAACAGAGAAGGATATTCGGCGTTTTGAAACCCTGCTACAGAAACCGAGGTGTTGTCGTGAGGAGGACGGATACTGCGTGCGTCTACGGAGAGAGTTTCATGCTCAGTTCTTCCTGCAGGACGGAAAAATAGTTGCTCGCGACCAGCCATCCTATGACGAGGTAACGCTTGTGGAGGGTACGGAGATTGACGAGGACATGGAAAAAATCGAGTTATATTATAATGACTTACTTAGGTGGCATATCCCTCTTTGGATAGAAGATAGTAGCATTCGGGAAATATGGCCTATACTTAGAAAAGAGCACTACGACCCGCTGGGATATCCCGTGGAGTTGTAGGTCTAGGCACCTATCTCCTAATATGTACGTGTCATATTTTCTTATTTTCTGTCACATATCGCACTGTCCACCTGCACCTAGCGTCATTGCGAAAGGGCACTGTGAAAGCTTTTGGCTTACGTAAGGTGCTGTAAGTGAAATTTCCTTACAGATTCAGTTCAGCTGTGTTTATTTTTTTTCTATCTTTCAAAACTTACCTCCTTCATCTCGTCGCTCGAACGGTCCTATCTCACACGAAACTACGAAATGGCAACTCTCTACAAATTACCGGTTGAGATACTTCTCGAAGTTACTGAATATTTGGAGATCTTTGATTTGCTATCTTTTTCGACAACATGTCGCTGGGTTTACTCGGTCTCAAATCTCGTCTTCTATAGAAAAGCCGTCAAACGATTGCCGTACCTGCTTCCATGGGCCTGCGAGACGGGACGAGTTTGCATGGTTGAGAAGATGCTGATGGCCGGCGTGAATCCAAATACACCACATCGACTTGGAACTGCGCGGCACAACCACGTCAATTACTATTTCCATTCCAGGGCGCGGCCCAATTGGTATCGCGATCATTCCATTGGCCTGAACCCCGACCTCGAAGATCCTTTTCGATTGTTAGAATTAGTTTATGAACCCACTCGATCTGTACACGATGTTATAACAGACTGTGATGACATGAACCCGTCTTTCTTCGATGTCCCCACTGGTATCGACGACGGTCTTGCGGGCGTGTACGCAGCGTTTGAGCGAGATGAAGAGGAATACGAGGACGAGTACGAGTATGAATATCTTGATGATCTGACGACTATGAGCTTTAACCCGCTTCTTACCTACGACCCCCTGAAGCCCCAAGACTACTATCCAGCACGTAGTTACTGGTTTCCCTTACATGCCGCTGCCAAAGCTGGTTGTAACGAGATCATCGAGTTACTCGTCAAACATGGATCGTATCTCGATCTCCCCTCCGAGAACCTCTGTCGCTGTGGAGAAGATGTCAACAGCGATGAAATATGGACACCCCTGCACACGGCCTTATGCTCTGGTCACGAAGCTACTGCCAACCTTCTGATTTCTCTAGGCGCATCACTTACCGTTGACTTGCGCGACCAGCAACCAACGGTCTTGCACTCTGCAGCTTCGTGTGGATGCCTTTCTACTTTTCAATACTTGATCGATACGAAGCGCCCGCTCGACGTGAATGGTAAAAACCGCTTTGGGCGGCCACCATTGGCCTATGCTCGCAACAAGCCGCGTCGTAGCAACGAGCTAGGCTTCCAGATAAGCCTTTGGCTTGTGGACCATGGCGCAGATCCGAATACTATTTTGGATGCTTACGATTATACTATCCTTCACGCAGCCTGTTTTGAGGGGAGATTTCGCGATGCCATTCGATGTATCGAGTCTGGGGCGAACATCCATGCTATCTGGATAGATTCCTCTTCCCGGGTTCCTATCGACCATGCTTACTCGCAGAGGTCTTACGGGAAACTCAAACGAGGCAACGGTTCCCCCAAGATATCTTCTTTGTTAGATGATAACATTGAGGAAGATAGAGTTGAGCCTGTAGAGAAATTGATAAAAGAAGATGCTACTATAGAAGTACCCGACCCTCGTTATCCGCTCCATCTAGGAAGGCAATTTCAGCCGCTCGCTCTTGCCTCAGTATCGCACCTGTTGCCGGTTATGGACCTTCTCGTTGCCGCTGGTGCAAACGTGAGAGACGATAGATTTGGAATTCCCCCATTGCTCGGAGCCCTTTGCCCCCCCTTTGATTACATGTTGGCGTTGAGGTCTTTTAGAGCGGACTTGCAGTGGAACGCCGTGAAATGGCTACTGGACCATGGAGCTGACCCGAACCAGGAATCAAGGTACCGTACCCTCAGTTCCGATTCAATGGACTGTTACGGCCCCCCTCTGATGTTTCTCTGTAATCAGCCTAACTTCGAGGAATCCCATCGGATCAAGCTTGTCAAATTGCTACTGGACAGAGGGGCAAACCCAAACCATCGTGATGAGGATGGGCTCACACCTCTGAAAGCAGCAATCAACCACGACCATTACGACATTGCTCGTTGTTTACTTCAGAAAGGGGCTGAAAATCTCGTTGCATCGCGAGATGTACTAGACATGTTGCAGCTTATAGTATATGATGACTGGAAAATCGAGGATGACTACGAATTGCAGGCTCGAGACAAGGGCTTACGCCGACGGCTTAAGTTCATCCTCGAAATTGATAGAAGTCAAACACTGGTCAAAGACCCCGACGCTTTGAACATTGCTGTGAGAGCTTCTCATTCACAACTTGCAGAGATACTTATGGATATGGGCGCCTCAGTTGCCTTACGACCAGTCACATTACCAGCCTTATTGTCCCCTCATGGGCTGCGTACTGCCGCCATCGTTCAGCGTTTAATCAGCTTAGGAGTTGATGCAGAGCTGGAACCGTATTTACGACGCGCGATTGCACTCGAAGCGTGGGATGTTGTGAATGTTCTCCTTCTGCATGGGGTTCAGTTCGAATTAGAAGTGTTTCGGAAATACGATTCGACTGATCCCTGTTGCGATCTCAGCCGAGACATACGTCCCTTGGCGGCGGCCATGAAACGTGCCAGGTCTTCAGAAACTGACGATATGATTGCTGGGCTCTTGAGCGGGAGCGATCTATCTTCTAAGGATCCAACTGCATACGAGGGTTATCTCCAACTCGCATGTGACAAACTATTACCACGAACCATAACTACCTTGGCGAACGCTGGTGTTGATGTCGACTCTAAAGATTCCGAGGGTCTTACACCGATTACTCAGTTCCTACGCCATTTCAACTACGCCGACACCTCTAGAATAAAGCCGAAGTCGTTCGTTGACGTCCTCAAAATCTTGACAAATGGCAGGGAATATTTGGATGCCGATGCATGTGAGGAGCTTCAGAGATTAAGGGTATATTCGGGCAGTGATGAAATGAAGCTGGCTATCAAGTATGAGCTTAGCCGCCAGTTCATTATTGGGATCGATCCAGAGTCATTGGAGTTTAGGCTTCAGCCCAGAGACGTCAACAAGAAGTGAGACTGCAACTCACGCATCTACCTAGGTGGGGAGGTACAAATGGAAAAGATTTATTAGGTACCTGGGTCTAACTCAAGCAATCTCTATCGTTTCTCCTCTACCCCAGCGCATATCCAACCTGGGCCAAGTTTTCAATCCCAGCCAAACCATAGAGCGCAGCGTCGTTCGTCGCGACCCACGACGCCTCGTCGACCGGTACCAGGACCTCGCTTCCGTTCAGGGGCTCGCTCGCCCAGGGCAGGCTCGGGGCGAAGCCGTCGGTGCGGAGGAACTCGTTCCACGCGCGCGCCGCCAGCGTCGCGTTGTTGCCGAGCTTCCTGGCCGCGTACGCCGTCAGCCGCGAGTGACCCTGCCTTAGGTTCAGGCTGCCGAACCCGGCGCCGTAACGCGCCGCCTGCTCGGCCGACCCGGCCCCGTAGTAGTAGCAGTAGTCGAGCCAGGCGTCCAGGAAGGCGGCCGGCAGGTCGTCGCCCAGGTAGTCGTCGAGCTGCGAGATGATCTCGGGCAGCCCGAAGCTCGCCGACAGGTGCGACACCGCGATGCTGCCGAGGTTCCGCGGGTCCGTCGCCGGCGGCGCGATCACGCCCGTGTGCAGGTTGTAGAGACCCAGGCCCGTCACGAAGCCGTTCGTCAGGTTCGCGATGCTGTGCATGGTCGTGTTGAGCTTCGACCGGGCCTCCTCCCACCGCGGGCCCCGCCGCTCCCACTCGATCAGCCAGGTCGACGCGAGCCCCGACCAGTCGAGGCCGAGGTCCAGGTCCAGCGCGGTCGGGTCGATGACGTACGTGCCGTTGTCGTCGCGGACCTTGCGCCGCGGGTCCACGGTGAGGAAGGCCTGTTCGGCGTCCATGAGCTCGTGGAGGAGCTCGCCGACGCGCTCGTCGCCGCCCGAGAGGTAGTAGAAGACCTGGCGGTAGATGGGCGTCGAGACGCGGATCTGCTTGGAGCTGTCGCCGAAGTGCTGGACGCCGTGGCGCGTGCCGAACCCTTTGAACGGCCCGGCGTGGTACACGTCCACCTCGCCCGTGTGCCGCGCGTGCGCCTCGGCGAACCGGTACACGTCGGCCCGGCCCGTGCGCAGGAAGTAGTTCCAGAAGAAGAGGTTGGGCGACAGCTCCGAGTTGTCCCACGCGTAGCCCCCGACGTCGTAGCGCCAGGTGTGCCGGTCCGCGTCGTACGTGTGCATGATGTCGCCGTGGTCCCAGAACCCGTACCACCGCCGCTGGGAGACCTGGTCTTGGTAGTACCGGATCAGAAAGTCGAGGTGCGACTCGATCGTCTGCGCCGCTGCCGTGGAGTTGTCGGGGATCGTGGCCCAGTACGACCCAACCGCCTTCGTCTGCTGGATGTACTCCGGACCCGCGGCCAGTATCGGGGGCTCATTTGCGTACCCGGTCAGATCCGCCAAAGTGTCTGCGGACGGAGTGCTGTCGAATGGGAAGAGGTATATCTCGTTCGTTCGAGCGACGCCGTACGGGGTATCGTAGCCTCCTTCGTAGTCCTCGTACGTAATCTCAAGCGCATCCAGCTGCTCGTCGTACGTGTCCTCTCCCAATCCGTCGTGGAAGGGTCGAAGATCCATGGGCTCGGCAGATGGGCTGTACAGCCACAGGGTGATTTGGCCCACATCCGAAGCCGCATTCGAAATATCGAGACTCGTGGGGTATCGCTTCCAGAAATCGCGAAGCGCCACCGCAAGACCGCCTTGAGTAGCACCTCCAAGGTATGCCAAGCCGCCGGCTTGCGTGCCTCCGGGGATCTTTACCCAGCTCTGGCCTGCCTTGGTTCGTTTCTTCAGCGTGAATCCGTCGGCCGATAACTGTGTCAAGCTGTAGTCGTTCCACGCAGGGATCCACTGCATCCGGGAAGAAACTCTCGTATCCCAAGTCGCGATGTCAGGAGTCGCTTCGCCGTTGAACTGGGCGGTGCGAACCGCCGATCCAGGATCTCTCCTTAGCCCCGTGATACCCTGAACTGCTTCGCGAAGAAGGCCCCCATCAGGTCCAGCGAGCCGAATGTGGCGATTGTACAGCTCCTCGCCAGCTAGGGGGAGATCGAATTGGACGCCGATCGCAGAGACGAAGTCTTCGTCTGCCTTGCCGTCGAATACAAGCGTGTGGACGATCCGGATGGCGTCCGAGTCGGCGTACAGATAGAAGCGAACGATGAACTGGAGCCAGTCGTCATGCGTGCCTGAAGTTGCTTGGTGCGTGCCACGGACGGTAACCAATGCTCGGATCGAGCTGTCTTGGTCAAACTCGACGGTAGTCTCGTTGATGCTGCTTTCGAATTTGAACTTGTTGATTGAAGTTGTGTTTTCGCCGTCGTCCTCCTCAACCCCGGACTGGGAGCGCAATATCAAGCGCCCATTCTGTCCGACTACCTTGCCGCTGGACGTCGTAATTGTACTGACCAGCACGTTTCCAGACTTGGGGAACGTCGCAGTGAGCTTTCCCGTGTCGATAGAAACCTCTTCGCCCGAGTCGCTAACGGTTAATCCCGATGCCGAAGACGAGTTAGAGGACACGGTCGTCGACGCTGCAATTCTGTACTCGTCGTATACGGTCTCGGATCCTCCAATGGCATGTCCACTCCATTTAATAGAACCGTCTGGCCAATAGGCCGTCACCCACGACTGCAGTGGTATCTGACTGTCACCGTCGCCGCCAAGACCCGCGAACGCGGTCCCATTGGCTTGGTACTTGCCCCGAGGCCAAGGAAGCCCGAACGTCGTCCCGGAATTGCGCGTCGGTGTGTCGCCGATCCACTTCACGGCGACGACGTCGCTTTCCGAGCTGCTACCATTCGGGTAGCTCTGGGCGGAAGCAAAGCTGGACAGGCCAGACAGGGCAAGGATTCCTAGAGCCTGTAGATACATGACTGGAAGACTTCGGCGTGAGTACGAAGTGGTGTAGAACTTCTTTCACACCTCAGTGGACCTGGTCCTCCTTCGTGGCCGATTGTTCGGGGCGGTTCTGTCCATGGTTATTATATGTCTCCAGGCGTTGGGGCGCTTCTCCAATTCCAGACGCATGGTTCCTTGGATAAAAGGAGAAGCTCCAAGCTTTGGAGCTATGTAACTTGGCTTGCGTAGTATATTGCTACCTCGGTGGACATTACACCGGGCATGCTGCCCAGAAGAGCAAAGCAGCAAGAGCTCCGTTCCTGAGCTAATACAAGGAACGAATAACGCAAACCGCAATGCATTTAACAATTTCATCACGGAGAGATTCCACGAATGATGTGATCGCCCGACAAGCTAATCCACGCCACTTAACGATGGTGTGCTATGAAACTTCAGGGGTGTTGCGGGGATTGTGGAGATGAGATGGCTGCTACATAGGCACGCGAGCTTTGACGTAGATGGGGTCCGGGGCAAATGAAAAGGCATACGATTGTCAATTGAGGCTACAAATACGAGCCATTGAAGATCCAACGATCTCTCAAAGATACCCTAGTACTCTTCCAGGAAAATAGCGATATCCTCATCGCCCAGATCATCTCATCAGGTAGACGGCTAGTGCAATTACACCAACGCCAGCTACTATTGAGGTTGCCAATGTCGAAAGCTCTTGAAGCACGAAAAGGGCCGCGATCGTGAGCGCAACGCCAATCCCAATCCAGACGAGGGAAGGTAGAGACCTTCCGCCGCTCTGCGCAGCGTCCATGCGGCGTTCCATGTCTCCTAGCATTGTCATCATCTCGTTCTACAACATTGTTAGCTCAAACCTTTTAATACAAATGCCTCGGTACAGTCCTTTACGTACCTGCTGGTTCGATATGGTGCTCTGCTGGCTCGATATGGTTTCAAGCCTTCCAGGCAGCCCGCTGATCACTCTAAGCATTGGTTGCATCTGGCTTTGGGA
Organism: Hypoxylon rubiginosum; assembly: GCA_902806565.1. Taxonomy (NCBI): domain Eukaryota; kingdom Fungi; phylum Ascomycota; class Sordariomycetes; order Xylariales; family Hypoxylaceae; genus Hypoxylon; species Hypoxylon rubiginosum. Next base: position 177,228 of record CADCXA010000033.1, on the reverse strand, counting down.
TGCGGCGATTCTTTGCATGCTGGTAGTAGATTGAGCGTTGTGCTGGACGGATCGATCGTTGTTCGACGTTGTTTGCCTTTCTAGCCTAATTATTTGCGACCGGAGGTTTCTGTCGCGCACTATCTGTTCGTTGCGCAGATGAGCAACAGCTTCAGCAGCCGTTTGTAGGTTCTGGTCGGAAGTCTGTGTAGTCGCATCGTTCTGAACGTAAGCTTCATGTTCGTTCTGATCATCAGCATCATGTTCGTTCTGATCATCGGAATCCTGTTTAAACCCCGTCAGCAAAAGAAACTTGCTGAGTAAGTCATATCTCGAGATCCTATAATGCCAGTTCTCCCCAGCATCACTCTCGGTGGTGAGTTTCTTCCCGCAGGAACAAAAGGATCAAACAGTCGACGATCCCCAGAATACCAGTTCCCACAAAGCAAAGCTTCCGTTCTATGAGATGCTTTTACGAGCTAAGCCCAACCTTTTCTAGGAAGGCCATCATCTTAAGACATCCGCCATCCACACCAGACCACCCGGAAGAGAGAGGTGGAGAGTCGGCTTGTCCTCGAATTTAATTCGAAGATCTCCCCACAAGATGCCAACGCAACAACCCAACTCCCGGCGAAGGGAGTCGGGATACCCGGCCTATCCCCTAATCTATCAAGTAGACTGCCCAGAGTGCGAGTGACATGCTCTGAACAGACCTACAATAGTACGGGGCTCTCCGCAGGCCAATCGATACAGGTCGATACAGGGAGTTTTAATGAAGTGTTGGTAGTGATAGGCTGGCAGAGAGAACAGGGCAAGGAAAACGAGGTCGGGGACAGAGGACTTACCGTGTCATCAGCAGGGCTTTGTTGACGAGAAGATGCGGTAGACTGGGTGACAAATTAGTAAGGCTGAGCCAACAAGTGCAAACAGTACGTGGGATGTATGGGGGGATGAGATGTATGATATGATTTAACATAAATGGGATAAGAGAGTTGCAAGTAGATATTGGTGTAGGCAAGGAACAGGAATGGAACAGGAATGGAACAACTTACCGAAATGCGAAATCTTGTCCAGGCTTCGTCAATGGACTGTGAGGCCATCTCGCACCTATTGTCCAAGTTGGTTTGGACAAACCTTTTTGTCAAGTGGTGAGAAGGAAGGGAAGTGGGAAAGGTATGTGGAAAAAAAGGAAGAAGGGAAAAGATTGGAATTGGTAGGCGACAAGCCAGACTTGAATAGATATTGGGCGGTGCGTTGGTGATTAGATTCTGCCGGTCAAATTCGTTAGTCGAGAAGGGCAACGGCGGTGCCTTCCCTATTGTGAGGCCGGTAACAATGGCGACAGTGCCAAAAAACCCCCATTGTAGCAAGGAGATACCTAGGTACTCGTGGTTACTGGGCAGCCAAGTTGGTTTGAACAATTTGATAGGCCGCATTATCCTGAAATCAAACCTTATTTCCAGTTGATTTTCGAATCAGCACAAATACCTAGGTACATATTATTCCAGTAGGCTCCATAAGGTGATTTGCAACAGCAGTAACTCGAATAGTTGGGTAGCCACGAGTTTCTAGGGCCTCTTCATACTGGCTAACCGCTCATCCTGATTCTCCTTCACTGCTGTGTACCTTCACTGCTGTGTACCTTCACTGCTGTGTACATACTTACCTAGGTAGGTACCTTAGGCACGCATCGAATATCTTGATTTGATCACTGGGCAACTATTACTAGCATGTGTTGAGACCGCCTATCCCATACCTATCATACATTCCTAATGTACTGCCCACCTAAGCTTGTATCTAAGTAGATATCTATTCCTACCATGCAGCACTCAAGATATTACTTTTGGGGCATGCTTATGCTAGTGTATTTTATTAGTGACTACGTAGATTACGTAGACTACGTAGGTACCTGAATGATCTGCCAGTGACCTCCTTGAAGCCTGTATCTTGCCATGATGTATCCCCGTCCGTTGTTGCGTCGTATGATACGTACTTCACTACCTAGAAGTGTCCCTTTACTAAACCTAGACTAAGTATTCATTGTATCTCGAAACGATGCTATGCATGTAGATACTCGATCACTTAGATTTATTATCTATGCTGAATCAAACGAATACTATAATTTTTCTCCTACTTAATCGGGGAAAATCTGCTTGTGCCATGTTCTGCAAAAGGCATCATTAGTTGGCTTCTAACCCAGCTTCCTAGGAGGATTCATTGCGAAGTCCAGGGGAAGGGTCCGTAGAACTGCAATATTGGACACCCGAGGCATCCCACCCTCGGTCATCTCCTAGATTGCCTAGAGTCTTGATATATCAACAAGCATATATATAGGGCACACGGCCTGTCTAATAGTTTCCGATTAGTCTTGTTCATGTATGCCCAATTCTCACTCCTTATTCCCCGGATCCATTCGCCTAAGTACGACCAATAAGTATGGAATGTGTATCAACGACGTACAGAAACATACGGTAGCGGATCAAAACAACCACGAAGTAGGTCGGTAAATATTCTTTTTCACTCATACTATCTTGTCTACAGGTAGTCTTGACTGAAGTTCAAGTTCGACGAGATCGTTAGTCGTGGCTGGTCGTGGTAGGGGCTGATCCCACGATGTAACCTCATTGGCTGGCGAATCACAACCCCTGGTAGCGATAAGATCAGGGGATGCCTAATTGAACCTCAATTCCATGAACATCCTCAGTTCGTCCATTCCCCTCGTTCTGTTTTTCTCATTCACTCTCGCCTGAGCTAATGTACTCCTACGTTGATTGTATGCGATCTCTACGAGCTTTCCTGCTACCGTATTAGGTATGGCCGACACGCGAACGCTACGTATCGTCACCGCCGCGACCTTCTTACCCGCATTCCCTCTCTGTCTTGCGCACGGCGTCGTCTCGAGCAGTCCCACCCCCGCCGTCGGCCTGGTGCCGCTCGCTTTCTCGGCCGGCGCAGGTGTCTTCCTAATCTCGCGGCAGTCCGCGAAAAACAAGCAACCGATACACGAACCAGAACAAGGAGATGGCGGAGAAGGGCAGGCGCAAGACCAGGTACCAGAACACGGGCAGGGAGAAACGCAGCAACCCCAGAGGTCGTCCGGTGCGACGACGCCTACTCGGAGCTATCCCATCCTCGTTTTCGCCATCGACACGGTACTCGCCGCAGTGCTGATGATAGTTTTGGTGTTTACGTGGATCGACTCGAGTAGCGGCAGCACTAATAGCACAGAGACGGTCATGCTAGCTGCGTATGCCACCATCCCACTGCTGGTGAACTTGTAAGAGTCTTCAATTTCTCGCGTAACTAGCACACTTCACTGACATATCGCTACGCGCAGTTTAATCCATCTCTACCTAGCGGTACGCGAACTCTCCCGCGGCCTCGCGATCCCGGGGCTGACGCAATACCTTGCGTGGCAGGCCGTGCCGCCCGACTGTCCGGATTGCGGGCGCCGGCTGCGGCCGGATGCCCCGCCCCGGATGCCCTGGCTCGACGAGGCGTCGCTCCCCAAGCCGCCCACCTTTAAGAACGTGAAGCTAAAACTGCCCGCGATCCCCAAGATGAGGGCGCCCACGTGGAAGACGCCCGCATGGCTCCGGGCCCGCGGCGCTAACCGTGGCTACACGAGGCTTTCTGCCACGGACGAGGAGGAGCAGGCGACGACTGCCCCGTACAGAGACGACCCTGAGGCAGGGGAGCCGTCTGCTCAGACCGAAGAGCCCGAGACAGTAGAGCCTGAAGTAGTAGATGTTGTGGGTAAGAAGTCTAGGAAATTGGGAAGAAACTCAGGCTCCTCATCATAAATTTGACCTTGGACAGAGACCGTGGTCTTATTATTGCAGTCTCTTTGTTTCTACGTGGACGTTATGATAATGCTGAAGAGGAAGGTGTGATACCCATTTGTTTCTAGCCATATTCTGGCGTCTGTAGCCAGATCACAGCGAGCTATATAGAAGTTATACGTAGGCATTCGAAATTAGTATTTTTTAGTATACCGTACACTCACGCATCTGTCTAGATACTTGCCTAACAAACGATACGAATGGGTTGTACTGCTTCCGAGTTTATACAAAATCACAGAACGTCGAGCCGCCTTTCCATTTCCACTACGGATGTCTTCTAATTGCTCAAACGCTAGTAAAGGACATGCTAGTTAGAATAAGAGGTTTACGGTTGCTAGAAAGATAGAAGCAAAGGAAAGTCGGAGCGATCTGGCCAATATGAAGACAACTAGAAAACTTAGGCATTTAGTTAGTACTGGTGCAGGCCTATGTCGCAACTAATCATAAAAAGAATCAGGGAGGCACTTGTAGATGACTGTTGTATTTGGTGAGCTATGGACGAAACCCTAGTACCATCTTCTAGTACGTCGTACAGGTGACCGATATGCTCTCAGAACTGGCGATGCCTTTATCGCCTAACCCTCTCCATCCATCCGAAACTCCGCATCAAACCGAATTACCTGTATTAAAGCTCGTTAGCAGAGAACTTGTCTGACTACCTTGGTAAGTTACATGTCGGTATTCCTAATGGGAATCCTCCCTGGCGTTACTTCCGACAGCGAGATTTGAGGACTTACCAAGCTAGGCTCGCCAGAGAAACAATGTTAGGATGAGTAGCAACATCGCAGTCAGGATGGCGCACAGCCGACGATAATGGTTTGCAATGTGCTTTAAGTTGTCCTGCATATGTAACTGTTAGTACCAAGTTGTTCCCAAGGATTCTATTTACGTACCATCTTAGATTCAAGGTCAGCCACCTCTTTTCTTCCCTTGGCCGTACGTCCAAACAACCTTTTCTGGTTTGAGCGTGTGTCAAGAGTTATTTGTCGAGTTTGTGACAGAGCCTGGTGATTATCCTGGTGATGCTGTTCTCCCTGTTCCTCTAACGCTCTAAAGCAGTCATGAACAAGGTCATGAAGACGGTGAAGATCGTCTGACAAGAGCAGTTGGAATTGCCGGAAATCTTGAAAGAATTGTGTTGCTTGCTGCATGAAATCTTCAACGGATCTAACCTGTTTAAACACCGTCAATAATAGAACCTACTTGAGCCTCAAGATCGTATAATACCAGTCCTCCTCCACGCTACAAGGCGAGGCTTCCAGGCCCCCGGAATGGTCAGGAGTACCGCCGTGGGTGGCTGTGGGGAAGGTATAGTAGGGGAAGGTGTAGTAGTGTATGGAAATGTATGGAAATAGAAGCAAAGAAAATCTTGTACTTACCTGGTCCATCTTCGATCTTGGGAGACGAATGTGAAGGAATAGAAAGATGGTGGGAGTGGGGTGAGAAGCTGTGTTTATGTAGGTATCTACCTTTATGTAGGCATCTGCCTGAAGTATTAGGTAGGTAGGTGAGGTTGTTATAAGAATACCCTCTTAAAAGTCAGGTATTAGTCGAGTTGTGGTTACCTACAACTGGTGTTTGCGGAATTAGGTAACTCGAATCAGATCAGCGCTGTTGATTCGATTTGAAAATAATCTAGCCTAACAATTATTTGAACTTGCCCGCCTTTGCAAAATCAGTAGGTACCTACCTCTACCTAAAAGATTTGTTGCATTGTTCCTAGGTACCATAGGCCTTGTTGCCCTCGCTACTTCGCAGTCACTAAGCCGTTGCTATTTCTGATTTGAAAATTCTGATTTGAAAATTCGACCGGCAGAATTTAATCAGCCTCTCCCAAGCAACCCACCGCCAAATATCTATTTAAGCCTGACTTCTCTTCTGATTCCCAACATCTTTTTCTTCCTTTCCTTCACATCCGCCCCATCAAACATAAGTCCAGTAAGTACAAGACTTTCCTTACTTCTCTTCCCATATATTCTTACACTCTTCCTACACTCTTCCTACACTCTTCCTACACTCTTCCTACACTCTTCCTACACTCTTCCTACACTCTTCCACTACCCAACACCATTACAGTTGCATTGGATCTTCAAAGAGCCATAGTAGGTTCTCATTTCCCTGGTGTTTGGCTCAAGTCAATACAACTTGAATCACTTAACCACAAGCTGACACACCTTCCTACTTCCATCATCAACGCCTATCATTAACATCTATCATTAACATCTATCATCGTCTTTTCCCTTCATCAACCATTCAATCTATCATCGTCTTTTCCCTCCATCAATCATTCTATCTATCATTGTCACACCATTTTCCAAATATCTGCAAGTTCGATTTGGCATCCCATATGCGCCGCTAACTTGTGCCTAGGAGCGTTATAACACGTCCGCGGACTCTCTGTCCCTAAAGCCCCACGGTGCTTCTGTCACTACCGACGACGCTTCTCTCAGCACCCTGAACCCAGCTTCTTCCGACATGCCTACCTCGGCCCCTGCAGTAAGTCCTCTACCCCCGACCTCGTTTTCCTTGCCCTGTTCTCTCTGCCAGCCTGTCACTACCAACACTTCATTAAAACTGCCTGTATCAATTGGTCTGGAGAGCCCGTGCCGTCCTAGATCTGCTTAGGGCATGTGTGGGTGCTGGCCAAACCTCCCTCCTTTGGGTAGGTGCACTCACCCTCTGGGCAGTCTACTCGATGGATTAGGGAATAGACCGGCTATCCTGACTCTGTTAGGTTGTTTTGTTGGCATCTAAGTAGCGGGGTGCTGAAATAAAATTCGGCGGCCGCTGACTTCCCTTCTCTTCGGGGGTCTGGTGTGGATGGCGGAAGTCTGGAGGTCTCCTTTTATCCCGGGAAAGGTTCTCCTTTTCTGCTGGAAAAGGTTGGGCATAGCTCATTAATGATCGTATGAAAGAACGGAAGCTTTGCTTTGTGGGTGAGGTTTTCCCCATTGCCTTAATGGTGCCCGGGAGCTCTGCTACTTGGAGTGATGCTGGAGAGAACAGGCATTATAGGATCTCGAGACATGACTTACTCAGCAAGTTTTTTTTTTGCTGACGGGGTTTAAACAGGACAACCGAAAGGTCATGTCGCGAATTGGTGAGATTAACCAGCAATGCAACTCAATCAACAGCCGCATCGTCCAGATGGATTCAGAAAGCCGTTCCCGATTCCGGATTCTGGATGACGGCCAGACGCGGGTGGAAGCCAAATTGGATGCAATGCAAGAGAAGATCGCCGAGATGCTCAACGAAGCCTTAAGCGTGGAATCCAGAGAACAGGTGCGTAACCAAGTATCCTGCTAAAAGTCTGCGCACATACACTGACTATCCTATAGAACAAGCAGCTACAGCTACAGCACAAGATGATGCTCTGTTTCTTTCTCTTAGCGGCATCTTACATGGGCCTTCGAGAGTTGCCCACCGAAATGGCCATGGCAGTGGTTATCGGCTGTGTGGCGCTCGTCGTCGCCTTCTGGATGGTCTCTGCTAAGTCAGCCTCGGTAGTCCTCGGTAAGTCCTCTGTCCCCGATCTCGTTTTCCTTGCCGGTCCTTTCTGCCAGCCTTGTCACTACCAACACTTCATTAAAACTGCCTGTTGTAATTGGTCTGTGGAGAGCCTTGGACCCTTATAGCCTGTGCTAAGGCATGCATGGGTCTCGCCCGGTGGCGTGATGCTGGAGAGGACTGGCATTTTAGGATCTCGAGGTGTGACTTACTTAGCCAAGCTCTTTGCTAACGGTTTATATACAGAAAACTCCGGTTCTTCATGAAGTTGCGGGGGATGGATAGGGCTAGGACATGGAATCTTTTTTTCTTTTGAGGTCATACTGGTTACCTCTGCGACCTTGCCTACTGGGAATCAGCTCATTTGCAAGCACTCAAGAACTGAATAAATTCACGATTCCAATGAAATAAGATAACAATGTCAGCTGCCAATAATTCGTGTCTGTGTGGTTACAATCTGTTCCTTTCCTATCTCAAGTAAATCTCTCTCCAGTCCTCCGAGCCAAAATTCCTATAGCATTTCTTTCAGGCAATGCTCTCCACCGACTCCATCCCGGTTCATCACAGAACCCTCACTGTCCCCTTTATGCCACCCGTCGCAGAAGAAGCGTGTTAGGGGGCTGAGCCGCAGCCGGGGCCGGGGGAGCCGTGAAGATGATCGGCACGGCTTGGGTGGCGGTGGCGACGGGCACCACGCGCGTCACGGGAGTCACGGGCGTCACAGGGTGCAAGACGGTAGCCGGGCGAAGGATCGTGGCCGGCTGGACGACGGGGAAAGGCCCCATGTGGTTCTTGGGACGAGGCCGGGTCGGGGGCCTCGGCGGGGGCCCCGACGGCGGGCCGGGCGCGTCCCGGTACCCCAGGGGCTGGACGAAGACGGCCGGCGGGGGAGGAGGCGGGACCGTGTAGATGACCCGGCTGACGGGCGGCATGACGATGGTCGTCGGCATGCTTGCGTTGCGCAGTTGCAGCTGCAGCTCGCGAGGAGCTTTTGGGGATTAGCTGACTGGTGGTTTGACGAAGGGGGGGTTGACTCACGAACTTCTCAAGGTGTGGCGTTGGAATGTTTTGGCTGAAGAATCTTGTTTGGATGTTTGGATGATGTGTGGATGGGGTGTGTGTGTATGGTAAGGAGAAAAGGAGAAGAGTTTTGGTACCTGAGGCAAACGGGCAAGACTCTTAAATACTTGAACAATGTGCATGGACCTGTTGCATTTCCTTGTCCACAACAAGGCAATGTGGTTCTCGATGGCTCAGAAGGTGACCAGATGGTGAATTGCAGGGACGAGGCAATGTTGCACATTACACACTGGGCTTATTGTTTCTGGTGACGAGGACTTGTACGAGCCGTAGTGGAACGGAGCTATGGACACGACCTGGGTCAAGTCATAGGTCTCGTAGATTTCATCTGGTCTGTGGTGCTGAATATGCCTAGTATATCTTGGAGCATACTCACAAGTTGACTAATATCAGCGTTGGAAATGCGTCCATGCGTCCAAGAGCAGTTCTCTACCTAAGGTACACACGGTGGATTGTCGAGTCACCCAATTTTCCTCAAGCTAAAAACTCAACAGCAACGGCGCCTAGTCACCCTAATACTTATTCATTAGACTCTGAACTCGGAGACTTTGCCTCTTAATCACCTTCGTGATATGTACGCTTAGTGCTGAGTAACATTTCTACGACCGGCGATGAGGAGAAGAGGAAGCGAAAGGAAGCAGAATACGACGAAAAGCCTTAGTCAAGGAACTGTGCTCGCGACCTTAGGTACGAAAAGACGTCTCAGGTAACTCAACCATATTGTCAAATCGCGCTACTGCCAAGATGGGCTGACATACCTTGCGCGCTAATAGTTGAGTGATTCGAGCCTACCTACGCCCGCAGTTTGCGGAAGACTAAGAAGTTGTACTATTTACTTGGTGTGCATATGAGCACGGAAAAACTATGTGGGCGTCTATGTGATGTGCTCTGAACCGACCTTCATACGTATGGCGAATGAGGCAGGTCATTCATGGACCTACTTCTCAAACGGCCTGCGATGATCAAGCTCCTCGTCACTATTGACAAGGCGGCAATGCACGGACAGGGCAGCCCAAAGTCCATCATCATCTGATGAGCCTTGACTAATGTGTCTACTCGTCATGGATAGTTCTACAGTCACGATGCTGATCGGACAAACAGCTTGCTAAATGCTATCATGCTACGGTCAATACTAGAATCGCGGCATGCAAAAGATACCGCTGCTACCGCGGTACCACCCGGACGGCGTGGCGTACTTCAAGCGCGCGCTGGCCCGCAACTTGGACCCGAACCGGGAGCACACGAAGCTGGCGCGCAAAATGTCGCAAGCTACGAAGTTGAAATAAAGTCATAGCGCGAACTAAGAGCCGCGGAAACAACGGCATTATTACACAGGGACTATGGGCCCAACTGTGAAGGCTATGATATACATTGTCACTGAGCCCCTCTATCCTTTAGATCTTACCCCCTTATCCGAGCCCATAAGCCAACTCCTTGTTCAAGGTGCCGGGAGCCGAAAGGCCAAAACCCCGACGAACACGAAGGTGCTATGCTACTCGAGAGTCATATCTAGATTGGCATTTCAGACATATATTTGTTGCATTGAGGCGTCTACCTTCGATGTGGATCCAGTATTTAGAATCGTCGTGAGCTTTTACTCGAGTAAATTACTTCAATGCAAATACATACAACACCTAACCTAGCACTCAAGCGAGCGGCAGCGAACGACGGCAGATACATCCCACGAAGTATAGAACTTCCAGAGAGTTGACGCGAACCTGGGGAATTAAAAGTATCCATTCTAAGTCTGGTTATGGTATCAACAAATGCTTTTTTTTGACTAAGCTCGCCCGAAAACGCCGTCCGACCATGTCCATGCAACAACCCTCCCCCCTTTAACCGAACTTAATCCCAGTACCTGATAATACCGTCGGCGCCCGCGGCGACGACCTTGCTCGTCTCCTGCGGGTGCCACTGCACGCACGTGATGGGCTGGTCGCCGGCGTGCAGCTTGTGGTACATCTTGCACGTCTTCCAGTCCCAGAAGCAGACGAAGCCGCCGCTGTCGCCGCTGACGAGGAACTGGCCGTCGGGGCTGCAGGCGACGTCGATGGCCGTGCCCGCGTTGTTGTGGCCCCGGTAGCTCTTCTTCCGGTTCTGCCGGAACTTGTCGTTGGCCCCGTACACGACGATCTGGTTGTCGGAGCTCTGGTACGCCACGTACTTGCCCGACGGGTGCAGGCACGCGCGCGTCATCGGGTACATGTACGGCTCCGCGATGTACTTGATGGGCACCGGGATGTTGTAGTCCCAGGCGCGCAGCGACTTGTCGTCCGACGACGTCATGAACCGCCGGTTCTCGTCCACGAAGGTGATGGTGTTGATGGCGTTGATGTGGTGGTCGTATTCTTGGACGAGCTCTCTCGTTCGCGTGTCGAACTGGACGATCTTCTTATCCGACATACCGGCAAGGAACTCGTAGGAATGCTCGGGCGAGGGGTTGAACTTGATGACGTGAGGCGTCTTGCCGGTCGTGAACTTGTTGAGACACGCGCCCGTTTCCGTATCCCATAGCTTCATCTGGCGGTCATAGGACGCTGAGAGGAACCGAGTACCATCGATGTTGAAGGAGATATCCGATACTGCTTTGGAATGGCCCAAATAGCTTCGCAGTAGCTCCTTTTGATGGTACACATCCCAGATCTTGATCGTGGTGTCGGCGCCGGACGACAGCAATAGATGACCTGCATTCGGGAAGAACCGAAGAGCAGTAACTGCTTTGTTGTCGTGATTCTTCCACGTATGAACCAGTTTCTTCGGGATGTAATTCGTGACGCTGCCAACGTCCTTCTGCAAGTCGATGTCCAGGTCTTGCGGGACATGCATGTAGGTCCTCCCTTGGTAGTCGTGTTCTTGTTCGCCGTGAAATATTGATTGTTCGCTTCCTAATTCCTCTACTTCTTTCCTTCTGGCTAAAGCATCTTTCGGGGCAGAGACAACAGTACCGCTTGCTACAACATCATCTTCGTCTTCGTAAACGTATTCCACCTCCTCGTCGCTGGCCAGTTCCTCATCCTCCGCGACTTCTTCGTATTCATCCTTCGTGTATTTCGCCCAAGGTCCAACATATGCGCCATCGCCGTCGGCAATCGTCGCATCGCCCTTCTTCTGTCTTAACGCTCTTAACTTAGCGGCCTCGTCTTTGACGGTAGTACCGGACTGATATTCTCTCTCGGGACCGCCTTTGCGCTCGATGGCGCGATGTTTGCTTCGAAATGTATGCTCGCTAACGAAGGTCTCCTCGGCATGGCCAGTGAGGACGTTTTTGCGCTTCAGTGTATTCGCTTCGTCTTTATATGGATTGAGAGGCCCAAGTCTAGGGCGCGCCAGGTCTTCGCCAGTGTACGGTACGACGGCGTGGTCAGGTTCGGCTTGCTCGCGGACAATAAGTGCATTCTGGGGCGCCATATTTGGCGGATACTCCCCGAAGTCCTTCATATTTAATTTATCTGTGGTGAATGGTGGTTGATGTGGACTTGCTTGTGAGTAGAGACTGGCGAAATTTTGGTGTTGCCCCAGGGGTTTGACGACCAGGACCAAAAACCTTTAGGTTAGCGCATACCTCACAAGACGTACCTTGCTAGCTAGGTACCCACTCACCCGGATAATACTGTACAAGTACAAGCCCTTGACACGCTCTAGATCGTTAGGCTGATATTTGCCACTCCCTCTATCTCATGAACTTGCCAATTTTCATATTATTTAGAATACTTAGCTAAACTTTCAAAACAACTACTAAATTCATTTAAAATATACATACTGAGATATTTATCACGTATAATCAACCATATCTCTTTCCTTTTCGTACTCAATATGCTATAAAGGTACGGCCACAATAAGCTATGGCCGTATCTCTGGCTTCTCAAGGCACCGGTAATCAGGAAACAAGAACAACAATTACTCCCAATCGTTTATAAGCAAAGCGTTAAGTAATTAGAGTTCATAAAGTATCTTCATATTTATCATGACTAGTCTCTGCTGCCGCACTAGGTATAACTAACTCATTTCCCTACAACGTTGGCGAACCACTCTAAAATCTGCTGGTTGAGGTAAACAAACGCGCCGCTCGAGCAATGCTCGCCAGCGGCCTGCTCGGAGGAGAACTTAACCAGCGTCGCGCTGGGCCCGATCTCTCGCGCCACGCGAGCCGGCTGCCCGGCGAAGAAGATATCCTCCTCGGCGTCCCCGATGAACGCCGGCATCTTGATCCGGTCCGCGATGCCGGCCATGGTCATCTTGGTCACCCCGTCGAAGATCGCCCGGGCGGACGTGGTGCAGAAGGAGAATTTCAGGTGGTCGTACATCCAGCGCACGCCGGTCGGGGTCGTAGCCGGGTCGATCTTGAACGCCTCGGCCAGGGCGGCGTCGTCGCCGTTGTCCCAGGCCGCCTTGCTCCCCGGAAAAGCGTGGAATATCGGCACGTCGAACTTCCAGACGCCGTCGATGCAGACCACCGCCGCGAGCCGCGGCTCGAACGCGGCCGCCCGCGCGGCCAGGTAGCCCCCGAGGCTGTAGCCCAGCAGGCCCATCTTTTCGGTGTCGATGAAGGACAGCTCGTCCTTGCTCCCGGCCACCAGGTAGTCGACGATGGGCGTGACGGCTTTCTCCCAGTCGGCGATGAAACCGACGTGCTGTTCGCGGACTAACGTGTGCTGGCCCGGTCCGTCGTACATGACGACGTTGTAGCCTCGCTCGAGGGCAGCGCAGCCGTACACGTGATACAGTTCCTCCATGTTGCTGTCGAAGCCTCCTCCCAGAATCAAGGTAGGCCGTGGGCTAGAGGCAGACGCTTCGGCTGCGCGGTAGATGAGCAGCGGCACCTCAAATCCGTGCTTCGTCGGGACCGTCGCGCGTCGACCCGGGATCGGCAGCAGCGCGTTCGCCTTGTCGAAGTATTCCGTCCATAGCTTATACGCTTGCGCGATACGCGGGTCGGCGGGGTTGCCGTGCAAGAAGAACTCCGCGACGAAGAAGTACGTGCTCGCGCGGAAGTAGACGGCCCTCAGGGTAACAGGCGAGTACGAATCGTGCTTCGACTCGTCGATCGTGGAGAGGACGCGAAGGGCCAGGTTGTGCCATTCGTTAAACCAGTCGTCGAAGTTGCGCGGCCTGATCTTAGGGAGGATGTTGAGGATCTCCCCCACATCGGCGCCGGAAAAGGGGGCCCTCCCCAGAGTTCGGAGAGCTTCGAAATGGAAGTTCGGGTCCTCGTGTAGTTGCAACATAGTTCGTAGTCTTTTCTTGCCTGAAAAAAGGGGAAGCTTTCTTGTATCTGCAAATTCCTCTGCTAAAAAGCAATGACTCTAATATTATACCCTGATGCATCTGGCACCAGGGCTCTCTTTTATACCACTTTTCTTTCTAAGGGGACGATGAAAGACCAGCCCATCATGCTTGTCTTTTACAATATGGATCCGAAGGGTCGCGGTTTCGGTGCTGTTGTCCATCCTAGATACCCATGGGTCTGCCCGCGACAAATAGGTAAATGCGAAGGCCGACAGTTTTGGTGTTACTATACCAGCTAGTCTACCCGCTATAATATGCAGTCAGCGCACCCTGCAGCCAAGTCTCTGCGATCCTACGGCTCCTCCCTCGCTGCCTCGCTGCCTCGCTGACTGACTGGCGAGGATGTTGCAAATCGGCGTCTTGAACTGGGAAATCATGGCTAACCGAACGGGATCGACAACCGCTGTACCGCGCGACCCGTCGCGCTATAAGGTTCTCCGAAGCTTTCTAGAACTAGGAAGCTTTCGGTTCTCCTATCTGACTCGATAGGCTATCTCGCGCTCGACACAGCAACCGACCTATGATGGCGACAGCAGGTATTATGCATAGTCCTTTTACACCTCGTACCTCACTACTTATAGCAAAGCTTCGTTACCTCAAGCTGCTAGAGGCTTTTATTAATACTGTTGCAAATCGCGAAGCTATTTATACCGAGTTCGTGTCGTACACTTATAATAAAATTATAAAAACGATTAACAAAGATGAATCACCATCCTCGGAACATTGGATTAATAGACATCACATTTACTTGGTATTATAAATGATTTCATTATGTTTAAGAGCTTCCGGCCCAAAGAAACTGCACACACTGGCAATTCATTGTACCTACGAGCTGCATCTAAGAGCTCGCCTCGCCACATCTATCCCACCCCTTCCTCCAGTTTCGTCGATCGAGGCTGACACAGAATTCTACCTCTGAACGTGGATATCTTCCCCTTTCCCCTAATGTGTTTGCCCTCTCCGTCCCTGTCCAAACAAATTCAATAAAGAGTCGCTCCCAAGGTTGTCTAAATTGACGTCGCTTCCCACCGAGCATCCGGGGAACCTGAACAGTCGTGGCTAATAAGGGATGCCCTGGCGTAGCTGTTCCCATATGCATCAGCTATATAGAGCTGCGTATCCTAGTATGCGACAGCTTTATTTCGTCTCGTCCTTGATCAGGGCGACAATCATGCTGTATAGGTAGAAGAAGAACATGACGAGATGGAAACCGAGTTTGATGAAGGATTCCTGTACGTCATGTCAGATCGAGAACTCATGCATATCATATGTTCGGGAGTCCGCACCTTCTTATGCACATTAAGCTTCCTGAAAATCTCGGTTGCATCCAGTAGGTGAGTGTTGTCCACGATTCTATACATCAAGTCAGTAGCTGTTCATGGGGTGCTTCAAGGGTTCAGGGCGGCTGCAGCGCGACGTACTTCTTGATGTTCCAGGCAAGGAGAGGCAGGTTGAGAATCAGTGCCATCCAATATCCGTTGATCAGGAACAGGAACGTAAGGAATCCGTGTACGGCAGCTTCGGGGATGATGTACGTGTTGAGGCGGTTGCAGAGGTCGATGGGGTTGATGTAGTCACTGGACAAAAACCTGTTAGCCTGACGATTCTCCTATAGCGGACAATAGGAACAATGACGTAGATCATAAACACGCTCCGAGGAGTACAGATTCAGGACTGCAGCCTGCCTGGCAGCCTCTTGTACGTACCATTCCAAATCGCTGTACATAATCGTGAAGAAGACCTGGAGAAATAGATTGACGGCATTTATGAGCACGGCGAACAGGTATAACCACGCCTCGCCCGACATCTTGGTAGCTGTGTTCTGGTCTGGCTAGAAAGGGATTGCGCTGATAGGAGACGAGCTGTCAAGCAAGTAGCACGATTGCTGACCACCGGGTTGGACCAAGCTTAGAGCTCTGCAAGGCTTTTCGAGTATGTTGTTTGGCCGGATGACGTTGGGCGCACGCTCACGACGTTTGGGGGGAATGGGATGGCGGGAATGTTTAGATGCGGAGATAAGGCTGCAGGATTCGTTTACGTCGAAAAGTCGTTACCTATTTGCGGCGAGGGATCACAGGGAGAGAGCAGGAGAATAGGTTATGCACGTGCCGTTGGGATGCGAGTAGAAGTATGTCAGAGTCCCCGCGAATTAATTAAGCTGGAAATGTGACGATTTGTTCGGATGTATGGGACACAATTTGGGGGTGGTGAGTTTTTGTGCGGGTAGATGATGAAAGCGGCTCGCGCGAGAAAAAAAGAGCTTCTTCCTTTCGGAAGAGGAGATCGGGACCCTTGGAAGCCTTGGGAGCAAGCAGGCACAAAAAGCTTGGTGAAGCTATCGGCTAAGCTGCTTAAGGTCCACTACAACGATAGCACTATAACGATAGTGTGGAGGTACCTAAGTACTACTTGACGGCCCCACTGGATAACATCAGAGGCTGGAACTGGAACCGAAATGGAGGGGAAGACTCGAGGCTGTCAGGGCTGTTAGGCACCTGCAAAAAACGCTAATTTCCCTGATATGCTACTGGAAAGATACCTGTGTTAGCTTCGTCAGCCAACTCCGTCTGCGGGGGACTTATCGAGATAGTTGGATTCATGATTTATATTTCATTCAGCACCGAGATACCAACTCTGCCATGAACCTTCAAAGACGAAGAAAAGTGCAGAACAATTATGATCTTTTGTAGTAGTACGAACTGCTAAACTTGTGTATAAGTCGATTCGATCTACTCTATTCATACCTACCTGGTAAATAGGAATAGTACTCTATGACCTATCTCTAGCATGACGCTATGTAAGGACGCTAGAGCTAAGAGTATACTTAATCGCCATGACGATACGTGTCGTCCATGAGATCTAAGTTCCCGTAATAGGCACCATTAACTACGTACTACCATTCGTCCCATTCTCGACTGCCGGCATCGGTATGGGCCCACCGGGTGACTTCTCCGTCCGCGCAGTCAATACCTCTACTCCGGTCTCAGTTACCAAGTAGGTATGTTCTTTGTTGAGGTTAGTATAAGTTGTCCACCCAGAAACCAGAACTAAAACTAAACCGTAGATTCAACTTACCGAACTGAGCAGTCCGTTTACCATCAATCGTAGTACTTGTCCAGTTGTCAGGCCACGTGATATCTCGATACTTCCCTAACGCGATCATAGGCTCGATGGTGAAGGTCATGCCGGGTTTGCACTCTCCTACAGCCTTGTTCTTCCCATAATGCGGGACGTTAGGCGGGCAGTGGAATAGACTATTTACTCCGTGACCGCAATACGTCCTGATAACGCTGCAGTTCTTCGACTTGGCATGCTTCTCGATGGCGTTTCCGAAATCTCGTATCAAAGTTCCCGGTTTGATGAGCTTAGCTGCCTCGTCTAAGCATTCTCGAGCCGTTTCGACAACCCGTACCGAGTCCGGGTCCGCCTTGGCCTTGTCGCCCACATAGTAGGTTTCGTTCAGATCTGCGTGGTAGCCGCCGTGATATAAAGAGACGTCTAGGTTAATAATGTCGCCGTCCAACAACACTCGCTGGTCCGGGATGCCGTGGCAGATGACTTCGTTGACGGATGTGCAGAAAGATTTGGGGAAATTGTTGTAGTTCAACGGTGAAGGGTAACACTGCTATAGTCAGTGGGCTTTGCCCGCGCCGGAGGAAGGCTGCCGACTCACATTCCGTTCTATAGAAGCCTTATGGCAAACTTCGTCGAGATAATCAGTCGTGACGCCGGGTTTGACCTCGGCTGCGATGATATCTAGTACTTCTCGCCCCAGCCTACACACCTTTCGCATAGCTTCCTGCCCCTTCGCATCGAGTATGTCGACCTTATTTCTATTGACAAATCGCTCGCTCTTGGGATAACCCGTCTCGGCATAGTCGGGATGTGGTATGGACTTCGGAACGGTGCGCTTTTCGGATAGCGGATAGACGGGGCGCAAGGGGCCGGTGTACGCGAAAGAGGGGAAGGGGTTAAAGAAGCCGGTTGCTGGATCAGGTTTAGAGACGACCTTTGGAGTTCGGATATGGTCAAGAATACCGTTCGCGGTCTTGCCCTGAGCGACCTTATGTAGAGCTTTGTGTCCATTCTGGGATCCAAGCCTTGTTAGTCTCACGTCCAAGGCCAGAATCGAGGCTGAAGCATACGAACCCAATTCTTCTTAAAGCAATCTTGAGAACAGAAGTTGCTATCCTTGATACCTATCTTCAGGCACGTAGGGCATTGCAAAGCAGAGGCATCGTTCTCGCAACCTGCTCCGAGGCACTTCTTCTTGGCTGGGGGTTCGGTAGTCATGGTGGAGGGGTTTGCCAGTCTGCTCAAAGCCGGAAACGAAATCGAATGCTGGTTGCCCTTATGAGAGTAAAACGAAGGTTAGAAATACAACGTGGGATACGCTCTCTCGGTAAAGACAAGAAGAGGTAGCAAGATTGAATTTTAGAAAAGAATGTTGCTAAGGTATTTCTTCGCACCTTGTAGAAAGAAAGGCGCAAGGCGCAAAGTCGCAAACACTTCTTCCAATACGGCCCCACATAAAACTTATGCTAGCCAACCGGTGGGTCCGAGAATTTGGCCTTATGTCTTCCGACCCCGACCTATGCATGTAGCTAGGTACATCACCAGATCCACTAGAAGATGCGTGAATCACGTAGATGATATTGTGTAAAGTGAGTTAAATGGCTAAAAGGGGGCCCGCCTCGGATACCCGCTTCTACCCGGAGCAAATGCTAGGCTAAAGAAACGCACGTTTGTCATCAGCAGAGAGCAGACACAATCATCTATGTATTCAAGTGATTAGAAGAATAAATCAAAGTATTATTTTACATTACGAGAGGGAGTTCCGTCGCTATTTTGATCTTGAACAGTCCCCGAGACATGTCCCGCCAGAAATATGTGGTAGTCGGAGCTGGTCCTGTTGGATCGCTCGCTGCTCTGTATGCGGCCAAGAGAGGTCACGATGTCGAGATCTATGAGCTTCGAGGTGGTACGTCTACAGCGTCCAAAGTGTCTAAAGCAAGCCATTCCGTTTCGAGCTATTCTTGCTTAAATATTTCGTCTTTAGATGTCCTCATCTGGGTCGGCGCTGATGTAATGTAGATCTGCGAGATCCCTCAACCATGCCGCTGAACTTCACCAAGTCTATCAATCTAGCTCTTTCTGAAAGAGGCATCAACGCTATGCGACATGCTAATCAGCAAGAGCTTCTTGACCATGTATTCGCAGCAACCATCCCGATGCGAGGTAGGATGATCCATGGAAAGCGCCCATCTGGCGAATTATTCGAAGAGCCGCAGGATTATGACATTCACGGAAGGGTAAAGTAGTGTTCCGATGCTTGCTCATACGAGGATAATAACCTTGTTAACTTGTCTGTATAGACAATATTTGCTGTGGACAGAGCCGGCCTTAACGGTCGACTATTAGATATTCTCGGCGCCATGCCCAACGTCAAGTTTTTCTTCAATTACAAACTCACCGGTGCAGACTTCAAGCGTCGCAAGGCCTGGTTCGAGGTACGCGGCCAGAACTCGTCGTCAGGTCGTCCCGAGGAAGTCGAAATCGCTTTCGATTTTATGATTGGCGCCGACGGTGCTCATTCAGCTGTCCGATATCATCTCATGAAATACACCAGGATGAACTACCAGCAGGAGTACGTCGATACATTATGGTGCGAATTTCAAATCAAGCCCGGTGAGACAGCCGAGCTACTTGACCAAAAATCCAAATTCCGAATATCCCCCAACCATCTCCATATCTGGCCGGGAAAGAAGTTCATGTTCATTGCCATTCCCAGCGAGGTATGATATGACATCTTCTGTTGAATCTATTCACCGCAGGGCTGACACATCCTAGGACGGTTCTTTCACTTGCACTCTCTTTTTATCTGGGGCCGAGTTTGCGAAGTTGGAGAGTGACTCGTCTAAACTGCCGTCATTCTTCGATAAATATTTCCCAGGCGTAACCTCGCTGATAGAGCCAAGTGAGCTTGTATCTTCATTCGAGGCAAATCCACATCTCCCTCTCATCAGCATAAAATGCCAGCCTTATCATTACTCCAGCTCCGTCGTTATCCTAGGAGATGCAGCACACGCTATGGTACCATTTTACGGCCAGGGCATGAATTCCGGGCTTGAGGATGTCCGTATCCTCTTCTCAATTCTGGACAAGCATGCGGTCGCCGAGAACAACAACCCGGACGATCCCGGGTCAATTGATGCAACTTTCCAACGAGGATTGGCCCTTGCGGAATACTCTGCCCTTCGTGTCCCTGATGCTCACGCAATTAATGACCTCGCCCTACAGAACTACGTCGAGATGAGCGCCTCAGTCCTTAGTCCCACGTATCGTCTGCGCAAGTTCCTAGAAGAGTTCATGTCGGTTCATCTACCCAGTCTTGGCTGGCAGACAAAGTACTCTCGAGTAAGCTTTGGCAACGAAAGATACTCCGAGGTAGTAGCCAAGAGTGAACATCAAGGAAAGGTTCTTCTGCGCGGATTCGTTGCGATGTTATGTGGTCCTATTGGTGCGGGTGTCCTTGGCCTGTACTTGATGCGACGTCGTTCTTTTGGCGGTCTAAGCTTCTTGGACACTATTCGTAGCCTGTATAATTGAGATGGAAGGTCCCTGACTCGACTCCAGGCTAACGGCACTAGGAACTACACGACTTGAGGTATGAGAATTGGAACGGACATCCGAAAACAACCAATCTTACCATATTACCACATCTATTCACAGCTCGCCGGAAGTATTGACTCATCTTTGCGCAGCTTGGGAATAATTCTCTCGTACAACTGACCGTTAGCTCTCACTCCTGGCGGCCGAGCGAAAACATCGGGAGTTAATAATCATCTGAACTATGCTACGTACCAATATTTGAGTTACGATTACGATACGGTCATCGGTTGCCAAGCTGGGCATTGATATAATTGTACTATCGCTGTCCCCGTCTTCGCTTAGGGGTTACCGTCCACGAGTCATCAAGTGGGGCTCAAGAGCGGACAAAGCGGACTTTTCTAGAATGAAGCGGCATTTCTCGGGTCCCATCTCTAAAGGGGTCATCTCACGTGAGCGGACTTTTTGTATTAGCTATGGTATATGGCTCTTCTAAGTCTCTGGATGAAGAAACGGTCACCATTTTCTTCCTAAATATATGTAGACGCACTTGTCCGCAAGTCCGCTCTTCAATCATATCAAAGCGGATTTCTCTGAATCTGGGCCGCTGTCAATCATTTATCGTCGGGCCATCACACGGACATACGTAGGGGTACCCAGCCTAGCATGGAGCGGAGAGCCCGGTTTGCCTGTGTTGCATGTCGGTAAGGTGCCATTTGATTCCTATTCATATCACAAATAAGTATTAACAAATCATAGGAAACTGAAACGCAAGTGCCCTAAAGAGCTGCCAGCCTGCTCACTAGTAAGTATATCGAGGCAAGGAACTATGGTAGCACCACATATAGTAACACTCATGGTAGTGTCTCCGGCTCGACAAAAGGTGCGAGTATCCACCGCGAGTTCGAGACTCCAACGGGGGCGAGATCCAGGAATCATCCGCCAGCTCTCAGAGCCCCAATGCCAATGGAGAGGTCGACCGACAAAGCCTGCAAAGCTCAGATGGCCCGCGAACAGAGCAGCACTTGGGGTTCCCACGAGTCGCCAGGTCTATTCACAGGGGTATCGACACCTTTCCCGCTATATTCTTCCTCGATTCCGAGGTTTGTACGAAACCTTTATCGTCAGATTGCAATCCGCCAATGGCCCCTTCCACACTTCTCGATAGTCTTCCCTCTGAGACACATGGAGTCTACGAGCAGTATTTCTCTACCATCCACCGATGGCTACCTATTCTTAGTAAGAAACGTATGCGGCGCAGTATGGCGGAATTAGGGTTGCCTGCGGATAGTCCCTCTCGTCTATTATTTCTATGCATGAGTTTAGTATCAGAGCCGTTATTTCCTGGAGTACCTGCGAGGGTAAACAAAACATACAGCAGAACGTTAGAGGCTTTGTTCAAGGTTGAAAACTCGTCTCTTCCCTGCATTCAGCTCCTGCAGTCTGTCATATTGATATCCGTGTACGAGATTGGCCATGGCATATACCCGGCAGCTTATCTCCACGTCGGTTATGCTTCAAGGCTCTGTGTTATGATGGGGCTTCACGACCGCAAGAACGCAGCCCAGCTATTTCAAGACACAATTACATGGACTGCACGGGAGGAGGAGCGACGTGCATGGTGGGCAGTTATATGCCTCGACAGGTAACTCGCAAGACCCATCCTCGTTATGACAGCCAACTAATTTAGCTAGGATTTCCAACCAAGGTATCAACGGACTCCCTTTTGCAGCACCGGAACCAAGTCCAGGAGAGCTGCTTCCATGTCCCGAGACGACGTGGAACGAAGGCGGAGTAGGCTTCAACGAACCCATTTTTGCGTCGTCGTTCTCGAACAATACGAGTTTGGGATCCTTCGCCAACGTGTGTCAAGCCGCGCACATCCTGGGCCGTGTTCTTCGTCATCGCGACGAGCTTCACGACGCGAGCCTAGCCCTGGATTTCCGAATCGCGGAAGCGAAACAGCTCCACGGAATCCTCACGTCGCTATGCTCGCACCTGAGAGAAGCGTCTCGAGACTTGATCTCCCTAGACAGCTCAGTGTATGTTGCTCTAGCTTTGTGCTTCTCCGCCCGCCTCATCATAAGCGACCTATACGCGTGCAACGAGAAATACTCGACCGACCACGGAAGGTCGTCGGAGGAAGCGGAGATGCAGCGGGAAGCCATGGGGAGCATTCTAGAAACCGTCCGGTACACCTGGCAGCTCACGCGACAGATGCTGGACTCGATCGACCGGGCCGGGGAGCGCGAGCTGGACACTATCAATCCCCTCCTGTGCCACTGCCTCTACGCGGCGGCGCAGGAGAGCGAGTGGTTCATCTTCGAGCAGGAAGACTCCAATGCGGGTACATGGTTGCGAGACTTTGTGCGGCTTCTGCGGGTCGTCGGAGGACGGTGGCAAGTTGCGGGTAAGTAAATTTGACTCTCTATGCGCATGTGTTGAGGTCTAACAAGAGCCTAGATGTCTATCTAGCGCAGATATCCAAGTGGCCGGGATATAACAGGGTAGTCGTGCAAAATGGGGGCTATGATATCGTTGAACATGGCGTTGAAGTCTCGGGATACTAGTGGAACATTGCCATACTACACATCCCTTCTCATCTTGACGTCTTCAACTGTTGAATATCAACTCATTCCTCTTATACTATCGAAATCCGACCTAGCGATGGTGATGTCGACGTCAATTTTACGTTCCTCCTAACGACCGGATTCGACGAGTGCTCGTCACTCTGTCGCCGACAATGGCGTACCGTTGGATCTCGATTGGTAGGAATGCGATGAGTGCGTGGGGGAGTCGGTCGCGATGTTCGGAGGGACGTCCAGCGGGAATCTAGACGTAACACGTAAATACCCCTGCGAGCGTCAGGATGGGCTAGCAGCCGGCGGCGACATTGCTATAGCCGTCGCAAACGGAACCCTAATACTACTAGCCTTCCCTCAGGTTGATAGTATTACCATCCCCGCGTCCATCCAGACGTCCCATCGGAAACCCAATTCCGCGTGCACGAATGCGTCGTTGAGCGTTTCGTGTACGAGGTCGGATACCAGATCCCGCCCGGGGTCCTGGGCCCGGCGTCGTTGGCGGAGTTACTTCCGGTGTCAACTTCGATCTTCCGAACAAGGCGACAGATTTTTCTGTCCATTACTTTGCGGTGTTCGTTTCGAGATCGATATTGCTTGAGAATGACACGATTGTCGACCCGGGCAGGACTTGGCCTTGTCCCATGCCGTATGGCAACGACTAGATACCCCCTAACGAATATCCAACATCCTCGTTCAAGTTTGATAAAGCTAAGCGCCAACTCACGCTTCAGCAGCAGTAGGAATGTGATGAAAGCGTGGAAAGTGTTTCCATCGTATATCTAACCAATGCCAAGACTAGTCAGTACTAGTGAGGCAGCTAATAATATGATTTTGAAGCGAGTCGTTCTCAGAAAGTGGTGACACAACCTTACCTTATGGATGCACGACGATCCCACTCCCAACTTGTAACACCACCAAATTTGTTATGAAGGGGAAGCTAAATCCACAGCAAATCAACGCCCTTGAATTGCAAGCAGATATGCAGGTCCAGTAGCTCGCATTCAAGTGAACAGCCTTCTTGACCCGGTCCGCTCAAGATGCAGATGCGATACCGAATGCGAGGTCGCCTGGGATAACAGATGCATGTTTGTGCAACCTATATGTGTGCTGTTTAGTAGGGTGGACCGTAAGCCCTTGTACGGATATGGCGAGAAGAATTACATGATCCCACACGTGGCTGCGGCGTAAATATAGCCTGCAATTTAGGCTGCCATCGTAGGGCTAGCATTTTGTAGTTCGTAGCTCTAGTTTAGCTGCTTAGGTAGTAATTTAGTCGAATCCTACCGGGGCAGTGCCGCCTATGCGTCTCGCATTTTTGTGACGGAGCTGAAAAACCACGGTTTCGGGTACCTAATCTTAAGCACATACGGGAGAGGCTGAAGTAACGGAGGCTTAGTTAGAGTCCGAAGGCATACCTAATCCTAGTAATTGTTATAATTGTTTTGTAGTTAGTGACAGGCCCCCATTTCCATATTATATCATGTCGTCTCCGTCTTCGTAGGTCTCGGTTTGACACTATCACATTCAGACATCCAAACTCATCAACAAGCCATATTCCAAGTCTCTAATTGCCTTTCCCCTTTGTCCCCTTACGTCTTCTCTTTTGTTAATTTCAGCCACAATTTCACCATGATCGATATCAGCCTGATACCAGAGCCTTTGAGGAACCCAAACAACTGCCAAAAAGACTTGATCCCGCCTTTCAAGTATTCCTATGGCTACCGGCCTAGCCTGGCAGCTGGGATTGTCTTCTGTATTCTCTTTGGAATTGCATTCTTTGGACATACATTACAGACTATCCGCTTAAGACGATGGACATCCGGATTGCTTGCAATCGGCGCCTTGAGTATGCCCGTTCCTCTCACAAAATGCCGCGAGACAGGAAAGCTAATAGGAGGGTAGCCGAGCTCATTGGATGGGCTGGACGCACCTGGTCGGCCGAGTGTCCCTATAACCAGAATGCCTTTCTGATGCAAATCGTTACGCTCATTATCGGCCCCGTCTTTTTCACATCCGCGTTATACGTGTTATTGGGCACGTTTATTACTATCCTGGGACGCAAATACAGTCTCATCTCCCCGAGGATGTATACAATCATATTCCTCTCTTGTGACGTGATTTCACTTATTATTCAGGTAAGTGCGGCACTTATATTTCATTTCTTTCGTTTCGTTACCGTATGTGCTGATCAGTATTTCTATTTAATTAGGCCGCAGGTGGTGCGATGGCTTCGTCGGCCGCCGGTAGTCAGGGTGATACCAAACTGGGAACCAACATCATGGTTGCTGGTGTCATATTTCAACTCGTCGCCATGACTGTATTTGCCCTCCTTTCCGCGGACTTCTACCGAAGATCGACCAAGTTCGGCATGCCAGCGGAATACAACAGGATTCTGCTTGCCCTGTTTATTTCTCTTGCCGCCATATATGCCCGAAGCATTTTCCGAACCGTCGAGCTTATCGAGGGCTGGACAGGGTATCTCATGGAGCACGAGGCCTACTTCATCGCGTTGGATGGCGCCCTAATGGTAGTGGCCGTTCTTATATTCTTGCCATTCGATCCGGCTCGGACGATCCCCAAGGTTTATCGTGCCACCGAAAAGAAGGAGTCTGCCGAAATGAGTGATTTCAGCACGGTCTAGGGAATATAGATTCATACGCGTGGCCTGAATTATCATGGCAATAGAGGACATGGAGTCTAGCACCTGACCTTGAGAAACCTCGAGTTGGACGGTATAGATGGGCGTTATACTTATGGTGGGAAAAGGTTGGGATCTAATGATTGTATTATAACGGATGCGCAGTCTTGCTTATATTTCTGGCGTCCTTAGCTATCATGACACAGATATGGATGTTTCATTCTTGCAGGTACATACCTCCCATCTTTCGTAGAAACGAATACCTATTTAGAAACAAGGCTGTGGCGAACGAAGTCTTTGTTGTCAAACAGACGGTTTAAGTGGAAACAGCTATAAGTGAGTGAAAACCAGGCAGTTGGATTTAAAATTCTCCGTGAGTTCATGTATCATCTACTTATCATAGCTCTATATAAAGAACGAAGGGAGATGATTAAGAGGTAGATTTTCGTTAGCACACTTAGTACACACTTAGCACCGTCTAGAACCCCACACTATTGAATTCAAAGTAATTGGAATTGTTCAATAAATCCCGTCAGACTCTAAGTAAACTGTTTCAAACCGACCTACCTAGGTACCTAGGTAGGTCAAATATGGACGGTTCTCAGAATCCCTTGCCGAATCGCCCAAGCCCTGCAAGATATCTTGCCGAAAGACTTGCTAAAAAAATAAGACGTGTAAGTGGTAGTGCAAAGCCACGCGCAAGTACTACAAGTCCTCCGAAGCCTAAGCCTAGGAATTCGCAGAGAAATAAAGAATTTTCTTCCGAAGCAACATTCAATAACCCTATGAGCCCCTTTTACATAAAACGAGATACGTTTGGTTCGCCCACATCACGTGCGAACAACGCACACTTGTCGTTCAACGGTACAAACCGGATTGAAGATATCCGTTGGGCACTCATGGAGAGGAGAAAGAGGCATACGAAGGGTCTGCCACCTGAAGATGACTCGCCCGAAGTTAGCACACCTGAAAATGGCCTCGATGATAAAAACGCCGACCCCACACCCACACCCACAGCCGAGTCCACGAGCCCTTCTCAGGATTTCGACATGATGGGCTTATCAGCAGAAGAGTTCATCATTAAATTGCAAGAAGGGGCCGTCGAGAGAGGGCTGAATTTAGAGCAAGCAAGCCTCGAAAACTGCCGAGAAGCAATACACAGGACGAAGAACTTTGACAAGGCGCTTCGCTGGTTAGTCAGGAAACCTCTTCGGGAAAAGCAGCAGGTACGGTTCGACCCGGATATTCAAATTCGGTATTTTGACAAATTCCTGGCTCTGTAGACGGGTGGTATAGTTGGCGACCTTACCTGTCTGCGTAGGCACCTAGATGAGTTTTAGTTTCATGTTTCATGTTTCATGTATACAATAGGAGTATTAAGTGCTGTATGTTTGATGTATAGGATGGCTATAGCAGGAAAGAGATTGGTATTTGTAAGTCTACCTACTCATAATAATTCGCTCTGTTTCAATACTATGTCAAAATGACGAAAGGTTCTGTCAGAGAATGGACCTTTGGTAAATGCTTAATTGAAGCTAGAATGAAAGGGCATCAAAGGTAGAAGCAAAGCTCTTTAGAAATCAATCAAGAAGCTTCTAGCCCAAAGGATAGAAATGGCTTTATTCCTAGAAAGCTTCATATAAGCTAATTAGCTAGCTCAAGGAAGCATAGGAAAAAAATATAACGATTGAGGCCACCCATATGACGTATCTTGATACCTTGTGACAGGTTCCTAAGGCATGCAAGGTATTGTTGAAACGTGAGACTGATGTTGCATAAAGACGACTAGAAGTCTAGGCAGTCTTGAATAATACCCTTTTGTTCCTTCTGTACAATCTTTTGTCTACAACAATGCCTCCGCAAAGACTATTTCCGCTGTTTTATCGCAAAGTAGTATCATGTATTCCATAATGAGTTCCAAGTTCCAAGTTGCCAAATACCTAAGATATAATTCTAAGAACATCAACTCATTATTTGTTCACTGGTCGTTCTCAATAGAGGCCGCCATATTCACCATGTAGATAATAATTAACATGATTCAATCCAAGTTAATAAATTTCGCTGTTATTATGTTTGCGTTTAAAAACCAGCTAATGTAGTGCAGCACACCCCTCTTACATCCCATCCTTGAGCATGGCGTCGACGAGCTGGACGTGGCGGTTCCCGTTGGTCTCGCTCCACTCGGTCTCGTAGTTGAGCCCATACGGCCAGAAGTGGCCGCCTCCGCAGTTGATCTTGGCGCTGGCGCCGTCCCAGGACCGCAGGAGGGGCGTGGCGGTGGGCCAGTTGTTGGCGGCGCACTTCTGGTCGAAGGCGGCGGTCTGCCCGACGCCGAGCGTGTGCGCGATCTCGTGCATCGCCGTCCGCTCCGTCATGTACGCCCGGTCCGACCCGAACCGCAGGTCCCCGTTGTAGCTCGCCTCCGCCGTCGGCACCCCGGGCGCGTAGTACACCCGGATCGTCTTGCTCGCCGTTGTGTACCGGCCGTACCGCGCCACCGCTAGCTTCATCGCCGCCTCGATCTTGGCGTACGCGTCGCTCTGGTCCGCCGTCGGCGCCGACGCCTTCTGCAGGCTCCAGGTTAGCGCGCCCGACGCGGCGGACGCGTAGGTCAGAGCGGCGGCGAGGATGGAGAAACGCATTTTGAGTGGTGGGTAAGATGCTCTTGGCGCCGATGACTGTGGTGAGATCGGATGTGTGATGCGGATGGGGAACGATCGACGGTGAAATATCTAGCGGTAATCCACGTCTATAATATACTCCGTCGTCTTCCCCTGTCGATCATATGCATGGTTGATATGCTAGTCCGATATATACCATTTCCCATGTGCTTTGATATTACCCTCCCGCGGCCTGATATTGCCCGGCGGGCGTTTGGCGACATGAGGCAATCTCCCCCGCCGGCAATAGGCTAGGGAAGAATTGAGGTCTAGTTCGCCCACTTCTATACGACCACCTAACGTTTTCGGATGATTGTCCTCCGATGTACGTAGCAGAAAGCAACCTCGACAAGCTTGGCAAATCCGGGGCATAGGTTATTCGGGTAGGTTATTACTGCTTGGCACCCATTCCGCCTCCACGGGTGCCACATATTTATTGTCAATGGTCCGAGTCCTGTTATCTTTCGTTATTACATGGTCTGAAGTTTCAGATGTCAGATTGAGGCGGCCCAATATCTCGTCGATCCACAGATTGCGGGACAAGCCGTTCATTTGATTCGAAGTTGATAAAATAATCCTCTCTTGACAATGTTTTCTCCTTTTTTTTTGGGTCTCTTGTCGGGCATTGGAGGACTGTAAACTCCTAAGCTTTAAGACTTCATGACAAGTTTACGTTGTTCAAACATATCACCACAAGAATAGCACGCCCCCAAGTTAGATTTTAATTCTTTAGGGTCGAGTTACGAACTGCCAAGTCTCAGACGAATCCTATGTAGACCCGTTGTACCCTTCTTTGAAAACATATCTAACCTATATGGCTCTCGTATCAGGTATATTTGGTAGCTATCTACAGTACCCGGAGTGTGTGGTTCAACGAGATACGTATTAATGCTGCATACCTATAACAAGTAGAAGGGTACTCTAACTCGCTGATATCATTGAAATGGAAGGTATCATCTCCCCTCTTATCATTGGCGCCATCCGCGTTGCAAGCGTGATGGATCTCTTAAGATCAGGTACCTAGGTATTGTCACGAGGCCAACCATATGATGTAGGAACCAACGTTGTTGCTGCAAAAGGAACCACGAACCTTGAACCTAACCGTAGCCAGCTCTGGGTATACCTATGGGAAATAGGTGACCAATGGCTAAGACCCTGACCCCTGTCTCAAGTATAGGATAAGCTACTCACCTTTATATTGAATAAAATATCGTTACACATATTTAATGTTAACGTATCAGTATGCCACAAAAGAAAAAAGATATTAAAAATAGGAGGTGGATATCGTAACAGTTAGTAGCGGCAGGGTTCGAACCTGCGTCTTCTCGGCTTCGATGTACTTGGACTCCGGCTATGCTACCATTGCACCACGCTACGCTCGCACTGCTGAAAGATGCGGTATGTGAGATGGAGGTGAACTGGTAAAAGTTGGATATATTATGTTGTTCCCAATAGCACCTACCCAGGGAATGTAGAGTGGCTAGACGGTAAATAGCTCGATGGGTTACCATGTTCGTACTTGAGAACCTTGCCGGCCAGGTAAGGAACAGGGCATGGAAGCTGTATAAATAGGGCAAACATCCCACATTCTGATTCATACCTAGGTATTCTAGGCGTTCTGGTTGTAGTCCACTATTGCCATCTACGCCAGCTCGGTAAGTTTCTGATTGACGTATCCCATAGTCCATGTTGACTAGCAATATATCATCTAAACGCGTATAGGGCATTTATACAGACCTGGGGTGATCCTTGTCAATTTAGTAGCAGGTCACCTTCCAATCTTTTCACCCGCTCTTCATGTAATCAATACCGGCCTGGTAGATCCTAGTCAGGACCGCCGTCTCCTCTACCGTGTTCGGCACGTACAGCATCGTGTACCCGAGGTGGATCCAGTCGGTGCCGCTGAGGCGGTGGCGCTCGCCCCAGCCCTTCGAGATGACCTCCTCCGCGTCCCGGAACGAGAGGGTCACGTGGCCCGACAGGTCGGTCCCGTGGATGTGGCAGATCTCCCGCGACGTCGGGCCGGCCAGGGGCGTCAAAGGCACCGAGCGCTTCGTGAAAAGGGCTTGGCCGTGCTTCTCCAGGGCCGACGTCTTCCATTCGGTTGACTCGGCGTTGATCTCGCCGAGGTTGTTGAAGGCGTCTAGGTATGCCTGCGAGATGTTAGCAAGTTGCTCTCGCAGTCTCTGAGTCGCGGTACTATAGGAGTCGCGATACATATGGTGTTCTACGGCGGAAGAAACTTACCTTCTTGACTTCTGGGTCTTGAGGGTCGGCGGCGTTCCTCTCGCGCTGCGGATACACAAAAGGCTTCGCCCTAGCGCGGGGGCCAGGTCGCACGGGGAGGGGCTCCTTGAAGAACGACTTTCTGGCGTTGGCCCTCTGCTCTTCCGTCGCCCGCTTCCAGCCCGTGGCGAGCTTCTCCGGCTTGTCGTAGAAGCCGGGCTTGATCGTGTCGTCGGCGCCGAACGCCATGGTCTTCTCGGCGCTGACTTGGGACATGTAGCCGGCCCAGGAGTGGGAGGTGCCGCCTT
The DNA here is from genome assembly GCA_902806565.1 of Hypoxylon rubiginosum. Lineage (NCBI taxonomy): Eukaryota > Fungi > Ascomycota > Sordariomycetes > Xylariales > Hypoxylaceae > Hypoxylon > Hypoxylon rubiginosum. Next base: position 146,508 of record CADCXA010000033.1, on the reverse strand, counting down.
CGCCCATCGCCTTCCATGCCTTGTAGCCCTCCATGAGTCCGGAGTCTTCGTGCTTGGATGACAGAGTCGAGCCCATTCTGGCGGTTGATGATACTGTTCGGATGCTGAATAAGTTGCTGAATAAAAATGCGCGGCGTAGAGACATCTGTATTGGGATGAGCCAAGTCTGTTAAGTAATGGATGCGCTTTCCATGTTTCTGCTTTTGTAATACTTTGGGCTAAAGACGTAGATGCCTGACGTGCGAGTTATTGTTCGGTCTTTCTATTCTAGTGACGGAGTACTAGCTGCGCAACCCGGCCGTGCAAGCACGGCCGGGAGGGAAGCTGTGGGTTTTTTTTTAGATTATATAAGCATTTCACCATTGCACCATATTAACTTCGCGTAATTCAAATCAATTGGAATTTATTTATAAAAATATAAAATGAAAATTATAAAACTGGTATTTAATTATTAAGTTTATTACCTTTTATTAAAACCTTTTATTAATTTATATTATTTTTTTTTAATTAATATATTTATATTAATTATTTTATTTACGTTTTATATTTTATATTTATATTTATATTTATTTTTTTTAAACTTTTATTTAAATTTTACTATTTTTTTCCTTAGAAATTCTTTAATTAGTAACTATTATTTTTTTTAGTTATTAAAATATTATTACGTTTATATTTATTAAAATTTTATTTATTATTAACCTAGGTATTATTATTATTACTAATAAAATTATTAAATAATAAAGTTAAATTAATATTTAATTTAAACGTAATATTATTAAATGTAAATTTAAATTATTTAGTTTTAATATAAATTAAAATTAATATTAATTTTATATATTTTATTTTTAACTTTTTATTAGTTTTAAACTTTTTTTTATAATTATTATTATTAGTTATTAACTTTGGTTTATTTTATTTTTATATAATAAGGGTTTTTTTATAAAACTAACAATAAATAATAAAACTGTTATTATTAAATTTTAAATTTAAATTTAAAAAGCTTTTTTTTAAAATTAAAAAATAATATTTATAATTATTTTTTAATTGTTAATTTTTTAATTTTAAACCTTTTAATTCCAGGCTTTTTAACTATTAGTTTTTACCTTGTTTTTTCTTTTTTTTTTAATTATTTGTTTTTAATATTTTTATTTATAACTTATATATTTTAACTAAGGTTTTTAATAACTTTTTATTTATAATATCCATTTTTTTAAAATTTTACTAATAATAAATTAAACTTTTAATTTTTTATCATTTTTTTATTTTTAAATAATAAAGTTATTTTATTATATATTAAACTTTAAGTAAAATATATAAGTATATATTAAAAAAGCGTTTTTAAAATAAAATGGTATTTAATATTATAATAAAAATTTAAATATAATAAATCTCTATTAATAAAAAATCCTAATAAGTTTAATATATAAATTTATAATATATATAATTTATTTGGTTTACTATTCTTATTTTTATTTTTTTTTAATATTATAACTATATAACTATAATTAAATAAATAATAAATATTATTTTAAATTATTATTTAATTTTTATTATTATTAAAAAAGTTGTTTATATTTAAAAATAAGGTTATAAAATTTTATATATAATAGTTATTAAATTAAATTAAATATACTTTTAATATAATATAAGTTATTTTAATTTTAATTAACGCTTTTATAAAACAATAAATTTTAATTAAAAAGTTATAATTATTTATTAATTTTTTTAAGTTTATTATAATCTTAATAATTAAAACCTATAAAAATGTTTTTTTATTATTTAAAATTAACTTATTTAAAGTTAACTTATTTAAAGTTAGCTTATTTAAAATTAACTTACTTACAGTTAATTTATTATATTTATACTTTAAGTTTATTATCTTTTTTTATAATAAAAATAAAACAATAAATATTACCTATTAATTAAAATTTAAATAAAAGGTATAATTATTTATTAATATTATTTTATTAATAAACTTAAATAATTATTATAACATTATAATAAAAAAATATTTAATATTATTTATTAACTAGATTTACTAATAATTATTAAATAATAAAATCTTATAGTTAAATATAATAAATAATTTACCTTTAAAAATTTTCAAAATATAAAAATCATATTTATTTTTATATACCCGTAATATACTAGTGTTTTTCCTTATTACTAAATACTAATAATTACTAATAATAGTAATATAAATAATATAAATTATTTCGTAGTTAATATTAAAAATTATATTAAAGTAATCTAAAAAATTAAAATTAAATAATAATTTTATTTTTAAGTATTTTAAATAATATATATTAAGTTTATATTATAACTATATATATAAATTATATAAAAGTAACTTATAAATTAAATAATATAATTTATTAATATTATTTATTTTTAAATATATAAATATAATATATATAAATTTAAATATATATAAATAATAAAAAGTTATATTTATTATAATATAAATAAAGTTATAAAAATTTATTTATATAAACTATTTAAATATTTAAGTAATAAGTTATTTTAAAATTTAAAATATTAATAATTTATTATTTATTTATATATATAAATAAATTATATAATATATAATTAATTTTTTACTTTTTATTTTAATATCTACTTTTTATTAATATATTTTTTATTAATATAAAATATAAAATAAATTTAAAAGAAAAATTTATAGTTATTACACTTTTTAATAATAATAACAATATGTTTAATTAAATTTAAAAAATTATTTATATTTTTTATTTTAAGTATAATTTATTATATATATTAATTATTTTATATATTATTAATAATAGTAAATTTTATTATTTATTATTTTATAAAGTTTATATAATTATTATTAAAAATATTTAAAATAATATTAAAAATATATAAAAACTATATTTTTTTTTATTTACTAATTAAACTGTTTTTTACCTGCCGGTATTTTAAAATAATTTAATTAATACTAGGATTTATTATTTTTACATTTTTTATAAAAACCATATAAATACAAGTTATATATTTAAATATTATAATTAACTTTAAATATTATATATATATATTTATATTAATTATTTTTATTATAATTAATATATTATATTTAATAATTCCTTTTTAAAAACACTAGTTTTTCTTTTATAAAAACATACCTAAATAATAAAAAAATACATATATTAATAACCCATTTAACCACATTAATTTTAAATTTAATTTTAATTATAACTATTATATTTTTACATTATAATTAATAAAATTAAAAAACAATTATATTATACTTAAAACTATAAATCCTTAACTATTAACCAATTAAATACATATATATTTTATAAAAAATTTATTAAATATTATTTACATTTTTTTCTTTAACTATATATTTTTTCGTTAAGATTTTTATTATATTTAAAATAAGAATTATATTATTATTTATTTAAAGTTAAACCTTAAATAAAAAAATAAACTTTATTTAATATTATATATTTTTTAGTTATTAATTAAATATTATAATATAAACATTAAAATATATATATTATTTTATAATTATTCTTTTTATTTAATTCTTTATATTTTAATTAAACTTTTATTCATTTATTTCACTTAGGTTTTATTTACTAAAAAAGTAATTAAAATATTTAATAATAATATTTTTTATTAAAAATATTTTATTATTTTCCTTAAATATAAAAGTTTTTATAATAAATAATTTATATAATAAATAATAATAATAAAATAACTTTTTAATTTTAAAGTAAAAGTTATTAATATTAAAAAAGCTAGCTAGAAATATAATATTAATAAAGTTTTATAAAATATAAATAAAGTTAAAAAAAAAAATATAAATAAAGTTAAAAAAAAAAATATAAATGAAACTAAAAAAAAAAATAATATTAAATATTTAAATAAATACTTGGTTTATTTAATATATATTAAGCGAATAAAATTTAATAATAATAATAATTTTAAATATTTTTTTTAAAAGTATTATTATAAGAAATTAATATTTTTAATATATATTAAATAATTTAAATTTATTAATAATAATAATAATAATAATAATAAAAATAACAATAATAATAACAATAATAATAATAATAATAATCTTAATTTTTTTTTTTTTAATAATTTAAATAATAATTCCCGGCTTAACTAAAAAAAAAAAGCCGAGTTTAATTTTTTATACTTAAATATTAAAATTAAGTTTATATTATCTTATCCATTTATTAATTTTAATTTTATTTTAAAGTTATTTATATTTATACCTAACTTAATAAATAATAATAATTAAAATTTAAATTATTATAAAAATTATTTTATTTTAATTATTTTTTATATAGCTTTTATTAATATTAAGTTTCTTATTAATATTAATTTTAAGGTTAATTATAAAATTGTTTTTAAATACGTTTATAATAATTATATTTATTAAAAGGTTTAATTTCTTTTAATATTTTATTTATAAAAAATTAAGTTTTTTTTAATATATTATAATTAAAAAAATTAGATTTTTTTTTATATATTACTTTTTTATATATATAATTTATAATATTTTTTAAATAAATGTTTTTATAAAAATAATATTTTATAAAATATATATATATAAATAAGAGGAAAATGGTTTAATAGATTAGTTTATTATTTTATATATTATTTAATAAAAATTTTAAGTTAATATTTTTTTATATTTTTAAAATATAAAACCTTTTTTTATATTATAACTTTATAATATAAAACTAAAAACATTTAATTAAATAATTTTTACTTATTTAAACTAACGTCGGTTAATTTTATAATTATAATTTATTTAAAACTTTTATTTTTTTTATTATTTTACACGTATTTTAAACTAGTTTACTTTTAATATATAATATATATTTAATTACTATATATTTTTTTAAACTATTATTAAAACGTAATTTATATAATATTAATTTTAAATTATTTAATATTTTTTTTATTTGTTTAATTTAAATAATTATTTAGTTTAAACTTTTAAATTTTATAAATTTTTATAATTATTTTTAATTAATATTATTTAAGTTTACACGGTTTATAAGATTTTTTCCTGGTTTATAAAAAATATTTTTTAAGGAACCTTATTAATTTTAAAAAACCTTTTAATTTTATTTTAATTTTTCTATATTATAAAAACAATATTTATAATAATTATTATTACCAAATTAAAAAAATGGTTTTATAGTTTTATAAGTTAAAATAACAATAATTAACACGCTAGCTTTTATTTATTAAGCCTATTATTTTATAATATAAACCATTTTAATTTTTTTAAATTTAATTAAAAACAAATATTAACTTTAAATTAAAATAAATTAAATTATTTTCCGGTTTTATTTTATATACCTAAGATTTTTTATTACACTAATAAAAATAATAATTATTTTATATTAAAAAATAACAAAGATTTAATTAAATACATATAATAAGTTTTAATTAAAATTAAAAAAATAAAAATAAATAATATTATAATTTTAATATTTAATAATCTATATATATATTAAGTTTTATTGTTTTTTTAAATAAGTATTTTATTAATAATTTAATAACTTATTATTAAATGGACTTTTTCACTAAATATATAATATAAAAACTAGGTTTATTACTATAAAAAAATTAAGTTAAATAAAACGTTAACTATTAACCATAAAAATAAATTTATATTAATTTTTTTTAATTAATTTAAAGGTTTTAATTACTATTAGTTATTTATATATAAATATATAATATTATTTTACTTTTAAAATAAAGTTACATTAACTATAAAATAAATAATAATAAATTTTAATATTATATTATTTTATTTAACTATTTTAATAATATATATACTGGTTATTATTATAATAATATTAAAAGTAAATGTTTTTATTAACCTAGTATATAATATATAAATACTAATAAATCTAAATAATAATAATTAACTTTTTTAATAGTTATTAATAAATATATTAAAATAAATAATATACCAGTTAATATTTTTATATTAATTTTAATTTTTTTTTAACATAACTTTTTGTTATTAATAATTAAAAAAAGTGTAAAACCCGCGGTAAAATAAAGGTTAATTAACACTTGTTTATTTAAAATAATTAAAACGATTTATAACTTATTATTTTAATTGTTTAATATAATAAAAAAAGTAAAATAATTAAAATATAATAAAACTTTTTATTTTAAAAAATAAAAATAAGTTAAATAATTAATTAAAAACGTTTTATATATATATTAAATATAATATTATTTATAGTATTTTTTTTTAATTATTTGTTAATTCTTATAAAATTTTAAAATATATAATATTTAATAATTTATTAAATTTTATTTTTAATATTTTTAAGATTTTTAACTTTTAAACGGATTTAACTTTTAATATAATTATATAAAATTACCTATATATAAACATAAAAATTCTTTAATTAATATTAATTATATTAAAAAATTATCCTTATAACTTATTTATAATTATAATAAAATAAACTAATATTAAAAACTGTTATTTAAATTATATAAATAACTGGTTTTTATTATTTTAAATTAATTTAACTTTTAATAAAATATATTCCATTTTATTAAATAACCCGTTAAAAATCTTAGCTTTTATATTATATTTACTAAGTTAAATTATAACTATTTAAATATTATTATAAAAACCTTAATTAAAATCTAAGTTATATAATATTATAATAAAAAAATTAACTTTTAATTTTAATTTAATTAATAATATTTCTTTTAATTATAAAACTTAAACTATTTTAATTAATGTTTTTTTAACTTATTAATTATTTATTTTAATAAACTTATTTATTAAAAAGTATTTTTATTTTTTCTTAAAAATATTAAATAACAAGTTATTATTAATTTTTTATATAAACGTATTATATATAAATAAAATAAACTTAAAAATAAAAACGTTTAAATTATATAATATATTATTTAAAACTTTTTTTAAATAAATATAATTATAAAAATCCTTAATACTATTAAACATTTTTATTATATTAAGTAATAATATTAATCTGTTAATTTTAAAGTTATAAAAAATTATTTAAAATTATTATAAAAATTTTATATTTTTTATATTATTTTATTAAACCTTTATATTTTTTATTAAATACAACTTTTAAAGTTTAAACCATAAAAACAAATTCTATAAATAAACGTTAATAATTTACAGTTTTAATCCTTTTTTAACTATAAGTAAAATTTATATAAAATCTCTTTTAAATAAAATAAATACTTTATTAAATAAAAATTAATCCTTTTATATATTATATAATATCTTATAAACTACTTTAAATATATATTTATATTATATAGTGATTTTATTTTAAATAATTAGTAATATTCATTAAAAAAAATTCGTTTTTATTAATTTTTTTTAAACATTATATATTAAATTATTATTTAAAATAATAAGAATTTTAAATTATAAATAAGTAATTTTCCCGCTAGGTAATAAAAATGTTATAATATTAAATAAAGTTATATATAATATAATTTTTTCTTTTAATTAATAATAATAATAAAACGTTAAATATAAAAAAATTTTCCTGGTTCTAACTAAGTTTTATAAATAAAAATATATAAAAGAAAAAATTTATTTAATAATTATTATAATAATATTATATATAACATATTAATTATTATTTAACATTAAAAACGTTTTATTATATAAACTCGCTTTAATATTATAATTATAATTTAACTTCTTTTTAAATAAACAATTAATATAAATTTCCTTTTAATTAAATTAAAACAAAAAAAAACTTGTTTTATTTTAATTTTTCAAGCCTATAACAGTTATTTTAATTAAATGTAAATTATAATTTAAATAAATAGTTTTAATTAAACTAAATAAATTTTACATTTTATTAAATACTTATATTAAATTATTATATATAGATTTTTAAAACTTATTTTAAATATAAATTAGATTTTAAATATCGCTTTTCTATAAAACGTATATAAAAACAGCTTTTAATTAACCGTTAATTAAAAATACTTACGTTTCCTTAAAAAAATTCTTCTAATAGTTATTATTTTTTAAAAAACTTTAAACCTAGTAAATATCTTAGAACATTAAATATTAAATATTATTATATTTTATTAAATTAAATTAACTTTTAACTTTAAAAATTAAAATAAAAAATATTTATAAATAAAATCTTTTACTAGTTTTTAAATAAATAAAATACATTTAATTAAGTTTCCTTATTATTTTTTATTTATATTTTATTCATTTTTTTTTTATATACCATTAAAATAAATATAAAAAATCTTAATATAAAATATTTTAATTATTTTTATAAACTTTATTATATTTAAATTACGTTATAAAAGTTATATAGTTTTACTTTAAGGTTTTTATTATTAATTTAAAGTTATTTTTAATATAGTATTTTATTTTATTTTTTTTTTTTATAAATAAATAACTAAAAGTTAAATAAATAAATATATATTATAAACTAGAAATTTTAAAAAATAATATATTAATTTATATAATCTAATAAAACAATTATATAAATATTTATTAATTTTATCGTAAAATTAATTTTAATTTTAATTTTATTATAACAATGTTTTTTTTTAACATAAATAGGTTATAATTTAATTATTACTTTTATAAATATACTTATAAATATATTTAATTGTTTTTATAATAACATAGATTTTAATATTAATATACACCTAGTATTTCCAGTTAAAAAAAAAATTATATAATATTATTTAATTATTATTTTACTTTATTAATTTTAAATAATTTAGAACTTTAATATATAATTTTTATTTATATATTAAATATTTATTTAATTTAACTATAATTTTAAAGTAAAATAACTTTAAAAAGTTTTTAAAATAATGGTTTTTAACTATATAAAATAACTTTAAATTCGCCGTGTTATAAGGTTTATATATTATATTAAATAATATTACTTACTGTAAAATATTATTTAAATTAATATTAATCCCTGGAATTTTAACTTATATAATATAATTAATATTTATAAATTTTATAAATTAATCATAATTTAATAATAATAAAAAAACCAAATAATATATATAAAATAAGTTTTTTTTTTAGTATTTAATTATTTAAACTATATTATAATATTTATTAAAATAGTTTTTTTTTATAATATTATTTAAAAGTATTTTTCGTTTTTAATTAAAAATATAAATATTAATATTAAATTAATCGCTTATAGTTTAACTTAAAAGAAACTTATTTTTTATTTTTAGTTAATTTAAATTAACAATAAAAATAATAAAAAAAGTCGGTTAATTTAAATAATAAATAATAATTATTAAGTTTTAATAACAATAAAATATAAATTTTTTACTGTTAGTAAATAAAAACAATAAATATATGTTACGGTTAATATTAATTAAATTGATGTTTTTAATTAAAACAATGTCATGGAAACCATTTTAAAAAACTTTTTATAAGTTATTTTATTTATATTTTAATTACTTTAAAATAACTTGTTTTATAATAATTTAAATATTAATTAAATATTATTAAAAAAGTTAATTAAATACGAATAAAATTAATACTTTTTATTTATAATTATATAAATAATATTAAAAATATTATTATAAAAATAAGTTTTTTTTTTTATAATTTTTATTATAAAATTATATATTTAAATTATAATTAGTTTTTTTATATAATTATATTAATATATAAATAAGTGGTATATATATTAAATAATTTATAAAAATATATATATAAAAAAATAATATTTTTTTTATAATAATTTATTTAACTAAAATAATTTTTTTTTATTATTAGTTTTTCCTTATAATATTTAAAATAATACCAGTAATATTTTTAGTTTTTAAAAGGTTTTTATATTACCGATTTATATTTTTCTTAAGAATTATATTTAAGTTAAATTTTAATATAAATTAAATTATAAAATTATTTATATTTAAATTTTTTAAATTATTTATAGTTTTTTATATTTATTTTTAAGTTATAATATACTTTTTAATATATAGATTATTTATATAGATTTTTTTAAAAAGTTATATTAAAATATTTAAATTTAAATTATTATTATTAATAATAGATTAATATTAAGTGGTTAATTATAAGTTATAAAAATATAGTTAAATATATTTAAGTTGTTTATTTTACGTTGTTTTTAAAAGGCTAGTTATATAATATAAAGTTTTTTAAATTTAAAAATAACTAGGATCTAAGCTATTAATATTATAATTAATAAGTTTATATAAAATAAATATAAAAAAAAAAACAAAGTTAAACTATTAAATATTTTTTTAAAACTTTTAAGCTTTTAGGTTAAAGCCGATTAGTAATAATTATAAAAACTTAAGAAATTTATAGATTTTTATTAGTTATATATTTTTATTTTTATAATAAAATATAAAGGTTTTATTTTCTTTTGTTTTTTTTTTAAAATATTCGTTAAATTAATAAAACATATTATAAAAGTTATATTATTTATTTATAACGTTAACATTATAAATATTTATTTATAAAAGTTTATTATTATATAATTAAACTTTATAATACTTAATAAGGTTTAATTACTCTTTATAATAAAAATATAAAAAATATAATAAATAATTCTACTTTAAAAACTATTAATTTAAGGTTTAAAATAATTATAAAAAATCTTAAAACTTAAACTATTACTACCTAGTTACCTTATTTTTTTTAGTTTTAAACTTCTAAAAACATTTAAACTAATAAAATATATTTAAATTAATTTTATTTAATAGTTAATATTATTTTAAAATATAATATAAATAATAAGTATAATAAAAAATTTTTATATAAGAATTAAAAGTTATTTTAAATAGTATATAAATTTTTTTATATTTAATATAAATTTTAATAAATTTACATATATTTATTATATAAAAATAAAAAAAAAATAAATAATATATAATTATAATAAATTGGTTTTAAATAATAATAAACTTTAAAAAAACTTAATTATATATTAAAATATAATAATATTTATATATTAAAAATAAATAAAATAATAATAATTAAAAGAAATATTTAATATTAATTAAAATTAAAAAATATAAATAAAAAGTTTAAATAAAAAATAGGAAAACTTATAAATAAAAAAAAGTATATATAAAACTTATTTTTTTTTAAATTAATGTTTTTAAAATACGTTTAATATGTTTTATTATAATATATTTTATTATATAAAAAACAAATAAAATAAAAAGTTTTAAAAAAATAAATATATATTAAAATTATTTAAATATTTAAATTATATATTAATATATTATTAGTTTTTTTTAAATTTTATTAAAAACAATTAAATATTATTAAAATATAATAGTTAAAATTAAATATAAATATATTTTATTTTAACTTTTATTTTAATATATTTAATGTTATTAACTTTTACTTAATTTTACATTTAATATTTTTAGGTTTTAAAAAAAAGCTGGATATTTTATTAAATTTTAATAAAATAAATATTAATATAAGCTTCGATAAAAAGCTTAAGTTATTATTTATTATAATTAAACTAGTTAATATTAATAATAATAAAAAGCTATTTTTTTTAAAAACCGTAAATAAAAAAAATAAACTATTTAATAAATCTATAAAAATAAAAGTTTTTTTACCTATAAATATAACTAGGAATAATATTAATTTATAAAAATTATTTTTTTAATAAAACCATTTTTAATACAGTTTATTAAAATCTTAAAAAAGGTTGGAAAATAGGTTTCGTTTTTATAATAATAAGTTTTTATTAATTAAAAAAAAGAAAGGAAATTATAATATAAAGCGGCCTTTTATAAAAAAAACGTTAAAAAATCCGTTAAAAAAGTTATTAATATTATAAAAAACTTATATATATAACTAGGAATATTTATTATTAATAAAGATTTTAAAATATTATAGTTTTATAAAATAATTATTTATATTATTTAATAAATAATTATTAAAACTTTAATTTAAAAAATAATAATTAAAGGTAATTTTTATAGAAAATTTATATAAAAAAAATGAGAAAAAATTTAAAACTAAGTAATAAAAAAATAATTCTATAACTTTAAAAAATATAAACTAATAAATTAATTTTATTTATTTAAAATTAGTTTTATTATTATTATTATTATTATTTTTAATTTAATATTACTAGTAGATAATTATTTTTTATTAATTTAAAATATAAAACTATTTAACGGACTTAGTTTTTAAATAAATCTAATAAATATATATATACTTTTAAAAAAATAAATTACGATAAATAAAAAAGTTATAATAATAATATATTAACTGTTAAAATAATAAATAATTATAATATTAAAAATAAAAAGGAATATTTATATATTTTAAATTTAAAAAATTTTTATAACTAGGCTTTAATATTAAAAAATATTTACTTTACTATATAATTTAATAAATTAAACAAATACTTATTATAAATATTAAAGGTTAAATTATAGTTAAATAAGAATAAAAAAAAAATTTTAAGTGTAATAAAAACAAAAGAATAAAAAAATAAAAGAAAAAAAGAAAAATATATAAAAATAAAAAAATAAGTTTAACCTTTTATTACATGTAAATATAAATATAAATTAACATTTTATTATTAATATAATATAAAATATTTAAAGGATATTTATAATTAAAAGTTTAAATTAATATAAGTAATTTATTTTTAAATTAATATATTTTATTTTTAAAAGTTTAACTGGTTATAAGTTACTTATTTTTTAAATATAATTAATTAAGTTTTATTAAATATATTTATTATTTTTAAAAGTTTTAATAATTATAAGTTACTTATTTTTTAAATATATTTAATTAAGTTTAATTAAATATATTTAAATTAAAATTAAAATTTAGGTGCTTTTTTATAAATTTTATAAACACAATGAAAAAAGGTTTAAATTAATTAAATAATAAAAATAATAATTATTTACTTATTTTTTAATTATAATTAATTAAACTTAATTAATTATATTTAAGGTTAATTAAAAAATTAATGTTTTTTTATAAAGTTTATAAATATAATTAAAAAAATAATAAGTTAATTAAATAACTAAAAGTTAAATAAATAAAAGTTACTTATTTTTTAATTATATTTAACTGAATTTAATTAATTATATTTAAGGTTAATTAAAAAATTAATATTTTTTTATAAAACTTATAAATATAATGTAAAAACTATAAACTAATTAAATAACTAAAAGTTTAATTACTTATTTTATAAATATATTTAATTAAGTTTAATTAAACTTATTTAAAAATATTTTAAATATATTAAGATTTTATTTTATATATTTATATATTTTTTAAATATATTTAATTAAACTTAATTAAATATATTTAAAAATAATAATTAAAATATATTAAAATATCTTTTTATAAACTTATATATTTTTTAAATATGTTTAACTAAGCTTAATTAAGTTTATTTATATTATAATTAAAAAACCAAGTTATTTTTTTATAAGTTTTATAAACGTGGTAATTTTTAAATATATTTAGTTAAAATTAAATAAATAATTTTAAATAATTTAAATATTTTTTTATAAGTTTTATTAATAATATAAATTAATTAAACATTATAAACAAATAATTATAAAAGTAATAACTAATAATATAATTTAAAATATTATAAATTTTATAAAGTTTACTTAGTTTTAATTAAAAAGAAAAAAGTTATATTATAAGTTTATATAATATTATACTTATTAAAATAAAAGTTATAATTAAAAATTAAATTTATTATATTTTTTTATATTATATATAAAACTTATATTAATTAGCTAGTTATATTTTAATATATGTTTTTTAAAAAAAAAAGCTATAGTTAAAAATTAAATTTATTATATTTTTTTATATTATATTAATATTTATATTAATTAGTTAATTATATTTTAACGTATATTTAATAAATTTTTTATAAAATTAATTAATTTATTTTATTATAACTTAAAAAAATTAATAATTAATATAATTTAATAAAATTTATTTTATATAATTTTTTTATATTATTTATATTTTTATAAACCTTGTTATAATAAAACTATAAAAGAAAATATTGAAAAGTGTGGGGCGATTTTAAGTATATGATTGGTCGGTGAAATTGTGGCAGTACTAATAAAATAAAGAGAAGTTGATTACACCTGTATGTTATATCCGAGCGTCTCCGACCTAAATCCGAGAGACGTATTTAAGGTCGGCCGATACACGGCGATGCCGTCGGAATTCGACCACGCAGCATTTCAGCGACTCGGTGCTATTTCTCCTTGTGTGTTTCACTGCTTCCATAAACCTAGCAGAGATCCGAATACACATAATATTATGAGGCAGTGCTAAGGAGATGATCCAACTTACCACTATTGGCTACTAACCTCCAAGCTGGAATCTTAGATCATACCTCAGGCGAAACGCACGCATATCCGGCCTTCCGCGGAAATAGAACTGATTGAATGATGAGATCCTAGTTACGCCTCAATAAATAGAGCTATAGTTATGTCGCTTTGTCACCGAAGACCAAAAAAAATAGTTCGGCTTACAATATTATCAGGACGAAAGCAGGCTTTGATCATCAAGTATCATTCCACAAATAAATGTTCGCTTGCTTTTCCACCCTCAAGACTATTCAAACTGCGCTCAAAATCCATATACAGAAGTAATCAACAGTGAGCGACTTGAAACCAATTGTGTGTATATATGCCATGTCTCAAAGGGTACGTCGCAATTCAAAATACTTGAATCCAATTCCATTATACCAAGCAGGTAGAACCAATCTAGGGCTTGCGGCCATACACGTACCGGACCTTCATGTATGGGTGTATACCCCTTGACTTGAGTGTCCTAAGCTCCCTGCGTAGGAACGCAAGGGTCTCCCTGTACCCGGGTGTATTCTCACCATGAACAATGTTCCAAGGGACCATGGTATAGCCTGTGCAAGTAGATTGTTAGCAGGAACTCTCAAAGCCACGACTGTTAGAATAACACCGAAGAAGGTACGAGAAATCATGATTGCAGTCAGGGAGTTGGCGACAACTCACCATCTAGATCGTTAATCATAGCGAGCACAGTGTACTCCCCGATCTCAGCAAGCTTAGGATCTCTAGCCCATCCACCGATAGGTATCTACGGAAAATACTATTAGTATGTTGAAAAGGTGTGTTGCCGTATGATTTCACTCACCTTGTAGTTGGCCTCATGAACATCTACGAACCCAGCTTTCTCGAACCCCTTGTTTTGAAGACCTTCTTGGATGACCATGAAACTAATACCCAGCTTACTTGACAACTACATCATATTCGGGTCAGCAATGCGATAGACGGGAGAAAAAGAAAGGAGCGGATTAACATACCTCCCTCCAAAGTGGGTTCCAAAAAGTTGTGATGATGCTATCTTCCTTAATAGTGTCATCGTCGGAGCTCATAATGACATCACATTCGCAAGATTGGACCCATCCCCCGGGCTTGCAGCAGCGGTACGCTTGAGCGATGAGCGCATCCCAGTCGGAGACGGCACCGAACAGGTAGCGCATGTGGATGAAGTCAAAGTTGTCCGACGCCCACGTCCACTCCTTAGTGCAGTCGTCGATCTCGAACCTCACGTTCGGCGGCACCCATACGGGTTGGGTCGGGGACAAATCCGTCCCTGTGACTTCTGCGTTAGGGAATTGATCACCCACGTCGCTGTATTCTAGTAAGTACTGGGACTGATTCATGCAAAGTGATGCAAAGTGAGAAAAAGGGTATAGGTTAAGATTCCGAAAGAAGAAGAATAAGAGGAGGACGAAGAAGAAGAAGAAGAAGAAGAATAATAATAAAGGGGGTAATAAGACGAATAGGGGTGGATTACATGGCCCAAATTCCTATTCGTGATTTCCGGTCAGTTTATCCGTTATACCTGGAGTGCGTGATGGTGTATTAGTTCGTACCAGTTCCAGTTCCAACATCCAATATTTTCTACCAAAAGTCAGTCAGTATTTAGTTTCCCCGTATTCATTTTCGGGTTTGCACTTACTTCCATATCATCTTTGACTGGCGCGAGGAAAAGCTTATCATCCAGCATAATTGTCAAATAATGGTGCCTATAGCGGTAAGTTAGAATAGATACGTTCGATTCTGGCCTGTTGGCCTTTGGAGATAGGTAAATTCATACGTGATATCTTGAGATTGCATCTGCTGCTCGTCGTTGGGCGTGAAGTACTGGGAATCGTGTTTCTCGCTGTGGTAGGTCCGGCCCCTGATGGTGCGATACTCATAGATGCTCGACGTGATGGAGTTGGTGCTGCTGGCGCTGCGCCGGGAAAAATATTGCCAAGTTAATTATTCCGTCGAGTTCATTTTGACTAGGGCACAAAAATATTTCTATATATCCGAGAATGAGTGTATACTAACAGGTCATCACCTAGCGCCGAATCGGCATCAGAACCATCAAAGTCATCTTCCGCCTATGCGTATAAGTATTACGAGTCAACATTGAGATCAAAGCAGTCTTTCACACTTCTCACACTCCTCGTTACTAGATTCATTTTTCGGATGGTGATAAGACATACCTCTTCTTCAGTCTGGGGTGCGGGGACTAGCTGCGGCTGGTTGCTCACGACTGTCGCCGCTGGCTGCGGAGAAGTCGAGGGGCCCGGGGCACTCGGGGCCGTTGGCTGATCTGCCATTTCGGATCCGAAGTATTGTATCGTACCGGGCGCACGGAAGGTGATACTTAGCGACAGCACAGCTTAGGATGGACAACAATCGATGGACGAGTTGAAAGAATACGTCGCTTTGTTTAGAAGAATAGCAGCGTGGGCTAGCTAATGCTAGCGTAGGCGTAAGATTTTAGTAATCAAACTGACCAACCAACGGCGTGGCCGCGACCAGAAAACCCCCAGATGTTACCCCCCTGAAGGAAAAGTGGCGGAGGCAAAACGGGTTAGATACGAAAGGGGGTGGGGGTTGGGGGTAGGTAATGAAAAAAATTGGCGACCGGGATAAGCCGATCCTAGCAATTATCGATGCGGCCAGGCGGCCTGGATGATGAAAAGGACCATAACTCGAGCGCGAATCGAATGCTATTCACATGAAAGAATCTGAAAAGGAAGGTGGAGAGATGTTGTTGGTAGCTTTCGTGCTCGTAATAATATGTGTTGTACTTTACAATACCTCGTATACCTAGGGTACTTACACATAGGTAGGAGAAGACTCCATTAGTCTGCAATGTGAATATCCTTGAACCTTTTCGTGTTGTTGGTGATGGCGATTTCGACTGGGATACGCTCCATTGAAGATGCGCCGAAGAAGCCGTTCACCCCTTTCGTTCGAGAGAGCACATATTCGGTATCCTCCACGCCAGCAATCGGACCGCCGTGACACAAGACGATGATATCATCTTTTACTTTCACAGCAGCGTCTCTAATCTCCTGCACCAACCGAACGCACTCGTCCAAAGTTTTCCCCGTCTTCGCTCCGATGCCCTGACTCGTTGTCAAGCCCATGTGGGCAACTACGATATCGGCGCCAGCCTTGGCCATGCTCACCGCCTCCTCCACGTTGAATACGTACGGCGAAGTAATCAAGTCCATCTCAGCAGCGATTCGAATCATTTCAACTTCGAGCCCGTAGCCCATGTCGGTCGCTTCTAGGTTCGCCCGGAAGGACCCGTCAATGAGGCCGACGGTGGGGAAGTTCTGCACGCCGCTAAACCCGAGCTCCTTCAATTGCTTTAGGAATTGTCTCATGTCTCGGAACGGATCCGTCCCGCACACGCCCGCCAGGACCGGCGTGTCTCGGACGACCGGCAGAACCTCCTTGACCATATCGACCACGATCGCATTCGCGTCACCGTACGGCATCAGGCCCGCGAGCGATCCCCTGCCGGCCATTCGGAAGCGTCCTGAATTGTAGATGATTATGAGGTCGGCACCGCCCGCCTCGACGAATTTAGCGGAGAGACCGATGCCCGCACCCGCGCCGACGATGGGGCGATGGGAGGAAATAACTCCGCGAAGGCGCTGGAGTACCTCTTGTCGGGGAATAGGTGCCATGGCGATAAGCTTGGTTGTGCCCGGAGTTTATGGAGGGCTCTTATGCCGAGGGTCTTTGAAAGAAAATTACTTGAATGGGAAGGTTTACTAAGATTTCAACATGGCTTATGTATTATTTTGTCAGGTTCCTGGCTATTAGGCTGTTTGGTTGCCTAGCTGCCTGGCACCTGGCGGCCTGGATAGCTTGGCTAAGGTAACTTGGCCTGGCACCTGGTAGGTAAAGAAATTGTGGCTTAATATAAGGAGTATGAGTGGAGCTTGCGAATAGGGGCACTGTGCCGCCCAAGCGGGTGGCCTTGCAATTGAAGTTGCACAGCAGCAGAGCCTAAGATGAATATGGAACTCGGCACTTATTCGTGTTACACCATATCACATACGCAGACGTCATAAGCATCTATCTTTCCCGCTTACCTACAGTATTTTGCCCCCCTTACCTTTGTCGTAAGGGAGGTAACAAACATACTCTCTCGCCTAACCTACATGGAAAATTAGCATCTGACGAGGAACAACCTAGGTCCTAGGGCAAACATATATCGAATGACTTCAAGTATCTCCATTGCCGTGATTGGCACATTCGATACCAAATTGCAAGAGTATCTATACCTCAGGTCCCAAATTCTTTACCACGACCCTTCGGTTAACGTCGTGCTAATCGACGCGGGTCGAACCGCGACGGAGCACGAAGCCATAACCATCAAGCAGGCCGACGTGCTAAAAGCCAGCGGGTACGAAGGAGACGATGACCGCCTCAAATCTCTACCGCGGGCGGGAGTCGTCAAAGTGATGATCAGTGGCGCAGTCTCTGTGGTCCGTCAGCTTCTCGACCGGGGAGGGTTTGACGCTATAATCGGCCTCGGCGGGAGCTCTGGGACGACTATCGCGTCGGCCGTCATGCGGCAGCTACCCCTGACCTTCCCCAAGCTGATCGTGTCCACCGTCGCCTCCGGCGATACGAAGTTCTACGTAGCGGAGACCGATATCACTATGATGTATAGCGTGGTTGACATTGCGGGCCTGAACGGGGTGCTGAGAGCTGTGGTGGACAACGCCGCCGCAGCAATCGTGGGCATGGCCAAGGCGTACGCCTCGAGGATCAGGAGGGGCCCGACCGGGGATGAGAAGAAAGTGGTCGGGATCACTATGTTTGGAGTGACTACGCCGGGAGCCGACGCTGCTCGCAACTGGTTGGAGCGCAGCGGGTTCGAAGTCTGCGTATTCCACGCCACGGGCGCGGGTGGGCGCGCAATGGAGCGGCTGGTGAGAGAAGGGAAACTTTGCGGCGTCCTAGACTTAACCACCACGGAGCTAGCCGACGAACTAGCCGGTGGTATCTTCAGCGCGGGCGGCGATAGACTGACGGCGGCCGCCGGAGCGGGCGTGCCGCAAATTGTCAGCGTTGGTGCCCTAGACATGGTGAACTTCGGAGCTATGGACACCGTGCCAGCGGAGTTTCGGGAGAGAAAGCTCTCCGAGCACAACCCATCCGTGACGTTAATGAGGACTTCTTGTGGGGAATGCGAAGAGATAGGAAGTAGGATAGCGAAGAGGCTCCGGGAGAATTGCACCGAGCCTCGGTTGACTGAGGTATGGCTTCCGTTAAGGGGCATCAGCGCGGTCGCTGTAGAAGGGCAAGTATTTCACGACGAAGCAGCTGATGCTGCGCTCTTCACGGCGATTAAGAAGGAACTGAGAGGTACCGAGATCAAAGTCGTCGAAGTCGATTCTCATATCAACGACGCAAGCTGGGCAGAGAGTTTGGCACGGAGATTAGCTGAACTCATCGCGCAGAAGAGTAAATGAAAGGAAGCTGCAGGTCTTATGAGATTCTTTCATTCATTCTTTCTTTCTTTTAATTGACAATTTTATACCCCTTCACAAATGCAAAACAAGATAATCCTATTCCTCTACCAGATGACCTAACGAATGTCGTACATATCCTTCATCATTCGGCATCCATGACTGCCTCGGAAAGGAGTCTCAGGGCCTTTTCAGATCTAGGCTTAAACACTACATCTAGTGTCCCAGGATGACTCGATAGACCGGTGCTGAATTTGATAGTCTGCTCTACCGGTTTACCATTTGGTCCAATGGGCTTTGATATGTCTGTTGTTGCGATGAGAGTCGCCATGATCGCCCAGACGGATGCTTGCGCCAGGTGACGCCCGACACATACCCTATCAATTTCGAGTTAGAATGACGTCCATGACCATCGGCTAAATAAATGAGAATCAGTGCTCACCTGCGGCCAAAACCAAACGGTCCAACGAGTAGGGGCTCGCCATCTCCTCCCTCATCCTTCGGGGTATACCTGTCGGGATTGAACCTTTCGGGGTCCTTGTACACAGTCGGATCTCGAGACATGGCATATGTGTTATAGTAAACGTAAGTCCTTGGGAATGGTTAATAAGTATTCCAAGGTTGGAGCTATCATTGTCACGAACCCCCTGGGTATGAACATCCCGTTGTATACATCATCATTGAGGGACTTATGAGGTATGCCGATAGGTGACAGAGGTCGCCATCTTGAGGCCTCTTCGACCAGATAGTCAATATAACGCAGATCAGGTCTGTCGTCGAAAGAAGGTAGCCTCTCGGTTCCGACTACTCTATCAATCTCAGCTCTGGCCTTCTGGAAAACTTCGGGGTTAAGCATCATATTCAAGAGGGCAACGGTCGTGGTAGCAAAAGTCTAGCGTAGACAGCTGGTCAAAATTGTACTTAGAAAGTAAGGACATAAAAACTAACCGTATTAGAACCTGCGATAAAGACGGCGCCTGATGCTCCTTGGATATCCTGGAGGGTAAGCTGATTCGGAATGCCTGCCTCTTCGTTCTCTTTATATTTCATAAGAAGTGTGTAGGCAAATGACGGATTGGCAGTCCCTTCGTCCTTTGCTAACATCAGTAAAGCCGCCTGCCGATGTGCTCTTAGAAAGACTTACGAATTCTTTCTTGATTGCAGAGAATGGTATGTCATGCAGGTTCCTAATCGCCCATCCCCATTTACGCGCATGTTGCAGACTCTTTGAGAAGTTGAGAAAGTCGGGGATGTATCGAACTACGAATCTGTTAGCTCAGAATAGCATACGACCACTCCGCGTAGGGACGAACATGGCGGTAGGTAGTCAACTAGAGCAGTTCCTGGATTTCCTCCCCCTCCAGTTGCCATGTTTGCGTCCGACGCAATCTTGATAAAGGGGTCATCATCTGATCGAACGGTGACGCCGAAGCCAATACGAAGGACTATCGCAGAAGCAAACCTATTCTTGTGTTAGAAACAAAAGACGAGTTTTAACAAATGCGACAGAATATTCCAACCGTCGAACAGCAAAATCCCAAGCCTCGGGGCGCTTGAGTATCCTCGCAACTGCTTGTCTAGCCTCGTCTTCTTGGATCGGTCTGTAGTTCGTGATGGCAGTTTTAGTGAAGCCCGTTTGTAGCACGGAACGATGGAGACGGAATCTCGGACCATATGGGAGGAAGGTCAAAGTCAGGCCCCATCCCATAACCTCAAACAGCACGAATCTAGGCCGATCCTGATAGTTGGCTCCGCGCTTGTCAAGAAGCTCATTGGCAGCCTTCTGTGTGTTGAGAACGATCATGTGGTTCCCTAGCACGTTGAAGTAGACAACATCCGAGTCTAGGATCAGGGGTTAGATTCAGCGGCGTAATAACTGTAACCTTTTTACTCACTGTATTGCTTGGCATATTCCATATGCTTGATGTGAGCATTTTCCATGGGTAATCTCCTAATGTGTCCGATAATCGGCTCTGCTGGGGGAGATGGCGGAAGCGGATGCGGAAGTCTCTGGTACCGGCTCTGAAAGACGTAGTAGAGAAACACCACCAGAAACCCGACAACAACGCCGAGGCGCGTTGGCGATCCCACGATTGAATTGATGATATCCATCTTTCTCGACGTTCACGAACTCGACGTTGGACGTTGCCCCTCCTGTGCGTGGTCACTGACTCAGCTCAGCCGCAAATCATCTCACTCGGCTCTGAACTGGTACCTGAGTCTTAGGAAGTGACCGTAGGAGCTAGAAATGAAATTACTGCTGGTATTTGATTCGGTACTGAAGATCAAAAGTCAGCGACGGTGTCTATCTCCTTGTAGCTGTTGAATTTTGATGTCGCGAAGGAGGAAGTTGCAGATTTGTTACCGCTTAATTGCCGCCTGCAAAGCCCCTGAGAACCCCACCATGGCCCGTGACCCCTGCACACATAAGTATCACCATCTCACACATCGTTGTCGATAGATAGTGTATCAATCAGTATGGAAGTTGGGAATTACGACCCTCTTGTCAAGTTATGCTGCGGGAAAGGCACCGCTAATGATCGATGTAATGCAACTTTTGAGAGTTTGGCTGAATCTAACCATCAAGCTCTCATAATAAGCTGAAGACTTTACAAGTTTACGGGTCGAATAAAGTAGGTTGAATGGCATAAATTATTAATCAATTCGTGACTAGTAACTGCATTAATGGACAGAAGTTTCTATTTCGTTCATTATGACTGAATGAAGTAAGTTTTGAACACGATACAAGCTTGATCAAGCCTTCAGGGGTAAGAGATCACCAAGAATTATAAGTTGTTAAACCGTACCAAACCAACGGTCAATAAGGTATACACTCCTCTCCTAGATCATCATTTCGAAAGGGGGTTCATCAAAAGCTGATCTCAAATCAAACGCGTGTTTTTGTTTGGCAGCGTCAAAACCACTCTTCCAGCGAAAATCAACCTGTAGCCGTGACCTATGTCTAGCCCGCCACTATCTATGCTATTCGAAAAGTGAATGCGATTTCTTCTCGTTTACTAGGAATTGCAAAAGGTTTAAGACCAATAAGACCTAGACTCACCTCTTAACGCTATGAGTTTCAGCAGAGTCCTCCAGTGGTTGGTATAAATGGAGGCATTTACCCGCCCCTTTCTGACAGCCTCAAAATATTATATAGACAGTCTTCGGAGCATTCCAAGGCCCATCTTTTAGGAAACTCTTTTCTCGACTTAGTAGCAAATTAGGAAGAGTATCAGGAAGTCTGGCTTATGTCGGTGGACTCACTTGGAGAGGTATGGGCCTCAATGGTAGAAGCAGGTAGGCTTTAACTAGAAGAGATATACGAAGTATAATGTTACGAGATACCCATCTCTAAATTCAACTTATTGGCCAAGCTGGGTTGTCGTCCAGGATTGGTGCGGCAAGTCTTTCTCCCCCAGCCGTTCGGTTGCAATGCCGATGGCATCGAATACCCTATTGTGGATTTCTAACTATTATTTGATATTGGGTTTTGACAGTTTCCCGAATCGTTATAATACCCGCACGATAAATTGATCTTCTGCCAGGGTCGAGTTACATCCGTGAACCTCAATACGAGATTTTGAGGGGGATAAGGATAGAACCCCACAATCGTTGCTACTTGCCCGGCCAGTCCTAGCCAAGAGGTTGAAATGATGCTGGCGACTTGGCGTTGGCTCTGTTCACGATTTCGTGTATATAAGGCAACATTAGGCACTATAATGTTCTCACCAACTGGAAAGATTATATCAACTCAACTCAAGACAGAGTCCAATTTATCCTATACTAGGAGCTTTTTCAAAATGCGCGTCCCTACCCTCATGACCCTCGCCGCCGTCGCGGCCGTTGGGTTCTCATCCCCCACGCCGCAAGCCGACCCCCCTGAGCAGGACCTCTGCCTACAGCGCAAGTTCTTGTCGGCTCTACTATGCGAGGACATCGACGCTGCGTACAGCAACGTGACTTTGCCTAGTCTCGGCTGGTACTGCTGCTGGGCCCAAGGCCCCTTCGCACCGCCACCAGCGCTCCCAGTGTCGTACGTGACACGAAACCCCCGTATTTGAATATGGAATGATACTGACACGCAAGCCACTAGGGCCTGGCTGACCTTTGCGGAGGATGGCTCCGTCGCAAACCGCTGTTTGGCTAGGGGATCTTGCACATATAGTGTACCCAACTAGACAAAACTTCAGGGGGGGATAGGGGAGTGAGAATATAAGAGTGCCAACGCCAAACACTTTATATCCATAGCAGAGCCAGTGCCAAGTTGAGTTTCAGACGCTGCTGATGTCGATATCTCCTACACAGTCTTGGCAGAAGTATATTAAAAATATAAAAAATACAACTATGACGGACTTCTTCACGGCAAATGGCACGAAAGATGAAGGAGAAGAAGAAGAAGAACAGAGCTGTGTCCATGATGAGTTGATTTCAGATTCCATTGATATTGCATACCTTTGATCGCCTATTTTTTAGCCCAGAATACCTAGTCATCTATCTAACCTGTTCTTAGTTAGCAGGGATAGGTAAGCGAAGGAACTACCACAGAAAACGTTTAATTCGTCGTCCAGCAGCCGCAGGAGTGTCAGTGTTGCCTGCCATATGCAGGTCGCATGAGTCGGGCGTTGGTTGCCTTAGCAAAAATTGAATAACAGGATTGTTTTAATCGCCTACTCCTCTTTCATGCCCTCAACTTTCCATTCAAAAGTGAAACTTCTCTTTCCTTTACACTTTACTAGCACTGGCTTCGCATATCCACCCTTCGAAGTATAAACACCAGGCCTACGTATGCAAATAACCTCGTGCACAGACAGCGGTCTTATTCATTGGTTCGGTTTCGTGTATAAGTATCGCTGATACGTCTCGGGAATTTCTTATTCCACTTAGTTATCCTTCCTTTTTAACTTGGATATTTATCTTTTTATCTCTCCCGAATCTCCTCATGCGACTTCAAGATGGCAGCTACCAGTTTTATCGACACTAAGGAGGCTCTGATAGTAGTCCTAGATACGTTAGAGGTACTGCCGGCGAACCCGCCATCGCTTTACATCGACTTAGAGGGGGTAAACCTGTCTAGGCACGGCAGCATATCAATCTTCCAACTGTACGTGCTTCCGACCAGCCAGACATATCTCATAGATGTCCGAACCCTAGGCTCCGAAGCGTTTACTACCCCCGGATCCGACGGACGCACGTTGAAAGACATACTAGAGTCCGAGACCACCCCGAAGGTGATCTTCGACGTACGAAACGACTCCGATGCGTTATTCAGCCACTTCCAGATCGGGCTTCAAGGTATACAAGACTTGCAGCTGATGGAGCTCGGCACGAGTACCGCCCGCAGGCATTATCTCAAGGGGCTATCCCGGTGCATCGAAGGGGACTTGGGACTGGACGAGGACGAGGTCTCCGAGTGGAAAAGGGTCAAGGAGAGCGGTATCCGGCTCTTCGCTCCCGGGCGCGGTGGCAGCTACGAAGTTTTCAACGTGCGTCCGCTCTCGGAAGAGATCAGACTGTATTGCAGCCAGGACGTCCAGTTCCTTCCTCGACTATGGGCTTGCTACGACGACAAGCTCGTTCTACAGCTCCGTGACAGTGTGGAATCGGCGACAAGGGATAGGGTCGTCTTGTCGCAGACTGCCGACTATGACGGAAATGGCAAGCACATGGCCTTGGCACCTGACATCTGGAGTGGATGCGATCTGGATACTAAAGCGGTTGGAGGCGATTCTTGGTAGCAGCTGCGAAAACACGTTTGTAGTTGGGGCTTAAATGGTATCTTCTATCTGAGTTTATGACTGCAGCAGCAAGGATATTTGATTATATTAATTCGTGATTGGGGAACTTCTTGACGGGCCTCGTAGTCACCGAGTCAGATGCTGTGTACACTGCCAGTTGCATAGTATTATTACGTGGGTGACATTTGTTTCGACGAGAAATTACGTAGATTTCAAATGTATTGGATATTAGGCAGGTGAAGTTCGTTATCCTTTACAGGATCGTGGTTTTATTCATCTATTTGCCTATGTCCAAATTCGCTATCAAATCGTGCCCCCTTTTCTCCTTCGCACCACGCAGATCTCGAGACAATACTCGACATCACCTCCGAATATGCTAGGATCCGTAGTAGAACTGCTGATTCGCGGTAGGACCGAAAATCGCATTTCTTAAAGGACTTTCGAAAAGGTCGCGAATCTCATCCAGGTTGTACTTGGCGTTGAGAGCGAGTTGAAGCATAACGCGAGCTTGCTCGGCACCGACGTAGCTCGAGTAGATGCTGGACTGCTGTTAGAGTCATATTCAAAACGTTTCGTACTGGAAAGAACACAATAGACGACGTACAGAGCACCCGCAACGGGGTCGGGGACACCGGTTCCGGTGACCGGTCTTGCGACGGCAATCGTCGGAATTCCCTGGCTGTAGAGGTCCGCCGCCGCCGCTTTGGCACTCGGACTCGTCGCCGCAGCTCCCGGGCCCAGAATGACCAGCCCCCTGAAAAATAATTGTTAGAATCGTTGAGGCACAACAGATTAAAGAAGATCTTATAGATTGCTAGGAACTCACTTTGCACCATTTGCCACAGCGGCGTACATCAATGAGGCGTCGAATCCCTCTACAAGGTAATTAGGACAGTTCCAAGTCTTCGAAGATCGATGATTAGTTCGCAAAGGGGAGCTAGGTTAACACGTACGGTGACCGTAGACAATGATGACGGCCGGTAGGCTGTTGAGGTCGGTTACGTTAGACACGTCGAAGTGCGGGCGCCCCGTGGGATAGGCCGGGCCGAAGAAGTAGAACGGCTGCCCAGCGAGGAACGCGCCGAGATTTCCTTGCTCTAGAGCCTTGAAGGTATCCGGCGTGTTGGCGTTGGTTTTGGTGGAGTAGAAGATGGACGTGATGCTGGAAACGGGAGCGTAATACATTAGTCCAAAGACTTTCCTACACACATGGAGATTGGGAGGACTTTGGCGTTAGTATAGCTTACCGGTCGTTAAAGACAATAAGACCGCCACGATCACGCGACGCCGGGGAGGCGGCGGCAGCAACAGCCTGATAGAAATTCGATCGGCCGTCTGGTGAAATGTAGGTGTCTGGCCTCATAGCACCCGTGGCGATGAATGGCTTTGAACAATTGAATGTCAAATCCACACCGAAGGCCTAAGTAGCAAGCAGTCATTAGCTTTAATTGGACTTCAGGGGTTAACTGAATATTGGTTGGGGTCCATACGGTCTCTTCTAGGGTGTTGGTCCCGTGAAACATAATAGCACCCGCGATATCAGAGTCTTCGGCACACAGGTGTCGATTGGCATATTGAGTCACGTTCAGGTACAGCGTTGAGTTGATGCCAGCGCTGCCGCCCGGGGCGGGAAATCTGACGAATGCTAACTGAGCTACGTCTAAAACCTCGGACACGTTGGCAATTAGCTCTGGAACGGTCGGGCCGACGCCCGAGCCGTACGCTACGTTGTCGAGGCGGCTGTAGTTCGATGCCGACAAGATCGTGCCTCCAGTGCTGTATATTCTGTAATCGATATAAGTATGACGCTTGTAGGATGAACATTCGTATAACGTACACAACTTTGGGGAGGGAAGAATTCTTGGAAATCCACTCGAGATCCGATTCCCCCGTGGTGCATTCTACAGGCGACGCGAGAGCACCAGTTGCCAAAACGGCAGTGAGGAGGATTTGGCTCAACATGGTGACAATGCGTAATCGAATACTGGAGGCTGCGTATTGCCCATGCTACAGGGCGGCAAGGATAGACCTCTATTTATACACATATATGCCTCGCCGATGTTGATAAGGTGCAAAGCTCATATCTCTTCGATGCCCGGATTAGCCCGGTGATGGCATTACTGCTACGGTCTGTACGGTGTAGGTGAACTTGGACTCCGCATAACCCCTCGGCACTAAAAGCCCACCGATCTTCACTATCGCCGTTTCCAGCATGCTGTTAGCCGAAGAGCTCGGATGATGGAGCCGACGGCAGGCTTAGTTGCAAATATTAGAACTGATAAGACGAGATAAGCTTTGATGATGATAAGGAGAAAGAATCCAGGTGGTTGGTATTCTTGGTCGATGGGCTTAGGACCTATGGCACCTAATATTCGGTAGTGTACAGAGGCAAGCTGCGGGGATCAAGGAAGACGATTCCCCAGGTAGTTAGGAAGAGCGAGAGGAATGGATACTTCTTTGTCAAAAAGATGACCAATGTGTCTTCGGGTCTTCGGGTCTTCGGGTCTTCTGGCTCGTTGAAGTTAATATTTTCTTCGGGGTTGAGATAGCGTGCGTTTACGGAATACCAACCTCTTGGATGCACTAACGGGTAGCCCCGCATTAGGGGGAGCGTTAGCGCATTGACGGCTGGCCATATCACCCAAAACTCTGAAAATTGATGACATAATCTTAAGCTATAGAAGGTATGCGCTGGAACTCGCTGTAATTATAGCGGGGCTCGGTGCCTAAGCTCCCTATATTTGTAGGGCATTCATAAGCCATTACGAAGCCGTTGTTGAGGCTATCTGTGACCTCTAGCACTTAGGTCCCTGTATTATAGGGCAGTTATAGGGCATATAGAATATTATGTCATCAATTTTTAGGATTAGCGCAAGGGCAGCTAGGGAGAGATGGAATAAACCCTTTTTTCTGGGAGATATATCCACGTTCATAGGGGTTTCTACCTATGGTACGCGACACTTTTAGCTTTATTATTTAAAAGGGGTAATTACTCAAACTTTCACATTCCTCAATATCTCAGCTACGCTTTCGTCCCTCGGCGTGAGTTTGATCTTGAACGGCACCGGTGATCGGCCGGAAAGCCCGTCGTACTCTTTTAGGTCGATGGGCTCGCCGGGAATCTCCGTCATGTCGAAAGCCCACAGCATGCGCGACACGGTCAGCCAGATCTCGCGCTCCGCGACAATCATGCCCGGGCAGATACGGCGGCTTTAAGGGCAATAAAAATTCAGCACCTGAATAGTCTCGTGAAGTGTCAATTAGGAAATCTTACCCGGCTCCAAACATCCAGTGGTCGCGTTTGTGCGGCTCACTAAGATTTGCACTCTCTGCAGATGTGAGATTGTCTTCGATATAACGGTCGGGCTGATAACACTAATTAGCTCTATTCCTTACGGAAATATGTCATACCTGACTTACGTTAAACGTGTACGGGTCCGGATACCGTTCAGGATCATGATGCATCGTGAACGTGTTGAGGACAACGACCGTATTCTTAGGGATGTACTTGCCACGATACGTGAAGTCCTCCGACGCCACATGCGGTGTCCCGAGCCAAAAGGGGTTATGAACGCGTTCGACCTGCCCAGCACGTATTTGTGAGTTGGAAATAATCAGTGAGCCAACATTTTGCCTATTCGTGTCTTACCTCTTTGATAATAGCATGGCAGTATGGCAAATTTTTCTCATCCTCGACAGTTGGTAAACGTGAACGACCGACGACGCTGTCAAGCTCTTCCTGAGCCTTCTTCTGTATTTCAGGATACGCTGGTATGAGCGCTGAAAACCATTGCATGATAGCGGCAGTCTGTATAGCAACTTCTCAGCAATGAGCCAAACACCGCCACACTGGAAAACATACCGTCTCTACACCACCGATGAGGAACGCCGACGCCATGATAGCCATGTCTAGATCATCAAGCTTTTCTTCCTCGCGCACCTCGGCCATAGTCTTGGCCAGGCAGTCATTAACTGGCTCACCCCTTTTTACCTTGGCCTCAACGTCCTTGACAAATCCGCCATATACGTCGACGAGACCTTGATGCAGACGCTTTCCTCGAGTAAACATCGGGTTAGGTAATTTCTGCAGAATGGGAATGAAATCGACTAAATTTGACATTGGGCCGGTGCAGTTCCTACCGTTGGTTAGCATGTCAGGTTTACTTGGTTTCTATGACGCATTGACTCACATGAATTCTCTGCTTAGCTTTAAGGCGCGCTTTACCAACGGGTCGTCGATCCCGTCAGTCCGAAAACCAAATGTGATGGTCGTCATGTTGTTAAGAGAGCAACGACCCGCGTGCGGCTCCAGGGTGATCAGCAGAGGTTGAGGATTGTCAAAAGGGGTAAGAGGCAGCACACCTGAGGGTTAACGGGAGTTTTCCCACCGTCACTGGCGACTAGAAGCGCTTTTATCAACGAGGTTGCTTCTCTATCAAGTGTTGCTGTGTAGCTATCGACTGCGCGCTGATTGAGCCACGTAAACGCGATTCGGCGGTGCTTACGCCTGTTAAAATGTCAGCAGACCTTAGCACTACCTAGAATACGATATAATACGACGAACCAGCGGTCATTGTAGGGAGTTGCTGTAATCCCACGGCCAGCGAAAACGGTCTGACTCTTGACATACATTTCCTTGCGGGAGGAAAATACAGATCCATTGGTGACCATGAGATCCTTAGCAATGGCAGGGTCCGAGACAATCACAAAGAGTTGATTTCCAAGCCAAACAGAATACAGATCCCCAAAACTTTTAGCCCAGTAGTCAAGTGTTAGTTCAGGGTACCGAGTCAGGAACGGAAAGGAACCTATTTTCGTTAGCCACCTATGCTCGATGTTAAATCCTTCAAGAGTTAAACTTGCCGAGTATTGGAAGCCCTTTTGGGCCTTTGGGAATCCCGTTTCCCAGATGGTCAGTAAGAGTAGGCTTGAAATATTTGGTTATATAGACGACAGCAATGGCGAGAAGTGAGCATAGTGTCCATAGAAAAGGACTGGAGCTGAATGTATCAAAAACAGTCGAGGGCGTATCATTACCCGTGCTCGCTGCCGAGCTGAAGAATGGGACGCTTGAGTAGTTCTCCATAGTATCAGAGGGGATGTTTTCCCGTGAATGAATTTAATAACCTCTTGTGCTGCGGTAACCGGGCTCTATTTAAGGTAGGCATTGTGGTATAGGCGCTCATATTACTAAGGTCATTTTTCGACATAGGTTTCGGTGAGATAGCTTAATTCCTTTCACTCCTCATCCCTATTGTTATTAATACAGTGGACAGACCAGACCCTGAAGCATTGTGGCTGCCGCATGTGACTCCCTGGCGCAGCGCAGGAAGGATGTTAACAAAACTCCCAGAGCCGCGTATGACGACTGGGTATGGCTACCGAAGACACATAGTCCAATCCATAACACCGAGCTCAATTACCAAAAGGCATTTTGAAAGCCTAGATATTCTTAGTTAGGATTGGGAAAATTTTCGTTCAGCTTCGGAATCCGACTGTTCCCAGCTGACCACCTCGTCCTACAACAAAAGCTTTAAATAATGCCACACCGCTAGTTTACATGCGAGAAGGCCAGCCAATATTGGAACATGGCTAAAGCAAGCATGTTGACCGGAATGATATGATAATTATACAGTTACGATCCTTTCGGCTGGATGATGAAACAGCTATGCAAGGTACTTTCTTTTCTTTTAGTAAAGAAGAAAAAAAGGGTGGACAGTGTTAAGTACAGGTAAATACGCGAAATGTACAGTATATTAATTCGTTACGGAATCCAATATTTTCCCTGACCCCTTTATTATGTGTCGAATCCTTTTCTTTTGTTACTTCTGATTCTTATGCTTCTTATTTTTCACTTCCACTTTCACACCCCCTTTTCACTTAACCATGCTACCACCGGCTGGTGGCCGCCTCGCCCGGCTTCCTCCTTGGATTAGTCGGTGGCTTGGCTTTCGTTCGTCTCCCCCAACGCCGCTTCCCTCGCCTGTAAACTACCTCTGGTCTTTCATCACTGCCTTTTGTGGGCTCTCCGTCCTCCAGGTAATCTTCAACTACTCGGAGTACTTTACAAGTCGGCATGTGCCCGGTATTATCGCCTCTTATGTATGTTGAAAAATATCTTGTCCACCTATGCCGTTGTTAGCTGTGTTAATAAGCTTTATCTTCCTCGACAGGGTGCCTCAGCTGTTCTTGTTTATGGAATGCCCCAAGCGCCGCTTGCCCAACCGCGAGCACTATTTGGCGGACATTTTCTCAGCGCACTAGTTGGGATATGTGTCACCAAACTTTTCAGTCTCATTCCGTCCGCTTCCAAGTTCGAGTCGCTACGCTGGTTGGCTGCCTCGCTCTCGACAGCTATTGCCATCGTCGTTATGCAGGTTACTGATACGACTCACCCGCCCGCCGGGGCTACTGCGTTGCTCCCTGCCGTCGACATAGACGTTTGGAATCTGTCATGGTACTTTCTTCCCATTGTGCTCCTGTCATCTGCTATGATCCTGGCCGTTGCTCTTCTTCTCAACAATATCCAACGCGTTTACCCAATCTTCTGGATTACTCCGGCTACACCTACTAAGCATCAACAAAAACCGCCTGGGCCGCCTCAGTCTCCTCCCTTCCCTTAGTGTTAGGAGTTTGGTGGTGGATGAACCTAACTGTCCTTATTATTTCTCGTCAAATAGCGAAATATAACCATCATCCCCTTATATTATTACGCACTGATGTGCTATTAGAAAGTACTTTGAATAATTTCAACTATGTGTGAGATCGTTATTTACTTGGAACTATTTTGCTGCAGAGTAAAATAGGTAATATGGAGGATTCTGCTGCACATGCAAGTGAGCAGGGAAAAGAATTATCATGCACTTTTCTGTTACACAAACACACCCACCGAGTCACTAACCTAGATTATCTTTAGGCCAGAAGCGGCTGAAAAGATCTGGTGAGTAGGCTTTGTTTAGGTGGGTATACGTGCTGGCTTGCTATCGACATTGAAAAATTCCAGGCAAGATTTTAACGTACCCTTTGCGGCGTACATTGAGTCTTCCTCATCTGTACCCCAATTCGGGAGGTAAGGAAAGGCAAGCGGTCTCTTCCTCATTTTCCTTTTCGATGCGCATGTAGTTGTCATGCTGCAAAAACCCAATAGGTAGGCTCATACCGATTAGAGCCGTTGTGGCTTACCTGAGGAAGAAAACCTCAGGCTAGGAGGATCTAGAACAACATGATCGCTTGTCGTTTGATTACCAGGTAGTCTATGCCCCCACCTGTGTCCAACCTCTGAGACTTGCCTGAATGCTATGATTGGCCCTTGTGCGTGCGCCCTATTGATTATTACGTTAGCACTGCCTGCTGCCGGTCCCGACGTAGGACGTAGGGTTGCAGCGATTTTACCTGGGATTACAGGGCTGTTAGCCTTTATAAGGCTTCACTATGGTTGTCACACTTCCTCGACCTTGACCGACTTTTCACCTGTTAAATTTCAGATTCAAGGGATCGGAAGGCTACGCATGGGCGGGAGGCAATTATTAGACACTAGATGTCCTAGGATCGAGTCTTAATTAAAAGCGAGAATGTTGCGCGGGTTAAACACACCCGGCCTCGGCCCCCCCCCTTTTCCCCGGGTTGCTTGCCTAAGGTATTGTAAACGAGGGCTATTGTGCACCGCCCAGGTTTCGTATGTCTCCAGCTGCTGAGCGATCCGGGGTCAGCCCCTCCAGCCTACAGCTTCAATCGAGTCCTAGGGAATACGGGGAGAGCAGGCTTTTCACTCTTGTCATATCCATCAAATCTCATGGTACGGCAGCTGGGCCACGGCGCATGGAGAGTGGAACAGACCGAATTGGACGGGATGCCTCACGACTACATCCAGAATACGTCGTTGCATCTAAGCTTCACCGGCTAGCGTGCTCCTCTAGTCAGCTACCAGATTGTTGGCCAGCACGATGCCGATGTGAACATCATCGAGGCCGTTGTTTCCGTCCGGGACGGCGGGAAATGGGTTGCTGACGTAGATATCTATCAGGCGTTGGCCGACGGACGACTCACCCGGCAGGTTCGTGGGCCGTGCCCGCATGGTGATGCTGCGAGAAGCTCTCCGAGGCAGATAACCTATTCTTCGATGCTGTCTGTTGAGTCTTAGGACCAAGTGCTGGATTGCGCGGAAGAAGCCGCAGTAGTCAGATGTTTTGACAATTGGGTGGCTCGGCTAGCTGTCGTGTCGGTTTTATACCGGCATGGGATGGATAAGGAGATGCCAATTGTGGTCTGCCCTCACAACATGTGCTGGGAGTGTATACGCAATAATCCCGAGGCCAGGTCGATTTACGTATTCTGATTAACTTACATTACCTATATATGTAGGCATATTTCAGTACAGGCCAAGGAGGCTTTGTGCACCAATGATTTCGAAGATGAAGAGGAGGAAATTGCGAATCAAGGTTAAGAATCGAATCAGCCTCATTATAGGTACCCTACCTGGTCTAGGGTGGGCCTACATCATAGCCGTAGTGTGTTTAAGTGGGTCTCTTGTGGCTGCATATCATTCAAGCTCCCCACTACGTAAAATATTCCCTACTGTCGCGCCAAGTAAACTTCGTCCTTCGAAACCTTCACAAACAGCACGATCACTTCACTCCTCCTCGTGAATCGTCTTCTATCTAGTCTAGCGGTATCTACCATACCATGGCGACAAATCCGAAGCCCCGTGTTGCTAAACCTCCGCCAGCCGCCCAGCGGGCTCAGCTTCCGCCGAGACCTGTAGCTTCGATACCCAAGCGCATCGATCCGTCCAGTCCCGAATACAAGCGAGCTGCCCGAAAATACACTCGACTAATGATCGCTATGCCGATTTTGCTGGTAACATCATGGGTTCTGTTCGACCGACTCCTCTTAGGCGGCGAAGCCAAGACCATACCTAAATACTCAACTCTGGGGAATGCGAGTAAGGAGAAAAATAAGGGATGAGAATGGAACCGATAGCTTTACAGCTCCTACGAACAATAACTTACTGACTGTTATCAAGTCGGCAATGATGAAGTGTAGAGATCTACGAACCGTGGGGTCATTGCGCTGGTCTCGTTGAGTCAGGTTCACTCTGTCTTGTGCCTTGGAAGCGGATATTCCCAAGCTTGATAGCGTCACTTGTTTGACGGTGATAATGCTGCCGCCCAGTTCTTCCCTCGTTGAGAAAGTTACATCGTAGGCTGATAGGACATGTTTGCGTCATGGCCATGCGTTATTGGCCAACGGCATTGTTCAGATCGAGTACTCGTCATGCCTGAGCAAGAAGGACTATCTGAGTAGAGGTCAACGTAGTCATGATGCGAACCTTCAGGCGTGGATACAACTACATTGTTATTCGAGGCTCTCTCAACCTAACCACCAAGCAACCCGGGTATACATGCAGGAAGAGGCCGTTTATGCTCTCATCTCACTCCCTATCCAAAACGCCGAATCCCTAATAACCACGTCAACCAAACAGTCATTATTTATTATTTGCTTCCCAGGACTCAGGTTAATAGCATCCCCCATTATATTGAGGGCAGAGCCACCAATGATACTCTCAATACCATCAACATAAATACTCTTTCCTGCTCCAATTACGGAACAGTCTTCTGTCTTCTCTATAATCTCCATCACCGCCCTCCCCATGCAAGCACCGCACTCGACATTTCAATACGAAGAATCACTACAGCATTCCTCATCACAACGAACAAACCTATCGCAGTCATGAAGGCAACCTTCGCATCTCTTCTCGTGGCAATCTTGCCCGCCCTCACTGTTGTTCGGGGAGGGACCGATGGTTGCGACTTTGCAAGGGGGATCTCTCTGACCTGCGGCGATTTCATCCTCGCGGACGATGGAAACACTCTAAGTGCCAATTGCGTCAGCGCATCTAACCCAGGCGGGGTTTATACGACACTTCAACTTGACGATTGCCTTGCGAATTATGATGGGCAAATCAGTCTGAGTCAAAACGGCAGCTTCACTCAATCTTGTAGCGATTGCATCCTGAAAAGCCCAACGAAGACGTTACTACAATGCGAATGTGGTAATGGCAAGAACGGAGACGACGGCAAGCCTTTACTCGTTACCAGCATCTTTGATCTCAATAATGCAACTCATTTCAAGAATGATGATGGGGCTCTACAATGTTCTGTTTTTTGAGATTTATCTCCCCACGATGGATGTCACTTTCCAACTGCTGAAGAGACTGATGGAAAGCAGGACACATGAATGTGCTCTGGAGCTTTTGGACGGATACTTCTTCTATTTTGCTGCGGGCGGATTCTAGACTGCCTGGAAAAATACCTAGACAGAAATATAACGACCGGTCTCCTGTATCCATCTATGTTATTTCCATGTTCCTGCCCCCTCATTTTACTAAGCTTCTATAAGATCCAAGTCAGCGTATCAGCATTGTCACGATTGTATCGGCGCCTTGCGGTTACATAAGGCTCTATTGTCAGTTATGGGGTCTTAAAAGGAGTGAGTATATCAGCATTTAGCAAATGATATTTATAGCGACATTTTTGGCTCAAGCTAAACCTCGAAACAAATTAAACAAATTTATTCATTACTTGTAACGCTATGCCAAGTCTGTTTCTGTCATGATAGGCCCCAAGACAGATTATCAGCTTCCGGAAACGTCCTGAGTTTGATAGCCAACATCTCTATCGTATGTTTGTAAGCTCGAACCTTCACCAAATCATCCATGATCTCACCCAGGTGCCGCTACGTTCAAAGGGGAAAGGGACCTCAGTGCCTACGTATACGCGTGACATTTTTATGTTAAAGCTCTTAGCCCCTCGTGAAATAACCTCGTCGTCTCGACGCCTTTTCGCTCCCCTCCCGGGCCAACAACGTCCATTATCCTAGGAGTTGTTTGCTGCGCAAGACTCAAGTAAATACTCTTTCATTGATCGAAGGCAGAACTACTAACAGATACCCATAATATCATTAATACAAATTGCCGAGCAATATTTTCTCTCTTCTCTATTTTCTCTCCCACCTCTACCACCTCTCCATAACGGAAACACCATAGCCCTCATCGACATAACAAACATATTTGTCGCAATCATGAAGGCAACATTCACATCACTACCTCCAGTATTCCTATCCGCCATTACCATTGTTCCGGCTGTCACGACCATCAATCCAGTGGACGCCCCTGATCCAAGCCTTTCCTTTGATCCCGGGATCGACACGTCCAAGTAGCCCCCCCCCCCCGGAGCTGCAGTAACCTCCGGTTGATGGATAATCACCTCTTGGAGGCCGACTGCCTCAACCCCACCGATAAGATTAACGATTTCTTCGCAAATTATTCGGGGAATTTGACAATCGTTCACGGCAACGGCAGCTTCGCCAAGTCTTACGACTGCGAACGGATAGGCGATTATAACATGTGTCTATCAGCCACGTGCTCGAAGGCGAGGGCGTAGGATTACAGCCGAACTACTTCGATCTTAACGATTGGAATGACATTCAGAACGAATTGGGGAATCTGACTTGCAAAAGAGAATTAGCCGCGTACGGTAGTCCCATTTATAATTGTTGAGGGCACTGCGCTTTAATCAGTTCACAAGTACTTTAATTTACATATCGAGATGCTCTTGCTGCAGTCAAGCAAGAGCTAATGGGGGTAGGGGACTAATCGATGATGTAATGTGATGGTGCATATAACTTGAGAGACAGATACAATAGACTATAGTGAGTTGATTTTGAATTCTGTAATAAGCTAGAAGGGTATAGTTTTGGACAAGGCATGGGTTTGTAACCCCTAACGCTCTCTTTACTTGCTCTGACTATAACCGGAATACTCGGTATCCTATGCTAGTTAATATCATAGATGGTAGTTCCCCGACTAGTGTCCCCGTTTGCGTCTCAAAATCGAACCCCTCCCGCAAAAGAATAGTAAAACAACAAGCCCGATAGTGACTACAACGCCGCCTATAATTGCACCGATGGCAACAGGAGTAAGATATGTCCCCTCCGCCAGTACCGGCTCCTGTCGCCTTTGGAGTTCGGCGGGGCTCCTCGGCCACTCGTCAGTGCCTTCTATTAACTTGGGGCCATCGTGGAAGATCGACCACACCGGCGCACCA
The DNA here is from genome assembly GCA_902806565.1 of Hypoxylon rubiginosum. Lineage (NCBI taxonomy): Eukaryota > Fungi > Ascomycota > Sordariomycetes > Xylariales > Hypoxylaceae > Hypoxylon > Hypoxylon rubiginosum. Next base: position 108,846 of record CADCXA010000033.1, on the reverse strand, counting down.
TGTACCGCCGGTGCGGACATAGAGATTAGAGTGAATGCTAGACCATACATGATGTATACGTAGCGGTGCAGATTTTACTTTTGCGGTAATTTGAGAGAATTGAATCACATCGATATATTTCCATTTCTTGAAGGGCTTTTATATGTTTCTGTTAGATTGTATACGTTTTTGACAAAGGTATTGTTTGTTGATGTTTTGTTTTCTTTGTAATAATTACATGTACTTGTTTGAACAAGCCCCTTGTCATTGGATATTTGGTCAGACATTAAAGACACCTTGGTTTCTCGTTATTCTCAATTCCCTTAGATACCTTTATCTGAGAATACGAGTATTAACATATCTCTATTAGGCGGTACGCTATAGTTTTAATTTAGGACTATATGCCCCCCTTTGGGGGTTCAGTCGTTGACGGTGAACTCATATAAAAAATACCTAAGACGAGACAGTCAAGGTCATGCACGCACCATAGTCGAGCAGGATCCATTCATGTTTCATGTATAGAAGTATAATAGCTACCATTTGCGATATAATCGTAAGTATCCCTTCTATAACAGGTACACATTTCGCAAATCCGAATGCAAAATGTAGTCTAAGGGATTTAAATCAGGTACGCATTAATGTGCCTTAGAAAAGGCCATTGAAGAGATACAAGCTGTCTTTGTTACATAGAAACTGACCACGAAGGTTCGTGAATTGATGCATTGTTTCCCTTTCCGTACCCCTTGTTCAAAAATTTACTAATCGATTTTACATGATAGTTGTGATTCAAGCAGTAAAATTACCTATTTAAGGACCCGTTCGCTGCGTTGAATATAAGGTAATTACTCAGCCCTGGACTGGAGGAGACTAGAATATACGCTGTTAATAAACTAAGGACAGACGAAAGTTTAGGCAGCTTTAAGCAAGATAAATCATAGGCAAGAGCATAGAGAGTAATAGATCTCACCATGGGTTCGACATCCGCCGCTGCTCAGGTCCCTGAGATTCATTTCATGGCAGCAGTTGTCATGTTCAACATTACCGCGCTTGCTGCTTTTCTTGCCGCTGCCTGGAGGAAAGAACATATCCATAGAACATATATGAGCTCTCGAATGGGAGTAGTTAGAGGTGGAAAACGAAACACATCGACTGTTAAGGTCATGGCCATGACCCCTAGCCCCTAGATCATAGGTAGGTACCTAGGTAGGTACTTGGATATCGCTCATAGTAATGCAGAGGATTACATATAGGGATCTTTATATTAATTGACACCAATAGTGACAGCTTTCATGTGACACTCTTCGATAATAAACTGATAGAGGGAGAGGACAGATTTTCTTGATTTTCTCTTTGCCTTTTAGCCCTCCGCTGCGCTAGAAATCATGCATAAATATATCTCAACTATTATATGAGTGCGGATCTCTGAAGGCTGCGAGTATGGCGAATCAGGGTGTCCCTGACGACAGATGCCTTACTTACACGTAACCCCCATTAAGGTTCTAGTTCATGTAAGCCTACGTGGTAACGAGGTAGCATCGCAGGTAACCGGAGGTGTGGAATGTTAAGAAGAAGAAGAAGAAGAAGAGGAAGAGGAAGAAGAGGAAGATGATGATGATGATGGAAAAGGAAGAAGGAAGACGAGCTCGTTCCCAAAAGGGTGTATTATTCTTGGTGAAGCATATTGCGTAAGTAGAGGTAACTGCGCCTAATGTTTAGGGTGAGGGTAATATTGCTGGGTCTGGACCATCAAAAACCTTGCCTTATGTCTCATCAAAAAAATTCATTGACGAGATACGATGCCTTGGCAGATAAGAAACAGCATTATTTTGTATCCCTATGGTAGAACAATTTGGCACAGTCCTTTCGATAACCAAAAGCATCGTCGATTTTTGAGCGCCTCGCATTTCCCGCCGCCATTAAACCATACCATTCCAGCATTATACCCAGCATGTACCCAGCACTACCCAAGGATGAGTTCTCAGAACTAGTAGAATGGTTCTCCTTCAGCACAGTCCACTCCTTCGGCAACGCACTTCTTGACTGCCGCCTCCGGGTCGTCGTCGCCATCGAGCATGTCGAGCCAGGAGCTCTTCACGTCGGGATTGTCAAGCAGCAGGGCGGTCAGGTGGGCGACGGACGCCCGGCTCGCGCCTCCCTTGGCTGTGGGGGTCTTGCCGAGGGTAACCTTACCGGCGGGCTCGAGGTTCAAGAACCCGGGACGGAGTCCAATGCCGGCGAAATCCCCCTTCCTCTTCTTCGACTCCTCGTACAGTACTTGGTCCGCGGCCACTTTGGCTTCGTAGTACTGCTGCAGCGACTTCCTCGTCGTGTCGACGTCCTCTTGCCACACCTCCTCGGTCCACCAGGCCGGTTTTGCTAGGCGGGACCCGAGGAAGGAGATCATGATAAACTTGGTGACGGACGGCGTCGCGACGGACGCGCGGATGAAATGGCACGCGGCGTCACGGTCAATTTTAAAAGTCTGGGTGAAATGTTAATACCATGTGTTGTCATCGGAAGCTCGGAGCGATGCTCTCATACCCTCTCAGGCCCCCCTTTTCCGCCGGCACCAGCACTCCAGACGACGTAGTCAGCTTTGACCTCCTCTATGAGGCTTTTGGCTTGCGCGTCGCTGCTGACATCTTCCAGGCTGCGTACGAGGACGTTTAGCTTTCCGGCGTGGCCCTCTCCGAGCTTCTGTAAGTTGGCGACCTGCGCGGGGTTGTGGATGATGCTGGTGACATTCCACGACCGCTGTAGCAGCAGAGGGGTTAGCAGCTGAGCGATCCTGCCGCTACCGCCGAGCAAGAGAACATTGTGAAGAGACGACATTATTTGAGAAAGCTATCAAGTCAATTATGATATGGCAGATAAACGATGATACAGCACAGGATAGCACGGAGCTAGCTCAATGTCAATGTGGTGATCTCCCAACATATAAATACCCCACATTCTTAACATGCGATATTGTTTGCTACTGACGTCACGTCCAGCACGTCACGCGAGGCACAGTAGATTTCAACTTGGTATATACAGTGTTCATTACAAAGGAAGTGACCACTGAAGTGAGCTCATGAAATTGAGAGATGATAAATCAGTAAATTCCAGAGGCTCTTAGTAAGAGTTATACATGTCGGATCATATTTTAGCCTCAAGTTAATTGTCGAGCGAAAGAGAAGCTTTAAAGACGTTACAGTGGACTTTTAGAGGCTTGAAGGGTTGAGTGGGTCAGCTCCTTTCACCGTCATAGTGGGGTTCATCGGAGCTACGGGGGCTGCGGGGCTAATTTTTAGGGGCCGGTCGGTCCGTAGATAGAACATAGAACAACAGGTTTAGAAAAATAATGGATTTGTAAGTTCGAGTTCCTCCCATATGTACAAAGATCTCAAGTTATTTACAAAAAGTAGGTAGCAACTATGTACGTCGAATTAAAAAGGCAACACTGGCGACCACGAGGTAGCCAATCCCGAGCGACCTCAAGCGACTGCTCGGACGAGAAAGGAAGCAAATAATTTGGGCAAGTATCCAAATCTCATTGTCCGCCTTCCACCACAACCCCGATCACGACCCCCGTCGTCGGTAACAGGTCTTAATGGTTCTCCGATCGGCGAAACACGCCTATTTGCACGAAGACCACCATTGGCTCTGCAGGACACAGGTGTAGGGCGGCTGGCAATCGGTCGATCCGGTGTAGCCTTCGCCTCCGCATCTACAAGCAGCGCACGTTAGCGGTTTGGACGGCCTCGGCCTTGCCTCGGGGTCTTTTTGCCCGAGCCGAAACGAAACTTACAGCCTTCCCTTCGAAAACAAGCAACATAGGAATTATACTCACTGCCCGTATTGGGGAACCAAGGTAGCCCCAGGAGCCGTGGTCGTCGTCCTAGTCGTCGTCACCAAAGTCGTCGTCGGGGTGGTTCCCGATCCGGATCCGCCCAGCGAGCCGTACACCGAGTCCAGGAATCCCGCGTTCTGGTACAGCTGCGACATGTCCCACATCATGACGCCGCCGAAGCTGGAGAACTGCTTGGAGTACTGGATGATGGGCGCGAGCGCCGACGCCGTCTGGTACCCGCCGCCCGCGCCCGTGTTGGCCGGGACGCCCAGCAGCACCTTGACGCCCGGGTTCTTGCTGGTCTGCTTGGCCCACGTGTCCCAGGTCTGGAAGTTGAAGTTGTTCTGCGTCGAGCTGCCCGGCGTGAACGACTGGATGCCGCAGTAGTTGTTGTAGAACTGGATCATGATGAAGTCGAACGCGATGGCGCCGTTCAGCATGTCGTTCATGGCCGCATCGGGATAGACGCACTGCGGCGCGGCGGATAGGTAGTAAGTCTTGCTGGTGTCGCTGTCCATGTGCGAGCGCAGCCGCGAGGCGAACGGCACGAAGTTCTGCGTCGTGGACTCGAAGTCAAAGTCGAAACCGTCGATGACGGCAGATCCAAACGGCCGGTTTGCCGCGCTCGTGTCCGAGCCGAATAGACTCCACACATTGTCAGCAGCACTCTCGGCCGACGCCGAGTCTGAGAAGCCACCTTCAGTGTAGGTAGCTCCACCGACGCTCAATGTAATCGTCTTTCCTTGCTGCTGGCATGCCTTGATATCTTCCTCGATTTGTGGGCAATCTAAAAGCTGGGTACCGGCGAACACCGTGCAGTTGTCGCCGGCATTAGCGAAGTTGGTGATGGGCGTCTTGATGCCATTCAAGAATGATAGCGGGATGATCTGCAAAACACATGGTAAGCCCCAGCAACTTCAAGAACAGGACCCGCCTGTCTTACGCTAATCTCGCTGTCTATATGATACGTCTGTTAGTGAGTATGATCATACATGGACTGGTAGAATGTCCTCACTTGAGCAGTAGGTGCTTAATCGCGTCTGGGAGCTTGCTTGACCGTACGAGTTTTGGCCTATCGTCATATATCAGCATGCCTCTAATACTACGTGTTTCGCATCATCTTACCCCAGTAAACGGCAACGTTGGTCTGCGAGTTGGCATCGAAACCCGCGAGAACAGGGGGAAGAATGCTGGCGAGAGTGGCCAGAGTCAGCTGGGAAGAAACCATGTTTGATCTGAGGCTCTAGTTACTAGGCTGAAGATTGCTGGTCTCAGGAGGGCAGATCGTCGCTGTGGAAGGGAATGCATATCGCTATATATATGCTGTCCAAATTCCTTTCGTCGTCTCCCCGCCTCCCCTTAACCGTAGGGTGGCTGTCCCAACGTTACAGGTATGTAGACATTGACTCGCCATGAGATGGCAACTGAACTCGTGCAACCAAGCCCATGACTTGCCTCCGTTCCATCCTCTGCTGGTTAGACAGCCATTGGCTGCCTTATGATAACCCCCCCAAAGCCCGGGGTCACCGCACGCGTCGGCATACAGACGGCGTCGGTGGGTCGACTCCAAATCAAGTCGCGGAAATTACACTACAGCCGCCTTCTCCACTGGTTCAAGCAGGTGATTAAGCTACCAAACCCACGAGGCCTTTATTAGTAGCACGAGAAGGTAGGTAGTTGAGGATAAGATCGACAGGGGCGCAAGGGCGGACCGTTTCTCGGAGGGACTTGGTATCGGTCGACGGTAGTAGAAGGGGGAGTTCATCCTACGCGCGCGGTACCCCCGGTCGAAATTGAACGACGAAGCTCGAACTTCCATGTTCGGATAGAGGACTCCAACCAGCGAGCTCCAGGCATTTGATCCCCTACGGCCGCACCACTGAAAACCATGTGTTAGACATGTTGCGGCTCCGGCCTTAAAAAAAGTGTTGAACGCGTAAGTATCACAATACACGTTGTTTAATTTGTGATGCCCTTCGTTACATCACAAGAGCGATAAGGCCAGCTTGCTATCTGCTTTTTAGAGACAGTTGACTCTCAGCAGGTCCCGCGGTGTGATAGCCCCTGGCATGCACAGCTTCCTCTTTCGGATTAGGGGGCCGAGATCAGCAAATGAGAGCTCGGCGTTCACGACAGGACCATGCAAGCTCTTTAAGGGGGGTCAACAGGGCTAATGCGCGTCATTGCGACCTTGATATGTTCCGTTGACAAGCTCCCCTGGTAACACATCCAGATTCCTAGGTGGACCAACTTAAGCTTAATGCTGCTCATTTCGCCTAGACAGCCACGGTCATATGAGATAGCAAGCAAGCTCACATTCCATGCAACAATCCCTCAACAGAGGCGTCCATCGGGACAGCGTTTTGGTGTAGATAGCCCCCAATGCTTCCCCGTGCCCCCCAGAGCTGACTTTCCCGCCGCTAGTGGTAAAGCAAGAAGAGCCCGAAAGGAGCTCCCGCTCGACCATTGCAACGTTACCACGATGGTATTCTCAAGATTAGCTTCATGTATCAAAGCATATTGTTACGTCCTCACATCAGATCTCATACTAGAAATGCCGAACAGCGAGATGGGCAGTGAGCATGGAGCGTAAAATGGTAAGGGAATGCATACATCATGAGTAAAATGTTGGAAAGTGCCATTTCAGTTGTCGCCGACCATGAAAGCGACATTCCAACAACCGGCAGGTCGCGACCTCATTCCTAACTCCCAGACACGAACGCGCCAAGTGGACAGTCCGTAGTCTTACTTCTGTAGAAGCAACGGTGGCTTCTTGGCGCCATATTGCAGCCCAACGATTTCGAACAATATTCTACAGCGAGGCCTGTGTATCGCATCTTTGGACATACGATGAGGCTGATTATCATGTCTTCTTCGTCCCCCATAGGAGCAGGCTTCAGATGGTTGTTCAGTTCTGGTCGCTGATTCGCTATGCTTAACGAAAGCCGACGAGAGACGTTTTAGGGTTAGTTAGTATAAGACGACTAGCAAGTGTGTGCCCGAGTATCAGGACGCTTACTAGATGTCAGAATAGTAGTATACATATGAGTCTCAAGAACTGTATAACATTTCTATAGCCAACACATTAACAATCGCGTTAAATAACACCACATTCTCTTGTTAGACATGGGTTGACTGAAGATTACCTAAGACCCAGCTGGTAACTCCGGTCACTAAAACTCCTCTACCTTTATAAGCTTTCTCAACGGTATAAAATATTCCAAGTCAATTGCTTGGGTCCGTATGACTAAAACATAATTTCTCCCGTATAAGAAAGGCAACAGTCTGCGAGTCTGAGATTGAGAAGGGGAAAGAGAAAAGGGATATAATTAAAGTGGATGTAAGTGTACGACTTTCTATGTCACAGAAAAATTAGATATATCTTAAGACATATTTTATTCTTTAGTCTACATTTACATCGTCTTCAATGGTGGAAGGAGTTTGCGCTGGCTCCTATTCGTCTCCTGAAATCAGATTTAGGAGACCATCGACTCATTACCTTGGTACGTGACAGTCACCGAAGAAATTCAATACAGAGATGAAGTCTCCTAGACGTCTAGTCTCAATAGTTCCATTCAGCTACATTTGCGCTCCCTTAGTATTGACAGGAGCTGTGCTATTTGTAGAGTGTAAAAATTCCTTATACCTAGGGTGTTCATAGAATGTTTTGTGAGAGCTGAATGTCACCCCACATACTTCGGTAGTCTCTTTCTTCTTCCTCTTCTTCCTCTCCTTCCTCTTTTTCTTCTCCTTCTTCTTTTTCTTTTCCTTCTTTTTCTTCTCATTTTTAATCTTCTTAATTATTTGTAGTTATTCGCCATGTTTTCATCGCCTATTATACCTATCCATCCTGCTCAATGCCAGAGCTTTAGTTTTCTAACCTTCGATTCCTTAGATAAGAGTTCATTAGTCTGTGAAAGATGGCTAGGTAACTACGGCTGCCAGGTATTATTTAAAAGGCGTATCTCTGTCCCTGGGATGACCCTTAGTCCCGATGTAACGGCCTGGTACGTAAGTTGCCAGCTGCCCCAAAAGCACTCTATGAACACACTATAAGATAATTTTACACTCTGCAAATAGCACATCTCATTGACAGTACCTTCCCTTCATATGATGTTTCTAATATGTCGTGCAGGTCGTGAGGAATTAGGTCAGACACTGCTTTCTATTACCTAGCAGATTGTAGAATGCGGTGCTTAGGATGCTCAACAGTTTGCTAGGGCGGCTCGATAGTAATATTAGCCTTAGCCCAAATCAAAGAGGTATCAAAGCAGACCTCAAAGGAGATAGGTATAACGAATAAGAATATTAATCATTTCTAAGAATACATCAGCGTATTACTAACGGCATGCCTCAAAATACGAATAGGTGTATGAATATATCCCAGCATTATACTCTTGGTTTTTTTTTCAATGGATCCGTACCTAACCTAAATGATCCAAGACAAATTACGAATAGGTTTTCTGCTACCCCTATTAATCGGTGCAACTGACCATCCATAATCTCTTCCTATTTGTAATAAAGACTTTAGATTTTGTCCGTGTCGATATCCAATATGAGACTTTAACTATATCGGCCAGAGACTTGGCAGCGTGGTAAAGACAGGTTGCAGGGATTCTCTCGGACAATGGTGCATTCTACTTGTCCGTTTTCCCACATTGCGCCTGGCTTACCAATGATACTATAATTACGCCGACGAGAGTTGGGGATCCTTATGGATACCAAGAGATGATATCATAGTATTAATTATAGCGTTCTACGTTTGTATTGCCTCAAGCCAAATGTTTGTGAGTGATGTACATTTGTACAAATATCTGCTTTCTTCCGCGTTCACATTGACAAAATGTCTCTAATCAGAAGAAATTTCACGAGCTATTCAGAATGGAAGGCAAAGTGGAATTTCACGTACCGGGCGTCTCGGCCTCTTGCCAGACATGGTACAAAGTCGTCGGCGACCTGAACTCGCCCGGCAGCACCCCCTTAATCATCCTCCACGGCGGGCCCGGAGCAAGCCACGACTACCTGCTACCGCTGACGGACTTAGCGCCGGACATCCCGCTCGTCTTCTACGACCAGATCGGGGGCGGACGGTCCACACATCTTCCCGACCGCGCCGGCGACGAGGCTTTCTGGACGGCGGACCTGTTCGTGCGCGAGCTCGACAACTTGCTCGCGCACCTCAACCTCCGCGACCGACCGGTCGACTTATACGGGCACTCGTGGGGCGGGGTGGTCGTCACGGCGTGGGCATCGACGCCGTCGAGCTCGACGAACCTGCGACGCCTCGTCATATCGAACATATCTGCTAGCATGGACCTGCACCGGGCCGGCATCGCGACGCTCAGGAAACGGCTGCCTGAGGACGCGCAGGCCGCACTCGACCGCGGAGAAGCAGAGAACGACTTTACTAGCCCGGAGTACCAAGCCGCACTCGAGGTCTTCAGCAAGAGACACTTGAGCCTCGCTCGGCCGTGGCCGCCGAAGGAGGTCCAGGATCTGTTGCAGTGGGCCGCGGAAGGCTGGTATGTTTATACCACAGTGTAAGTTCTTATCCCGCCCTTGTGAAATAAAGCCGTGAAATTCAAAGTACTAAAGACAATGAAATGTACTCAGTTTCGGTCCAAATTCACTTCTGCCTATAGGCTCAATCCGCAACTGGACCGCGATACCGTCACTGCCCAAGATTAAAGTGCCGACCCTAGTGATAGACGGGGCGGAAGACACGCCGTCGGAGGCTATGCAGCCCTTCTTCGACCTCATCGAGAAGGCCAAGTGGATCACGCTGGACAACGCGGCGCACATGTCACATGTCGACCAGAGGGAGAAGTATATGAAACAACTCCAACGTTTTTTAGCGGCATAGGCGGTAATATAATAAAACATAATTGGCGGTCAGAAAAGAGTGCCTAGTAGTGGCTAGGCAGTTTTAATGCACTTTTATACTTCTGCTATACAACTCGAGTGAGCCTCGTTCCGATGCTGCCTCTGCTGCGGTCAATCTACGCATGACACTGCCTCAAAGACAATCAACCACGACACTTAGAAGGTTGATACTTAACTAGCCTACGTACTTATACCGTTCATATTGTCTCCGTCCCATCCCAACTACCTCCTCTATTTTCTCATATGTGATTATGCTTCCTTATAGGTCGTTAAAAGGGCCTCGCACCACATATCCGATTTATTTTGGTCCCAAAGACCGAATTCTAGGACAAGGCTACAATTAACATAGTCACATATCAGAATCCCTACCGCGCGTTATGGCATCGGAGTCTATTCCTGCCGTGAGGCACTTTGCCGGTACTCTCATCACCACTAACAGCATATGGCAGAAGGCCTTCGATGAATTAGATGAGGATCTCAAGTCGACACTTAGCTCCGTTAGTGTCAATAAGCTACACGTCCTTGATATCATCATCAAATCAATCGAGGATAAGCGGCAGTTATGCATATACCGAGGGTGGAAATACACGGCTCCCGGTGGCCGGGTTATTGTGCTTCGGGAGATCCTCGAAAAGATCGCAGGATGGATTAACAAGTATAAAGCTGTTGGAGATATTGCTATGCAGTATGACCCAGGACATGCAGCGCTTCCGTGGGCCGCGTTCCACTTTCTACTCACCGCCGTAATCAGCGACATCCAGGTGTTCGGTGCGGTCGCAACAACCTTGGAAATTATCTCGCGTGTTGCCTACCGATGTAGGTTTCTCGAGGAGATGTATGTACGACGCCAGGTCAATGTCCATGAGTTTTTGGAAGACGCCTTAGTCCGGATGTATAGCGAAATATTGATTCTGCTCTCCAAGACTATGAGGTATCTGCAAAGATCTACAGGTTGTGAGTTGTTTCAATAACCTTATACATACCTATATATATGAGTAGCCGCATTTCGCTAATTTCCCTAGTTCGAATTGTTTACAGTGCTTTCCGGCCCACAGACGGTAGTGAGGCCATAAAGAGGATTACGACTCTGGAATCTGAAATCCTCAAACTAACGGCCTTAGCAGATGCTGAGACTCTCCATGGGGTTGACGCGAAGACGACACAGTTAGCAGATGATACCAGAAATATGCGGCAAAATCTGGATGCGAGTTTCACCTGCTTGGTAGACAACACACTGGCAATAAAACGCTTCATAACAAAGCAGGAACATGCCAGGCTCCTGGACTGGCTATCATCTGTGCCGTTCAGTCTTCATCATAAGGTCATCTCGGATGAGCGAATACCTAACACCGGAACGTGGTTACTAAACCATTCTGTATTCCAAGACTGGCTCATAACCAGTTCTTCGTCAGTCCTCCTTGTGCACGGTATTCGGGGAAGTGGAAAGTCCACGCTATTTTCCGCGGCCGTGGACCATCTCCTGCTACAACCTCGGAATGGCCCTCCTTCAGCTCCCTGCGCATACTTCTACTGTGCTGATCTGCCTTCAGAGCCTGATCGGGCTACGCCAGAAGCAATTCTGAGTTGTATCATCAGTCAATTGGCCGTAAATACAAATGACGGTACCGTCGACCAGCACGTGCTATCTACCTATAACGGACAGATCAAGGGTAGTAAGAAGACCGGAAGCGGTGTCCCAAAGCTCGGAGTCGTCGAATGTGTTTCTCTTCTTCAAGATCTCACCATGAACAACCCAGCTTATATAGCTATCGACAGTATCGACGAACTCTGTGAAGATAACCGCGCAGCACTGGTAGAAGCTCTGGAAGAGGTCATAAGAAGATCGATGAGCGTGGTCAAAGTACTTTTTATCAGTCGCGACAACACCCATATACAGGCACTTCTACAGTCTGCCGCCAAGATTCGGATCTCTCCTGCTGAGAATCGTGAGGATATCAAAGTTTTTGTTGAATATCAACTACGGACAGCTATTCGAAGACGCCGGATTTTAAATGGCAACGTGTCTTCGTCGTTACGACAGACACTGTCCGATGCCCTTACCTTGGGATCAGGTGAAATGTGAGTTGGAAATCTAGCATATCTATATCTATCGATAAATCGCTCATATATCTAAACACTATTGCAGGTTCCTCTGGGCAAAGCTTCAGCTTGACTTTCTCCGCCGAAAGAAAACCGAACACGACATCCTGGCGGCGATTGAAGGAGGGCTTCATAGCGAGCTCGACTCTGTGTATGGTCAAACTTTCAGCAGCATCAATATGCTGGACACTGTAGGAAAACAGATAGTTCGGCAAGTATTTTCGTGGCTCCTCTTCTCCCACAGGCCGATGAAAGTAGAAGCAATGAGGGCTGCCCTGAAATTAATGCACGAGGAAATTCAACAACCTGCGCATATTGACCTCGTCGATTTGTGCTTTGACCTCATCATAGTGGATCCAGAGTTAGACGTTATCCGCTTCTGTCATCCTTCCGTCCAGGAATTTATGCGACAGCAGGACATGTTCCGACCAGATACTGCAAACCAACTCCTTGCTATGGCCTGTATTCGCCAGTGCGTAGTAGGGCCAGGAAATTTTACCTTTGTTGGAGACGAATCCCCAGTGAAGGACTTTTACGACTACGCTGGTGTATACTGGCCTGAGCACGTGCGACAGTCGGGGATTGCAGACCAAGCAGACGACAGTGCGGTCTCTGAGATGGCCCGTTTCGTATTTACGGAATCGCAAGGCATTGATACTGCCTTTATGGTTTGGCTCTCCTGGATCAGCCACGTTTGTTCGAATCTTCCTCTCTATCATCGACTCAGGGGGCTTTTCGAGCCTGTCCAGAGTCCCGGAGTCGCTCCACTGTTCGTATCCTGCGTCTTTGGCCTACCCAGTTTATTAGACAAGACATTGGAATCTATGCCAAATATCGACCTAGAAGTAAAGAGCAAGACTGGACATACCTGTATCTACCTTGCTTGCTATTATGGCCACGCCATTCTAGTTTCAAGGCTGATCGAAGCCAATGCGAATCCCACCACCAGCTGCGGTAGTTTTGGCAGTCCAATGCACGCCGCCTGCTTTCGCGGTCATGAAGAGGTTGTTCGCACTCTTCTTCGCCATGGAAAATCGGCCCAATCATCTGGCACATTTGGTAGTCCCTTTGAGGCTGCCTGCCGGGGAGGCCATGAGAAAATAGCTGCATTGCTTGTAATTGAACAAGCCGCGGCCCAAACTGTGGACGATTACGCAGTTGTGCTGCAAGAGTCTACCAAGGCAGGCTTCAGGGATTTGGTGAAACGGTTAACACAGCCAACGACCCAAAACCCATTTGGCCCAGGCAATCCAGACGTGGATTCAGAAAGGCAGTCTATCATAGCCGCCATACGTGAAGGACGCTCCAACATTCTACAATCAATGCTACGAAGCGAGCCGCACTTGAAAGATAAGCTACCAGACAATTGCATGGCAATAGCTGCTCATTCGGGACAAGTAAACATGGTAGCATACCTCCATGGCTTGGGCATGAATATAGAAGCAGAGGATAGCTTCGGATCACCTTTACGGTGCGCGAGCTTAATAGGGAGTGAACGGATTGTCCATCTCCTCCTTGAATGGGGAGCAAACCCCAATGCCCGCGGTACCAAGGGAGATGCCCTTCAAGCGGCGGCACAGAACGGGCATACCAAAGTTATGAAAATGCTGGTCACTGAAGGCGCCGAAGTTAGTCACGACGCTCTCCAAGCAGCTGCTTATCACGGACGTGAAGATGCGGTACGATTCCTTCTCCAAAACGGCGCGAACATACATAAGAAGGGTGAATACAAGGACGCCCTGGACGCAGCTGCTCAAGGTGGCCATGGAGACATTGCGTCTCTACTACCGCTAGAGGAGTACAAAGATATACTCCCAGCCATTCGCTGCAGCGATCGTAGCAGCAGTTTTACCCGAGATGGCGACCCTTACGTCACCACCCTTGTTTCCAGCCAAGCCGACGAAATGAATGAATGTCTCTTTGAAATAGATTATGGGCTTGAAGACATATATGATAATCTTGACTCTTTCGATCCTGTTTCTAGGTATTTTCCGGAACAGTCCGAGTTCTACAGTTTCATCAAGTACATAAGATAGGGGTTGCCCCTAATCTCCCGGGAACTGTTTTTTATTTTTATGTCTCAATTCTCTTATAATACAATCCCACATCATTCCAAAAAGTCCCAGTCCCAAAATGGATCCTCCGATTCAAGGAGAAGCAAATAAACTTCAACCGTCCAAGAAGCCCCCCAAAAGAAAACCAGAAACCAGACCTAACATCTCAACTCAACACTTGACCAAATAAAGCCCTATTGGCACCACGGGCCTATACTGCCGGTACTCCAGACACACGTCCGCCCCGTCCTCATCCGCCACCAGGAACGCCACCTCCGCATCCGCCCCGGGGCACGGGAATTCGAGCGGCCGGACGCTGATCCCGGGCCGCAGCTCCGCCCTCTCGAGCGGCATCGCGACCCGCGGCCTATTGCCGTACGTCGCGGCCGCCGGGTCCTTCGGCGGGCTCTCCAGGAGCGCGAAGCCTACTAGGCCGCCCCCCGTCAGCCGGTACTGCGCCCTCTGGTCTTGCGCCGCCGGCAGGTCGAAGGCGAGCGCGCACTGCTTGCCGGCGTCCGACGCCGAGAAGCGGAACGCGAAGATGGCCGACGCGTTGGGCGACAGCCGCACCGTCATGCCGGGGTTCGGGCCGTACGCCGTGTCCGGACTGGCCTTGTCGATCAGCACGATCTCGTCGGGGCCGTCGGCGACGACTACGTCGCACGTGCCGGGGGGGAATGCGGGGGTGGCTGTTGCTTGGGGAGTGCTGGGGGTGGTTGCCGTCCGCGAAGAGTCTTGTCCCGGCGTACCGGTGGTTGAAAGCTGAGGAGGAGCTTCTGTCGGGTTCGTAGAGCAGGGGGGCCGGCAACTGTCGGCGTGGAGCGTGATCTGCGAGCAGTTGGCACCATTTGGTTGAAGGTAGATGTTGACTTCGTCGCCGTCGCCCGTCTGGCATTCGTAGAATATCTCTTGGTCCCGATACGACACTCCGCCGTGGCAGCCGATTCCGAATCCGTGGTCGGGCTGTTGGTTCCAGTCGCACTGGAGAACAGACGTTGGCGCTGTATTGCAGGCATCATGTTAGTAAAAGCTTTCTACGTGATCTACCTAGATAGCGAGTAGTTCATACGAGTCCACCAGCAACCCCTGCCCTGTTGATCGGTAAAAGCATCGCCGAACCAAGTGAACAGAGACTGCGCCAGGCCGCTCCCGGTCCTCACTTGACCGTCCGCCAATTGGCCCACCGCACCGTCAAAGCCCCCTTCCGTCGTGAGGCGAAACCCGCAAGTTGCGTCAATCCGTAGCACGGAGGCGCCTGTCACTGAGCTGAGTGAGGCTAGGAAGACGGCAAATAGGATCGAAAGGAACATGACCATAAACACGAAGGATGCTGCTGGAATCTTGTCAGGTTTTTTGAGCAGGGTTAAGCTAGAGAATGATGTTCCAAAGAATCAGACTCTTCCAAGACATAAGTCCAAAAATGCCGTGTTGGGGTACAAAAAACCCAAGACAAGATGGCCAGGCCAGTGACGGTTAGTGGATTGAAGAGTACTGAGAGGAGTTTAGAAGAAAAAAGGGCAAATAGAGACATCGTATAGCGGCTTACAAGGTTAGCTTCGCACTTGCCGGCTTAGAGGCTCGCGTTGACGAAGTGAAGCATCTTCGATGCATTGAACATAGAAAAGGGGGGTGCATAGGCAGGTGTATGGCCGCTAATGCACTCGAATCATAGAAAGGGAGGCATTACCCAACGAAATACCATCTATTGCGAAGTTACAATCTCTTTCACGTGCGTTAAAACATTGGAATTCGGATAGCCGAATACGTATTGATGCTTGTCTACTTCGGTACGATGTATGAAGATATCGATCCTGCCATATGAAGTAGGGATATGTGTAGTATATCTAATAAACCCTTGCGGCTTTTCTTTATGGCAACATTGGCGCAGGTCCATAAACACCCCATATGCTGCTTCTATGGCGGATACGATGAGAGCGCAATCGCTCTTAAGAGGACTAAACTGACCGCGTCGCAGCGACGAGAGATTGAATATCTCAAGTTAATGATAAGCAGAGCCCGGCCTGTTTCTACACAGGACTTAGAGTAGCTTTGAATGTCATGGGTTCTCGAGGATCCCTGGATGTTGGATCTCCTGATTGACGCGAGAGTGGACAACTTGGCTGGACTCTCATGCAGGTCCTGGGGCCGCCAAGGGTCCCAGGACATGCTTGAGTCCAGAACCTCTGGAACACGACTGCTTCATGCTGATATCGAACGAGCTGAACTCGACATGTCTATTTATCAGACATTTGAATCGTACCAAATGCCGTGAATCTAGACTGAGAATCCGAACCAACTCCTGCATGCACGGGCCAGGCGGTATTGGGCTTCAAAGAACGGCAGTTTACCGTGTTCTTCGCTTCGTCCTACTGAGATATTTTATTTTCATCCCTCATCCTCTTCATCTGATTCGCTATCGTCGATGTCGCTCAGCTCTTCTAGGGGTATCATGTCGTCCTCGTCGACCTCATCGACTTTTTCACCGACTGCGGCCTTATCGTCGGATGACGAATCATCATCGCTACCAAAGCCCTCGAATTCTTCATCTTCACTCTCGTCGTCTTCGTCTTCCGCAACGGACGTAGCCGATGCGGCCACTGAAACGTCAGGGATGCTTTCCAAGTCTTCCCTCTTTCGCTTCCTCGGCATCTCTCCAAGTCTGCCCTCCCGGCCTTCGATAACTTTTCCTCCCTCCTCCCCTTCGACAACAGGTGCCGGGGTAAACCATGGTATCTTGCCGCGCATGAAGTCTGTCAAGACCATCTTGGCTACCCCGTCTACATCAGGCTCGCCACCCTTTAATAGACGACCACCTTTTCGAGCAAGAAGCTCTAGAAAGTGGATGTGATCGTTCCATCCCTTTATTGCGTAGGTACGCTCCATGTGATGCAGCTTGACCTTAGCCAGAAGCGCGGGTATGTACTGCTCCGGATTCTCAACCATCTCAACCCGAACCACCCCACGAAGCAGGATATCCTGAGGGGTGTCGTTCTGATTGGGAGGAACCACACCTGGGCAGTCAATAAGGTATATCCGCTTCATCAAGGTCACATATTGCCAGACTTTTGTCTCTCCCGGAATAGGGGCTACCGTAGCCACCTTCTTCTTGCGTAGGGTATTAATAATCGAGGATTTGCCCACGTTCGGGTAGCCGATTAAACCAACAGATATTTGCTTTCGATCGGAGTGCAATTGAGAGAATTGCCGCAGAAGTTGAATAAGAGAGCCCTTGCCAAACGGATTTGTGATGCTCGAGTGGAAAGCAAGAGTAGGATAGTCCTTAGAGAGAAGGCGAACCCACGCGGCCTTGAACGTTGTCAGCATTCGTACGTAGCATGTTATTGGATGACTGAAATGTAAGACAGAAAGGGGAAAGGGGAAAATGAGATGTGTGAATCATTACTAAGAAATCTACCACAGACCGCCCTGGAAGGGCAGAGATAGATCTCAACTCAAAAATGAAACACGGCGAAACTAATGACAAAACCCCAAGACGGGACCCAGTCAGCTCCCAGTCCGAAGACGCGGGAACAGCAAGTTAAGATATTTAATCTCCCAATGACGTAACGGATTATTCTCACTGATAGTAGAGGAATAACCCTGACTAAAATCTTTGGGGTCGAAGAGGAACAAACAAGGGCATGAGAATTAGTAATACGTACAGCTGTACTAGTGGGAACCAAGTCGGTCTTGTTCAAGACAAATATCAAATGCTTATGCGGGGCTTCTTCACGCAAGTATTTCTCCACGCTTCGACATCTGGTGCCAAGAGGGTCGCGAGCATCAAGTACGTGGATGATAACGTCCGAGGCACTATTGAGATTGACAGTTAATTGAAGCCCCGTGAGGATAAGTTGAAGGTAATGGATGGCGGCGACCTACTCGAGAACCTTGTAAAGCTCGTTCCAGATACGTTTACTCTGCCCCTTATTGAAAATGGGCTCGATAGCCACGGCAAGGGAACCTTCGTCGTTTACTTGGCTCTCGCTCGCGCCCTCAAGATCAACACCCGAATTGCCACTTAGCAGCTTGGCCTGCTCGAGCCGGTCCTTGTATTGGTCCATGCTCTTCTCGGTGTCGCCTACTAGGTCTTCCAGGTTGCTCACGCCCAACTTGACTCTCTTGCGCTGAGATTTGGGGCCAAATGCGTCAGCGAACGGCGAGCTCTCAATGGTCATCTTGGCCTTGTGTTGCTTCACGCCGTTGACTGTATCCGAGGGATCTCTAATCAAGCTCATGGGAAGTTTGTTCGACTTGAGCAGAACCTGGTACGGGTCGTTGGCCTTCTCGGCCATGGCATCGCGAAAGGCCTTGAGAGAATCTTGCGAGATGACACGGGTGTTGGTAAACCATCTCCTGTTAGGCTCGACGCGAGCAGCAGGAAGGTCCCTGGACTGGTACTTGGCGGCTTGTATGATCTTTCCGTCGGGATTTCGTACAGGTTTTC
Source organism: Hypoxylon rubiginosum (assembly GCA_902806565.1). NCBI lineage: Eukaryota > Fungi > Ascomycota > Sordariomycetes > Xylariales > Hypoxylaceae > Hypoxylon > Hypoxylon rubiginosum. The sequence goes on along the minus strand of CADCXA010000033.1, from coordinate 90,551 downwards.
CCTCGTCCTTTCGCATGTTCAGGGTCTTGACCTTTTTGGCGGTACGATAGAAGTTCTCGCCTTTGATCTTGATGTTGTCCATGCCCGTACCCGACTTGCCCTGCCGGGCCAGCCGGCTGCGTTCCTTCTTTCCAGTTCCCATGGCTCCCGAATTCGCGAGCTTGTTGAGATTGGGATTGAGGGAGAGATAGGCGGATGGGTTGTTCTCTCAAGAAAAGTGGCTGGTGAGAGGAACTTTTTTTTTTCCTTAGATGCAAGCTAAAGGTTTTGCCGACACTGACCGCCCTAGTCTAAGCGGGTACCTGGACTGGCGGGGCTAAATTCGCTTACAGCAATTCAATTATCGAAGCACTCAGACGCTGCACAGTCAGCACGGACTATTGAATTTGGACTCCGACTTACTTGAGCCTCCCGAAAGTGGATCCCATCGAATTGAACTTTTTTTACGGACAGCCAGCAGTAACGAACACAAGGCACGAACTTTACGACACCGGACAACTCCCGACAATGATAATTACCAGAATCATTACGAGGATAGAATAATCGACCACCAACTCGGAGTGCCAATCGGCACGCCTCATACATAAACCGCCCAAAATGCCCCCCCTACTTCCCCGGCCGGCCCTCGTGCCACGAGCAGCCGCCTCGATACCCGCCATATCACGAGCCCTCTTCTTCTCCTCCACCGCCTCCACCGCCTCGCCGCGGCAGCAGATCCCGCCCGAGTCCCCCCTATTCATCAACGTCCCGAACCCGCCGCAGGACCAGTCGGTCGAGGCCCGCCGCGAGCTCAAGCCCGTCAAGGGCCACCTGCCCGTCCCGCGGCAGGTCTTCAAGCCCAAGGACGGCCACCTGAAGCCGAGAGACGACTGGCTGTCACGATCCGCCCCGCTCCCCTCGTCCGACAGGTCCCAGCGCGCCCCGGGGTCCGACGTCCAGGCCTGGAAGCGCCGGATGGCGGCCTCGCGCCGCGACAACATGCGCGAGGGCGTCCGCGCCCTGTACGCCCGGAAGCAGCACTTCGACCGCCGCCGCCTCGAGCGGCAGACCGACAAGCTGGCCGCCAACCGCGCCGCCGCCCTGGCCCCCGAGCGCGAGGACGAGCGGCTGACGCGGGCCTCGATCAACGCGCAGACGCTGCAGACGACCGTGCAGCCGGACCCCGAGCGCTTCGAGCGGGCCCTCGCCTCGCGCGAGCGCACCGGGTCCTTATCAGCGAGGCGGAGCGAGGCCAGGCGCGACGCCATCCAGGAGCTGTACATGAAGGCGCGGTCCTTCATCGTCAGCGAGCGGGACCTCGAGGCCGAGGTGGACCGGCAGTTCGCCCCGGACTACTGGCGGAACATGGGCATGTCCGCCGCCGGCTACGACATCCAGAACATCTGGGACCTCGACGGCCGCCCCCAGACCGTCGCCGACATGCTCAGCGACGTCTCCCGCACCTCCAACGCCGTCGTCAAGGCGCTCGAGTCCGAGAAGACCCGCACCCTCAAGAGGCAGAAGGAGGTCGCCGAGGAGCTCACCGGCGGCAAGCTGGACGGGATCTAAACTTTCACACAGGAATCGGGAACCGGAGCGGCAAAATATATACACCGTATGTAGTGGGCATGAGGCTGCTGAATTGGAATATTCCTCTCGCCGTTTAAGGGAGCGGTATTAGTCAAGTTGAAACGCTGATATCAGCCACGGCTGTCATGGTTGTAGAATTGCACAGCTACAAAGTTGTACCATATGTATAAAGAATCGATCATCTACCGCCGTTTATTATGAGCTTTGATAAACACACATGACCTACCCTGAACGCCTCCTATTTCACCGTGTGCCGCTGAGCGATCCAGCTCACGCAATTCCAAGCTATGCAGAATAAATAAATAAATAAATGAAAAACATGCAATGATGCATTAGATGAATCTGGCCAATGCTCAAACCAACACCAGTGTTATTCTACAAGGCCTCTTCCTGAACCCGACCGTATCCTACTCTATCTCTTCTCAATAAGTAGGAAATGCAAAGCAGCGTAGGCCAACACCACGAAGACCGCAGCGAATATGCCCAGGTTCATAACATCCATCCACTTAGCCGCATTGTTAAAACCAAACGAGCTCAGGATCGCCGCTCCGGGAACCGTAATATCGAGCCCGTATTTCTTATCGACGAGAGTTAGTTTGATAACCTCGTTGACAATCAGGGCTTCGAAGCCGTAATGGAAAATTGATAGAGATTGTAACCAGAGTGCCGCATCCGGAATCGCGTCGTGATTAAGCAGCAACCCAGCAAAGAGTAAGGAGAAGAGCATGACCAAACTTCCAATCAAGTTTGCTACTCCTCCATCTTTACAGACAATACCAATGAAGAGGCAAATTGCGGCGGCAGCCAAGTTGAACAAGACGAGGACGAGCATGAATGTGAAGAAATGCGACGCATCTGGTATGAGACCCGTCATGGGATATATGATGGCTCCCATCAAAATCGGTGGGATAATCCGAAGAGGAATGATATCGAACAAAACTTTGGCGACGAAATACGTGATGGGCGCGTAGTATCCATTCGCTCTCTCGCGAACAAACAGAAGTCGCTCGGCCGCGAAGACGTTCAAGCTAGTAAGGGTACTAAAGCCAAACAGAGCGAGGAGGAAAAAGAACAGACCGAGCCGATTTTGGAATCCGGGGATATCGTCTGTCAGGCCGTAAAATAGGTAACCCGAGAGAACAGCGAGCACGATCGCTATGGCATAGTGAGTTAACATCAGAAGCGGGTTGCGATAGAGGTTCTTCCATGTTCTCTCCGAAAGGATGACGAACTGCCTTAAATAGCCGACACGAGCGTACCCACGACCAATCGCGCTCCCATTAGTATGTGTACCGTTAGCCCCATTTCCATTCTGGCCGTTGGCGACCCGAGCACTCGTCACCGACTGTTCAATCTCGTCGTGTATGTTGCCCGCAATGTCAGATTCGGCATAGATACGAACGAGGTTGTCAAGATTGGTTTCCGCTGATGGTGGTAGGTCATGGACATCTTCAACGACAACTTGCGGGGGAGCTGCACCGCTAGCAGGTTGTTTTCGCAACTTATACGATCCAATATCCTCGTCCACATCGGAAGACGCGGCAGTGTCAATAGTATTCTTTCGCCTCGTGAATAGTTCTCGTTCTTGTCGTGCCTTTACCGAATCCTTTCGCTTACCCTTAGGCCGGCTTGACGACGGTTCCGTCGAGCTGTCCTCGGCGATGCTAGCAGTCCTAGAGACGCTTGCGATGGACTTGACGGCCATCGTGCTGCTAGGACCAACGCTCGCAACATCATTCACAACAGACCCGTCGTCAAAGGTACCAGCAGCACCGGCATGCATGGTAAGATCGACAAGATAGTCGGCAATGTTGAAACCCGGCGGGCAGCTATATCCGACTTGGTCGAAATAATCTTGGCATTGGGAAAAGGGGCCAGAGTATACCGTCTTGCCCTGAGCAAGAAGGATCAGCCGGTCAAACAAGGCCACAATGTTCGAGCGAGGCTGGTGGATAGTGAAAATGACAGTTCGCTTGTACTTCTTCGCCAGCGTGACAAGGCACTCGATGACATTGAAGGCGTTAAACGCGTCCAACCCACTAGTCGGCTCGTCGAGGAAGAGAATGGAGGGGCTGGTAACAAGCTCGCAAGCGATACCGACACGTCTTTTTTCGCCGCCGGAAATCCCCCTTCCCTTACCCTCCTCGGAGCCGATCAGAGAATCGCGGATGTGATAGATACCGAGCTGCTTCTCAACCTCGTAAACTCTTTGCTCCTTGGCCGAACGACCCATCCCACGCGGAAGGCGAAGAAGAGCGCTTGTAAGGATCGTTTCGTGAACAGTCAGAGTCGGAAGCATAGTATCCTCCTGGTCAACAAAACCGACAACACTCTTGAACTCGGTATCCGTAACCTTCTCTCCGTTGACATAGAAGTCACCCGCCGTCTGGCCGCGCTTATTCTTACGGGCAAGTATGTCCAAGAAACTCGTTTTGCCCGCTCCCGAAGCACCCATAATGGCCGTGATCTCCCCAGGATGCGCAATTCCTTTGATCTCATTAAGAATCGTTTTCCCGTTCAGTCCGTAAGATACGTTCTCGAAATACAAAGTCGCCGGCTTATGATCGACCATCAGTTTTGTGGCTTCGTCGTCGGAATCGTCCAGTTGGATGGGCCCATATCGGTATTGTCGATGAGAGAGGTACCAAATAAGCAAGATGGCAGCAACAAGGAACAAGGAACATCCGGCGATTACGCCAGCGATCAAGGGCGTGTTGATCTGCTTGATAGGACGCTCGTAGCCAGGTACTTGAGTGCGGTAAAGGCATTCGCCAGCGCGGCAGTCCAACTCGATACTCTCATCGCCGAAGACGTTCCTGACCATCCAGTCCAGCGAGGGTTCCTTAAATTTGCAGTTGTTAATACCGCCGTTCTCTTGTAGGCAACTAAAGCTAGCAGGGCCGGTAACAGATTCGTCTAAGAATTCCGTTAAATCGATAGAGCCGTCGGCTCCGCAGAGCATCCGATCCTTGATACAGCTACATTTGACATCAGGACACTCGTAATAAGTGCTGTTCTGGTCGGAGGTAAAGTCGGCAGTGGACTCGCAGTTCTCGAGGTGGCAGTAGAAGGATTCGACTCGATCAATCCAGACTGTTTAGTTGACACAGTCAGTCACATCCTCACCACGTCACCAAATCATGACATGGATATCGGTCACTTACATTGGAAGTCGCACAACCCGGTTTCTTTCTTGCATTCGAAGGTAGCCTGAGGGATCTTGCCGTCCAGCATAGAGAGAATCTTTTCGTTGGTGACTCCGCACATCTGATGGTTTTGGCTTATAACCTCGCCGTTTTGATAACAGACACCACCGTCCCCGGTCTCCATGAGCGCGTCGCAGGCGTTGTCCTGGGTGCAGACATTGCAGTTGATTCCCGTCCAACCATTGTCGCAATCGCAGGTGTCGCCTGATCTTAGCGGCCGGTCTCTGCCCCGGGCAAGCGAGCCGCAAGCTGGAACACGGTCAGCCAAATATCCAAAGGAGGTCCAAGCTCAACGTGTTATCGTACTTGGTTCCAGACAATCATCACCGCCAAACCCAGCCGGGCACTCGCATTTGCCGTTGTATTCGTTACAGTCGGCATACTGGCCGCATTCGTAAGCTGGCAGGAGACAGTTGAAGCTGATTGAGAATCGCGATTAGCTAGCGAACTGTGAAGCGGCAAAGGGGTTGCCATACCATGGTGGACAATCATTCGGCCGATCGTCTAGGAGAGCGAGCTGTGCACGCATCATATCGACCTGGGTGTAGTTCTTTTGACCTAGGACAAGGCATGATAAGGATAGCGCGCCGAGGGCGACACGCCGAAGACTATACGGCAACATGATGAAGACTGTCGCAAGAGTTGCGCGATCGGTGTTGGCGAAAGCTAGCTCTCTCGATGGTGTTCGGATAAGGGGAAAGACGGAAGACGGCGATAGGCTAGAACATTAAAGCGCAGGCCCCACGAAGCTCCCAGACAGCGCAGTGAAGGGTCCGCAATCTTGCAGGTGTTGCAGGTTGCAGCTAAGTGGTCCCTCCAGGTCTCGGAGAACAAGTGCTCACTCGGTTGCCCAGCTGACTGCGCCACCCCTATAGAATAGTACCAGGACAGTACCAGAACAGCCCAATACCGTAATACCTTATACACCACCAGCTCTGCTAGTTTAAACACGCTTATGCTGGGGGTTAGCTAGCCGCGTGGATGATGTCAGGGCTGCTATTCGCTCTCGGATGGTCACAAGGAGAGCAGAATGAATGGAATGAAGAATAGAAAATGATAAGTGATAAGAGAAAAAAAGAGAAGAGGAACTTGACGTGTTACCGAACAAAGATCGGAATATGACTCGCCAGAGCAAGTTGAGAAAGATAGAAGAGATGGAGAGAGGGACCGCGAAAGATGCGACCGAGTTTCGGGAAATGCTTAAAGGAAGATTGTCGTGGCACGTTGTATTCCATCTAAGTACAAGCTGTAGCCTAGCAGCCTAGCAGTTGTCAATTGGTAACATACGGTTCGATGAGTGGATCGAGATAAAGCCTTGGCGGCGTGGAACTGCCCGGACTAGTCAGACTAGTAAGCCTCAACGAGCACAGCCACCTCAACTTAACGGTATCTATTGAGTTATCCAGTCATAATGCTTAGTGATATGCAAGTAAAGGGTAATTCGTGCAGTACGGTTTACTTATCAGATGCTAGCTTTGCTCCTGAGAACAGTCTTGTTTGAAGTTGAGAAATTCCGTCGCCACGAATGACAGCTTTCAGACTGAATAAAATCCTATTTGACGTTCGAATCATACCAGTCGGAAGATTATAGACTTTATATCTAGACAGCTAAATTGAAGTAACTTCATTACCCCCCTTTGTCTAGCGGGTATGTAACATCAAGATTTGTCTACTAGAGATTATTTCCAACACAAGTTCCATTCCATCAAGCCATCGTTCTATCTCATTACTATATTATGTACCTGAGTATCTGCGTTATATACATCTTTGAATAACATGATATGCCCGTTTCCAGCCGTCTAAATTTGTCTAAATCCGTCTATGTCGTACTAAATGAAAACCGGCTCCAGCTTCTAATCCTACGCCCAAACCGATAAAACAATATGGGTGCCGGCACCATTATGATACACAATAATGCTAGCACGCTCGACGCCCAGTCAACTCCAAGGTTGTCATACTTTCACTAGGTTAGCTTCCTAATAATTCCACCCTCGGATGAGACATATAAACTCACCATAATAGTAGCGAACAGCGGGAATGGCGACGAGATCAGACTCCGCACTACGATATGAATCGACATGGCCGAGTTCGCGTGGATCTGGTACACGTCAACGATGTAGGAGATTCCCGAGATAAAAATCAGCATCAAGTTCAGCCCGATGAAGTACATGGCCAGAACCTGGGAGATCCAATGAACGTTCCCCGACCATGCGAACCAGAGCAGTGACGGGGGCAGCAACAAGCCTCCTAGAATCATAGGTGGCAAGCGCCACTCTGGCATCGCCGGTCCCTTGGTGCGCAGAGACCGTTCCTTGTACCATGTCAAGCTAAAGATAGAGCAAGCGGTCCAAGCTGACAAGATGCCCAGGATAACAGCTATAAATGGCAGCGACGATGTAGTGACAGGCCAACCGCGCTGCTGGAAGGCAATGGGAAAGGCCTGAAAGGAAAGGTAGAGTGTGCCGTAGACGAGTGTTAAATACAAAGTGATGATGATGAGGATAGGCTCTGCAATAAACATACGAATAGGCATGGTAAGATACCGGTGGATGATATCATGGAACTCGATGCGCGTCTCTTCTGATTCGGAGTGCAAGGCCCAGTTCCTCGTCTCGAAACGTTGGCGGCTAGCTTTGTGGCGGAGGATCATCCGGGACGACGTCTCACGGACGGTGAAGGTACCGACGAAGCTGAGAGCTCCGGTAATAATCAAAGTCGTCCAAGCAGTCCAGCGCCAACTGGCATCGTACGTCAAGTAGGACCCGACGACCGGCGCGATAGTAGCGCCTAAGTTGATACAAATGGCCGAGAGGCCTAGGGCCACGCCCCGAGGAATCGGTTCGTACAGTTCGAAGTACATCCCCGACACAACCGCCATCACTCCCGAACCGAAGACCCCAGCGAAGAAGCGGCAGATGAGGACCGTACGCACGTTCTCACCTAAGGCTATCGGCAGTTGAAACACGGCCATGCCCGCCGTGGCTAGCCAGAAGGGGACCAGATGCCCGAATATCTCGGACAGGGGGCCGAAGAAGACGGGTCCCGCGAAAAACCCCAGGATCCACAGCGCGACCGTCAGCTGCATAACGATGAGCGGAACGCCAAACTGAGCCGCGGCGACCTTCTCGGCCGGCGCGAACACACTAGATCCGAACGAAACGGAGAGGATCATACCGGACGTGGTGAGCACCATCAGCACCTTCTTCAGCGGCGTCCAATTCCGCGGGCATTCCGGATCGCCGGGTCCGTCCCATCCCACAATGCTGTCATCTGCTCCTTGCTTCTTGTCCGGACAGCTTCCGGCACAGTTTTCGAGGTCCGAAGTCGGCCTTAGCCTCGGCTCATCGACAGTCTCAAAATCTTCATTATTGATGCTCGGCGCTCTCGATGTGAAAAATGCCGATGGCGTTCTGCTTCCTGCTATCGTCGAAGCTGCCGACATAGGGGTATCCATAACGTGGGTGTTAGTGCCCAGCGAGCTCTTATGACGCTGCTGCGTGAATAGTTTAAGAGCGGATTTAAAGTCCGTATTAGATTGCAAACGACTACAACAAGTCGTCGCCTAGCGGTAGTGACATAGTAGAATTTAAAGGAGAACAGCAAGAATAGAAGCATTGAGAAGGACCGAAGACCCAAGATAAATACTTGCCAACTCGCCATCTTCGCACTTCAATACGGGACTAGCAGTTATCGATTAACGTCGATTAACGTGATAGTGGACCTGATGCGAGAAGAAAAAATTCTAGAAGATTACGCTATGAGCGAATGTGGGCTGTTTCTTCGCCTGCTGTGGACTGCGCCCCGTTTATACCGTGATATTTCCGTGACCTCACCGCCGAGAACACCGCCGAAATCTACGGCCAAAGAATTATGTTCAATGCGGCGTTATTTCAAGCACATAGGTTTGACTTACTAGCAACTAGAGCTGTAGGTTTAAGCTCTTGACATTACATACTCGAATCATTCGATTGGACTCACAAGTTGTGACGTAGAAGGTAGGTAAGCCGCAAAGGTGCGTATTGATTGAGGCTCAACCGGATGTCCCACCTTAGATCGGTAGTTCGCAACGTTGGCATTCATCCCAAAGAGATCCTTAGCATGATAGATACCACGCCTGTCACGATGGTAGTCGCTAAATTGGATGCCATGCCCCCTCCCGAGGAACAGATGGAACAGATTGAAAAATCTCGGCGGCCGAAGAGGCTACTTATAGCCAAATGTGAACGACCCCTAACGGTTCTGGGCGGTGATGGGTCCAAGGAAATATTGCTCAGACAAGATTCATGAGAGCGGCAGTTGAGTGAGTTATATAGCAGCACCGTGTCCATAAACATCATGGTTGGTGCTATATATCCTTTGAAAATATCTCAGCCAGCGTGGAATACGAGGAAATAAATTCATGGTGAAGATGTGAGTGCCTACCTACCTACCTACCCAATCTTGATACTAGCAGCCCAGGCAGCAAAGCTCGGAGCTGAAGTGTTGGTCAGTTCTCCATTCTCTCTCCTAGTGTTGTTATTGATAAAAGTCCGATATATCGTCAAAAACCAAGCTGGCTCATGGCTAGATAAGAATACCAGATACATAATATACCTAAAGTAGGCTGTTGGGCGACGGTGATGAAGAGTAGGCTATACCTAAGGCAGGTAGTTGGGTGATGGTGATGAAGAGGCTGATTACCATGCTTACCATGCATAAAAGACGTTGATTACTCTGCAGACTGCCAATCGGTTTATGACAACTACTGTGCATGCTAATGTTGCTGCCTAGTCCGGCCCCTAAGATATTATTCACGTGTTGCAACATTATGCTTATGCCTACCATTACGCCCCTATTAGACATCATGTCAGTCAGAAACGTACATTTAAAAGGCCCCGGCATCTCTGACATAGTTCGATGTCATAATCGCTGCACCTGCACTCTTTACATCCTTTACTATATCGCAAAGTGATTTCATACAACTATCCGTCGCCGCAGATTCAATGGTGCCCAAGATCGTCCTAATCACCGGCGGTAACCGAGGCATCGGCAGGGGCTTCGTCGAACTCTACCTAGCCAGGCCAAACCACACCATCATCGTGGCAAACCGGGACCCGGAGCATCCAACGTCTAAATCTCTAGCCGACCTGCCAAAGGCGGAGGGCACCAAGCTTCTCGTCGTCAAAAACGACGCTACCGTTCCTACTGATGCTGCCGACATGGTCCGGCATCTTGCGTCCCTCGGCATAGATCATCTCGACATCGTCCTCGCGAATGCCGGTGTCTGTAAGCTCTGGTGCAAGGTATCAGAAGTCACGGCGGAGCAGATACAGGATCATGTCACTCCTAACATATTCGGGTTCATCTGGCTATACCAAGCCACGCTGCCGCTACTGAAGAAGGCCTCAAAACCCATGTGGGTAACCAACGGCTCTTCTGCCGCTTTTCTCACGGTAAGTTCTTCTTCAGAACCATATTTGGCTATCGAGGTGACAGGTTACTGATATCATCCAGTGAGTAATGCTTGACCCGCAATCGTCAACAGCAGGTATATATACCTAGGTAGGTACCTGCTGACTCTCCTTAGGAATATGACTCCGATGAAGAATGCTGCCTACGCTCCGACCAAGTTGGTTCTCCATTGGTATACCAAGGCGATCCATATCGAGGAGCCAGAGATCACTGCGTTCCCGATTGATCCCGGGTAAGAACATTAGAGACAGTTTCCATACTTCTCGAGATCTAACATTCCTCTAGTTGGGTCCAGACTGACATCGGCAACCGTGGCGCCGACTCTTTCGGTATGGATAAGGCCGCCATTACGGTTGACCAGAGCGTTCAGGGGATGATCAAGGTGATTGACATCGCGACGAGAGAGACGCACAGTGGCAAGATGTGGGTTTGGGACGGGACGGAGTCAGCTTGGTAGTTGGTGGCCTTTCTGAGTTGTAGTCTCGCCCGAATTTTGACGGCTGGAGATTTACAAAAACCGGCATCTAGTACTGAAGTTGAAAAGATATAAATATCAAATGTTTTTGCTGTACTAAAGCTTCCCTATAATTGGCTCGGAAAAATACCCTTCGTTTTGCCAGTTTCCTACCTAATCAATGCGCACTGCTCGAAGGGCACAGAGAGCCAAAGGCAGTACTAGTAATAGTAAAATCGTGATAAATAAAAATGAGTTAAAAAGAAGATACCCATAGATCATAATGATAAGAGGTAGAATCTACCATCTGATCTACCTGTGTCTCTCATTCGTTACTCCAGCTAGCTCCCCGCCTAGAAGTAGTAAGATGTTCCGAACCACGGCGCCCTAGATGTCCCACATCACGCCCTTCGCATGCTACGCTAATACACGGTCTATACCAAAGCGGAGATCTCCAGTTGGCTCGGCTTAAAAGCAGCTATCTATTTCGTCGCCATGTAATGTCTTTGGAATCCAAGAACCATTATAATATGTGAGACTCTAAAAAGAGGGGGTTTAACGATATCATCAAAATCCCATAATACACCGAACTGGGCCAAGTGCTAGGCTAAGAAGCGACTTTGATAAGATGGTGCAGATCCCAGCATTTGAGGTAGAGCAATGGATGGACAAGTACGAGAACACGCCGGGCGTGCTCAACATTGCTGAGACGTGCTGTGCATCCATCTCTATCGACCAACTAGTGCAGTTCAATAGCAGTCAGGAGAAAGACGCCCGCCCGCTCATCGACTTCTCCGCGCGACTGACATACGGCGCCATCAGGGGATCCGACGAGCTACGCCAGAACATAGCAGCCACATACAACGAAGACGAGGGAACGGCGGCGGCGGCGCCACCGGGCACTTCTCCTTTGTCCTCCGAGGATGTTATCGTCACACAGGGCGCCATCTCCGCCAACCACCTAGTGTTCTACAGTCTAGTAGGGCCCGGAGATCACGTTATCTGTGTCTTCCCGACTTACCAGCAGCTCTACGCCGTCCCCGAATCTCTCGGGGCCGAAGTTTCGCTGTGGAAGCTTACTCCTGAGAAAGCCTACATTCCCGATGTCGCGGAGCTCGAGTCCATGATCAAGAGCAATACTAAGGCATGCCGTCACTTTCTCTCTCCCACGTAGACCCCCCGGCTCTACCTACCAGGCTAACCATCCCAGATGATCGTTATCAATAACCCCAACAACCCTACGGGGGCAACAATACCCAAGCCAATCCTAGCAGAGATCATAGACGTCGCGCGCAGGCGCGACATCATCCTGTTATCGGACGAGGTGTACCGCCCGCTCTTCCACAGCCTCGAGCCCCGCGAGACCCCGCCGTCGGCCATCTCGATGGGCTACCAGAGGGTGGTCGCGACGAGCTCCATGTCCAAGGCGTGGGCGCTGGCCGGCATCCGCGTGGGATGGGTCGCGTCGCGCGACCGGACCGTCGTCGAGGCCGTCGCCGCCGCCCGCGACTACACCACCATCAGCGTGTCGCAGCTGGACGACCAGGTGGCGCGGTACGCGCTCGGCGCCGCCGTGCGGCCGCGGCTCATAGCGCGCAACCTCGAGCTCGCGCGGACTAACCTGCAGGTACTAAGCCAGTTCGTGCGGGACCACTCGACGGTATGCTCCTGGGTGCGGCCGACTGCGGGAACCACGGCGATCGTGCAGTTCAGGGGTAAGGACGGGACGCCGGTTGAGGACGAATCCTTCTGCAAGGACGTCCTAGACAGGACTAAGGTTATGTTCCTGCCCGCATCGCGCTGCTTTGGTCATGGGAAAACTTCCGCCTTCGACGGATTCGTTCGCATAGGTTACGTAAACGAGACGGAGGTGCTCCGTCAAGCGTTGGAGAAGCTTGGCGAATATCTGGCTGACCATCTCAATTAAAGGCCGGTATGGAGGCTGGTCGCTTTCTGAAGCCGTCACAGCGTTAGGTGCAAGTAGCGTTTAAGAAATGCCCCTTAATAGAAATAGGGACCTTAGAGGTTAGCTCGGACAATCTCTAATCAAGTGGTCTTGTGCGTATTTATTCAATATTGGCACGATCCATTAGAATAGGTCAGTTATAAATCGCTAAAATAAAAGGGGAAATGGGCAAGCCAGCCAATAGTCAAGCTGGGGCTTACACGAATCCTTCGCGTTTCTAAAAGATGTGAACTTTTCGCATTCCAATTGGCAGATCAGGCAAACTAATAGATTTCACGCTTTTGTAACGATGAAGTGAGTAAACGTTTCATTCCCGCAAAAAATTCAAGTAGCCCCGTAAAGTTGAGTTCACTGATAATGGTGCAAGTGATAGCGGTGATAGCAGCGACAGCGACTCAAGTTCGTATGATGTTAACAATCCTCGGGCCTGGAGGGCTCGGCGGCGGCAACAACTCAGAGCCCGTAATCCCCACGTATGCCAGTCTTTAGGCTTCACTGCAGACAATGAGAGACTGATCCTATGTCAAACTAGCCATGGCCTTACTTTTACCTTCCCCTAGTTTCCAGCTATGATCCTCAGCAGTCTAGCCATGAACTTCTCGAGTCCGACTCCGAAGACGAGTGGCTGAGGAGAGATAGAATTGTTCTCCGACCAAAGACTACTGCATCTATAGAGCATTCTGAAAATAGTAAGGCACTGGTCGACTATTCTCAGACAGCAGAGCACCTAGACGCAGAGAGGGCGAACCCCTCCATAGCTCCTCACACCTGCGCGCACTGCGCCAAAGTTCGGATCGATCTCCGAAAGCATATCGAGACGGCGGATACGGGACTAACCATATCCAACCTCAAGGCCGCCGCCGAGGACGGCTGCCCATTCCTCTCCTCGCTGCTCAGGGAGATCTACGAGTACGCAGATGACGAGACGGAATTAAACGACGGCCCCGTTACCACCAGCTTCTCGGCATCAGTCGGTCACTTCTTCATGCGCATGGTAGGCGACGTCGGCGTTTTTGACGCCTACGAGGTTCCAGGTTCGTCGAACTCGATTGGCGATACGCACGCGGTATGCTTTACTCACATCGATGGCAAGGGCACGCATCATGCGACGGGCTAGTGCACCGAGAGCTTCCGCCCAATTTGGCACCAAACTCGCCCCTTAGTTTCAACAGGTTACGCGGTTGGCTCGACGAGTGCCACTCGGGCCATCCGAAGTGCAAGGCGTTCCGAACGGAGTATATGCCTAAGCGGGTGCTCGAAATCAGGGAGAGCCTAGAGAACCTGATAGTACGACTATGCACGAATCCCCCTTTAGCCTTATACGCGACCTTGAGTTACTGTTGGGGAGGGGACCAACACTCGAAGACGACGAAGGAGCGTTTAGACCAATACGAGCAGGAAATACTCTTTGATACCCTTCCGAAGACGATACAGGATGCAGCGATAGTTACGTTGGGTATTGGCCTGAAATATCTGTGGGTTGACGCCATTTGCATAGTTCAAGACGACGCCGACGATAAGCAAGAGCAAATATCTAAGATGCACCTCGTCTATCGCGGGGCATACTTTACCATTGCGGCAGCGAGTGCCCCTTCGAGCTACGGCGGCTTTCTCCAACCTCGGGAGCGGTACCGGCCGACGAGGGTCCCGGCGAGGATGGACGACAACGTCTTTACGGAAGTATTGCTGTCACCCGAATACGGCGGACTGGTAACCAGCGACCACCTCTTCCTACGGGGCTGGACATTCCAGGAAACGCATCTCTCGACGCGGATCGCAGTATACGGCCCCCGAGAAATGGTTTTCTGCTGCCTCGAGGGAGTGTGGAGCGACGGAGGGTCTGCCACCCAGATAGGTACGCGTACGAGCGCCTTCTCCGGTGCTATCGACCCGGGGAACCAGGTGTTTGGCTCCCTGAAGCACCCTAGCGGCTGGGCCAGTATTATCGAACAGTACTCGAGGAGGAACTTAACGGAGGAGACAGATAAGCTGCCTGGGATTGCTGCTCTGGCCGAGGAGTACTCGCAAACGAAACCGGTCACGGATTATTTTGCGGGGATGTGGAGGGAAGACTTCCTCCTCCAATGCCTCTGGACCGTATCCCCCTTTCGAGCGAGGCGGCCATCTGTGTACACCGCGCCGTCATGGTCGTGGGCGTCTGTGATAGGATCGATAGGCAACCCGCGGACATCCCTCGCTATTTCCGGCAAGATGGAAGTTACCTGTACTCTCCTAGACGTGCAGACTACCCTGGCGTCGTCGCATCAATTCGGAGCGGTGACGGGAGGTCACATGAAGGTCCGGGCCCGCGTCCGAGCACTTGCCTGGTGGAAGCTCGACACGGACCGCCTCGGCCACATCCGCTACGGGCGAGCGGTCCCGCTGACGGCGTTCGAGTCTTCGGACTCGCCGGCGGAAGACCCGCAGATTAGATGCAACGTAGATATCCCGGGAGAATGGCCAGCGAACGAGTTCATACCAATGGTCGGAATGGAGGTCTGCACCGTCAGGGCGAACACGGATCGAATAAGAGCATTTGGTCTCCTGCTTGGACGTGTAGGTGGGCACACGTACCGTCGTGTTGGCTGGATGACGGTTTACGACATAGAGGGCCGCGATTGCTGGTTTGACGAAGACCTCGGGTTGGCCATGTGGGAGGATGTCCTTATCACCTAGTCTTCGTGACCTATAAGGCAACTCGGAAATCTGCTCTAGGTCGTTCCCAAAGACTAAGGCTCAATTTCGGTACATCTGACCAGGCCGGTCCGCAGCCGATGTCAAAACGGATTGCGGTGCCAAGAGCTCGTACACCTGTAGGTTAAATGCCGTGCTAGACTGCCATTCGGTACTAGACAATTACAGGTCCGGGACTCGGAGAATTGTGATGATTCCTGTAACCGGGTAGATAGAAAAGGGGGAGGTGAAGCTGTATATCTGCACTGCTACGCATTGGCGTGCTCTAGTCCATCGGGCAGCAATGTTGCTTTGGTTAATATGTTGGCATTGGTCTGAATCATCTCTCTACGAGGTCGCCTCATTAAAGGGGTTGGCGATTGGCGATAGTTTCTTCTCATAGACCGCAGGCGGGAATAAACCTAGGATAGGGGAGGGTATCGTAGAAAGTGATAAGTCGTGAAAGGCCAAGACTGTAAACAACTGCGGGTACCTGCAATACCTGTATGTAACATTGTAGATCACGAGTTTGGAGATCGATGCGCCTCTTGTGCGGGATTGCTTGATTATCCCATTATTTGTAACACTTTTTGCTAGTCAGCCAGTTCATTAGACAGTGCTGACGGAGAATAAAAATGGAACCTGGAGATGGCGCTGCTTTGTCAAAGACGACAAACAAGAGAAAAGAAGAGCCCAATTTTAATTTGTCTCGTCGTACTTGGGCACTCTTGCTTCATTCAGGTTAGTTGGTAGATACCTAGGTACATAACTGATGCCAGGCCTAGAAGATCAACTGGTCTAGATCCTACCTAGATCCCTACAAGAAAGGGGGGGCTGGGTCCGATTCGAGAACGTCACATAAGAATTACGAGAGCGGGCTCTCAAGACTTGTAAGCCATTAATCAGCAGCCGAGAACGATTTCATCATCCCGTACTGGGGAAACAAGAAAACAGTTTACCAAAACGGGGCACGACCCACCGAGATATGGTCGGAGCCGCAGGTCGGAAGCCAATAGAAACCGGGCTAGTCGTCCTTGGCCGACCGAAAGAGGAAAAGGAGTCTACAGTTTCTGATATCTGATATCACCATTTCTCTAATGTTATAGATCCATCCAATTTTATAGGCAAAAGTACCTTAGGCAACTAGACCTATGTATCATCAGTTTGGTTAAGCATTAACAATATATCAAATATTGTACTTGGGCATTCCTGTTTACAATGACATATGAGAAAGGTGGGAAAACACGAAACTACTGATGACCTACTGTACATACCAGTCCCTGGGGATACCCTAACGGGAATCTTCTCCATGTTCTCAAACTGAGAAACGGAACCCGTAACCAGGCAAGTTACTAAGCACCCTTGTTGACTCTAGATTAATCCAGATGGCGGGCGTCACATCAAAACTAGCAAGACTACCAAGGTACCAGGGTACCAGGGTACAAAGTAGTTAGGTGGCCAAATAGGTAAATGGTGTTTAATATATATCGAGATCACAGCAATACCGTGGGGTGCATTACCAATATACATCAGACGCAAAAGGAAAGGTACCTTTGCGGCAGAATATGCACGAGCTACCCTAGGTACCGGGTTGGCATTGTATATGGTTTGAGATGAGAGCTCCGTTGCTACTCTGCAAAGGCTAGCTCGGCTGCCGGAGGAGGAGGAGTCGCTAAGGGTGGCAGGACCTGGAGGGCTAGACGGAAGGGGGGTGGGAGACCCGACGTCAAGCTTCAAGGCCATCTGTATACTACGGAATAGGATCGTCTTAGTTGCGACATACATGACGCCTTATTAATGATAGCAGAAGCAAAAGTAAGCAGAGGCAAAGCATGAAATCCCCACCCAGCCATCAGAGCGCATTAGCGGCTATTATCCATCGTGTTGAGTACGAGGTATAAAGGTTAACGAGATTCCTCTCAGAGCCTTACTTTATTCTTTTTTACAACTGAACATATCAAAAACATATTGCACAAGTCTTCCAACTACTATCGAACTTTCGAATATATCCATATATCCTTTCCGTACCTTACGACTATATATACCCCTGAATTTTGTTATTCACATTCACAATGGCTCCCAAGATTGCTATCGTCTTTGTAAGTCTTTGCTTCTTCTCCCCATATTATCACATGCAACTATCCAGGTTTACGTGCGGGGTTCGATAGAAAAAGAAAAGGAGAAAACGGGGGGCAGAGGGGAAGCTCATTGACACCAAGCAAGCTTCGACCCCTCCTGTCACAGCTCAAGAGCCGAGACATGCATGAAGTTGGAGAAGTCTCTTGAATGGATGGCGTCTCGTCGATTTGGACAGGCTATGAATCGTGTCCAAGTCAAACAAACAAAATTCCCTTGGCCACGAGTCGTCAACGGCGTATTAAAAGCTAGCCAAACTAACATGTCTTACTCGCTAGTACTCCATGTACGGTCACATCCGCAAGTTAGCCGAGGCTGAGAAGGCCGGTATCGAGAAGGCTGGCGGTACCGCTGATCTATACCAGTGAGTACTACTTCCAACACACGTAGTCATAGTTGCAGTTTTCTAACGGCGGGAACAAAATAGAATCCCCGAGACCCTCTCGTCAGAGGTCCTGGCCAAGATGTACGCGCCGGGCCCGGCTGCCGACATCCCCGTCATCACAGACCCAGCAACACTTGAAGCGTACGACGGGTTCCTGCTAGGCATCCCGACCCGGTACGGAAACTTCCCCGCCCAGTGGCGCGTATTCTGGGACCAGACCGGCAAGCAGTGGCAATCCGGCGGCTTCTACGGCAAGCTGGCCGGCCTCTTCATCTCGACGGCGTCGCTGGGCGGCGGCCAGGAGTCGACGGCGCTCGCGTCCATCAGCACGCTCGCCCACCACGGCATAATCTACGTCCCCTTCGGGTACGCGAAGGCCTTCGCCACCCTGACCGACCTGTCCGAGGTCCACGGCGGCGGGCCCTGGGGCGCCGGCACCTTCGCCGCCGGCGACGGCTCCCGCCAGCCCAGCGAGAAGGAGATCAGCGTCGCCGAGATCCAGGGCGAGGAGTTCTACAAGACCGTAGCCAAGTTCGCCTCCGGCTCCTCCGCATGACTGCATGGTAGTGCCGAGAAGACTCAGCCCAGCACCAACACCACCGCCAACAACAACAACACCACGTCTGACGCCGCCGCCGCGACGCAGGAAGGAAAGAAGAAGGAGAAGGGGTCGGGTCCTTGCGGGTTGCCTACAAAATGCGCGATAATGTAAATGGTCGTTCTCGGATTTGAACTTTAGAGGTTATACCAATTTGCGGAAATTTAATATGAAATTTATTGATCAATAATTCCTACCTGCGTTTCCCCTCCTGTGCAATGTATACTATTTGTATAGCCGCTAACTTCTCAACCGGCGTGCTTGTTCATGTTGCAGGTATTAGATGAAACAAGACTGCCGCACACCGGTCTGGTAGTCTTTTCAAAGTTATACCTATGCAAAAACGCGTCCATGACAATTTATTGCCTAGCTGGGTATCCAATCTCTAACTGTTCTATGCTGGTATATAAATAAATAAAAAAAACCCCTCCAACTCAACTATGTGCATGCTCCTAACCGGGTATATACCTCTCTACCTAACCCCCTAGCCACCACCCCATCATTCCTTAACCTGCCTTTTCACATGCCTTACATGCAGCCACTGCGTCAGCACGAACCCAAGGCCGCCCACAAACAGCGTCGCGGCGCTAAACACGACGAGCCCCCTCCAGAGCGCGTCGTCGTCGGCGCCCCGCAGGATGGCTCCCGCGATCGGCGTGCCGACGAGGACCGCGACGCCGATGCACGCGAACACCATGCCCATGCGCGTGCCGAGGCGCGTCATATCCGGCGTCAGCGCGACGATAGCGCTGGGCGGCAGGCTCGTCACGCCGCCGTTGAAGAAGCCGAACAGCAGCGCGAAGACGACGGTGCCGGCCAGGTCGCGCACGCCGAGCCAGCCGAAGGCCAGGACGCCCGCGCCGAGCGTCATGGCCGCCAGCATGTTCATGCTGCCGAGGTGGTCGGCGGCGAAGTTGGGCAGGATGCGGCCGAAGACGGAGCCCGCGTTGAGCAGGGTGACGAGGTACGCGCTCAGGTCCTGCGATACTACTTTATAATGCAGCGAGTACAGCTGCAGGTAGAAGAAGGGCACGTACAGGCCCATGAAGGCGAGCAGCCCGGCGCCGCAGTAGCTCAGGAACGCCGGCTCCCGCAGTGCTGTGGAATCGATAAAGGCTCTCTTGCGCTTCGGCGGCGCCGCGCGCGGCCGCATGAAGACCAATGGTACAACGGCCAGGCCTAGGAGGATGAAGGCGATGACGCGCGTCGCCCAGCCGAACCCGATCTTAGGCTCCAGCCGGCTGAAGATAATAGGAAACACGATGCCCCCGAGCGGCGAGCCCGCGGACTGGACGCCCAGGGCCAGGGCGCGGCGGCGGGCGAAGTACTGGCTGAGAATAGCGGCGGACGGGAGGAACAATAATCCACAACCCAGCCCAACGCAGACGCCCTGTGCGAGCAGGACCTGCCAGTACGCCGCGCACAGGCTAGTCATAAACAGGCCGAAGACGACGAGGAAGAGACCCGACGCGGTCAGCGCGTGGAAGTGGCCTGCGTCGAATAAGGGGCCCGACACGAGGCCGCCCATCATGAGGAGGGCGCCCTGCAGCGAGCCGATCCAGCTGATGTCGGAGGACGTGCTGGTTTTTAGTAGGTCGGTCTCGTAGTACGTCTGGTACACGCCGAAGGTGTTGACGAGGCCCCACGTCGCCATCATGACGACGAAGGCGCCGAAGACTTGGAGCCAGGCGTCGAGGCCGCCGCTATAGGAGAGGATTAGTAGGTGATTCATTGGGAAGGGTATCGGGCGAGGTTGATAAAATTAGGGGTGTCTAAGCCGTTTCTAAACCGGAATCTCGGCACATATGACTTGACTTGCACGGCTACCCGGGAATAGGGAACAGAGGACAGACACATGTATGAATCCTCCGAGATATGAGACAGGAAGGATATACGTACTCCGGAACTTGGAGGGGTTTCGGGGGGCCGGCCGGCGGCGGCGGTGCTGTGTTTTGTAAGGCTTGCTTGATATCCTCCCTCCGGTCGACGGTGCCTTCGAAGAGCTCCGCCCCCTGAATGCTCAGGTTACTGCTACTGTCCTTTTCACTCCCCATGATGTGCGATCTGGTCTAGGTAGGTAGGTAGGTACCTAGGTAGATAGTATCGTAGTTTGTGGCTTCTGTCTTTTCGCGATGTAGTTGGCAGTCCGGGTTCGCAACTCCGGTTGCCGCCTCTTTCTTGATTTTCCCTACGTAGTTACCCAGGTAGTCGAGACTTTATTAGGCCAAGTTCACGATCGTCATGAGTAGTACCTTGCTGTCTCTGATTTCTGTTGTTATGCGATGAGTTGATCGCTACTCTAGCTTCTCTTATAGAGAGAAGCCTAAAGAAAGATCGTTTCAACCCTCTCAACAGCCGAGAATCGTCTTTGAACCAGTTCCGCTTCCCGTATTCCAGTGATTCGCTCGTTTGATCCAAGATCCTGAGTAGGTGTTGGTGAGAAGAGGAGAGATACCCGAAACATATATGAGCAGCGTATGTACTATTACTAACTGTAAGTCTGATTGGATTAACAAACATTCACTGCTACTACCAAATAGTCCTTATACTCCATATTTAGAGCCAATGGCGCAATCGAAACGGTACACACCTGTGCCGAGATTGATTAATGATCAGAAGGATTATGAAGCAAATACTACTGTTACCTACCGAAAAGTCGGTAGGGGGATCCACCTAGTCAGACCTACCGACCTACTATGTACCGACCTACCTCTTATCTAAGAAATGGGGGCTCTATAACCTTTTCTATCTAACCGACTCGATTTGATTCGGCAAAGGAGCCCACCGAGAATAGTTGTTGGACCACGCCCTTCCGCTGACGATTGAGCTTCGACTTGGCCGTATCAGTAATAAGAACCTCGCTAATGCCGAGCCCGAACGGAGCTTGCCCGGAATCTTGCGTCGTTTACTAATACTCTCATCGGTGTTATCATCTGCGCAAACTCCTATTAAAGTACGCCGCATCTGTTCGGCAAACTCATAGTAAGCCTCCTGAGTGCCAACACTTAAGGTTACAACCATTAGGATTTCTCGAGGATCGGTATCCTAGGTCTCAAACAAGCTTTTCGTTAAGCTTCTCCGACATGAAGCCGGCTAAAATAGACGGGAAACCTGTGCTTAAATAGGAAGAATAATTCGAGATAGCTTATATACCTTACAGGTTTATACCTGAGTATATATATCATCGTTTCGCCCTACACTCTCTTTCTAAGCTCGCCGATCCATAACTTATGTGTAACGGAGGGCGCCTCTCCACCGGTTCCTGCATGTACCTACAACCCCACGACGCCTTTCAAGTATGATACATAATATCATCCAGTTACATTACTTCAGTTATTTTCCAAGAGTCATCCCTTTTATCTAGTCTCATGTCGTGTCATGCTTCTACCGAATTCAATCCAAGAATCTGGTGGTTAGGTGGCAACGGGTTAATGATCCGGCCAGTGAGGATATTATGGTGATTTGACAACCCATGAGAGGTTTTACGGCCTGGATAGCGTAGGCCAGAGCGACCGCGAGAAAATTGGTTATCGAGTGGCAGGTAGTCAGTTGGAACTCCGCTATTCTCTGCCTGAACTGCAGAGCGTTGCATAACTCGGTGACGCATTTCTCCAGGTCTGTGGGAAATACGGTTGACGGAGCGCTCAGTGCTGAGGGTGCTGGGAGTCCGGGTGAGCCGTTGAAGGCTCAATAACAATCTCTGGTAATCTTCCAATTCGCAAACTAGGTAGCTGCGGTGCACCTCCAACTCCTCTCGAAGATCTTCTCATAGAAGTATCGTCGTGGACGGTGTCCGTAGTTGAAAGATCACCGCTTTCCGCCATCCTCTCGACCATATCCCCGACATGTGCGCTAAGTCTTTCTTCACGTCCGCGCGCGGGATCTGCGTAGTCGGGTGGGGGCTCATTAAACATGGGTGTCGCGGCACCAGACCTCACATCATCCAAGCTGACATCTTCATAGTCTGGCGGGGGCATATCCGCGTCACCAAGATCGGCTTCACCAATTATTTCCGGGCTCGATCCGGCGCGCGTATGGTTGCTTCCGGGGCGCGGAGTCGACACCCCCGAGGGTAATGCTGGCGATGGGAAGTCGCTATCAAGACTCAAAACGGAGCTTGCACTTCGGTCGCGGCGATGCGACTGGGCTGAAGGGGATCGTATCGACAGGGCGATGCTGGCCGCATCCGATAGCAATCCTACTCCCTCGCTGCCGTGGCTATTTGCGCGGACCCTGGTACCATTGAGCTGGGCGACACCGAGATCATGATAGCTGACGCTGGAGACGGCGCGTTGTCGCTTCTCCTTGATCTGCCCGTAAGCATCGCGCAAATCATCTACGGCGGTGTCCGCGTGGGCGGCTCGTCGTCGAGCTGCCAATTCGCTCAATGCTATAGTATCGTTGCGGGATCTCGCTTCTGATGTTTGGCGTAGTCGTTCGTCCCGTTCGGCACGCTCCCTTCTCCTAGCTAATCGGATCTGAAACAATGTTTCCATCTCTTCGTCTCGCATGTTTTCCAAGTCCTCGGCGGTGGGATATTCCACTACGACGTCCACTCCGTCACGCTCCCCTTCGCGGCCGAGAACTTGTTCGTTTTCGTTCGCTTTCGTACGGTAGGCTGGTAAAGTCATGATAGATCGGATCGACGTGTTCCTATCTACCTGAGTCGTGCTAGTTCGATTTGTCTCCGAGACGGACGTATTGGAGGCCGAAGCACCACCCCGCGCCCTCCTACCTCGCGTAGTAGTTGTGTCGAGGGACTCGGCATCGGCCGTCTGTTGATATTTACCTCGCTTCGCATTTCCGCCTCTCATTCGCAGTTTTCGGCGTGAAAAGCACCAGAGCAAGAAAACGACGACGAATAGAGCGGCTAGGACACCAACAACCTGAAAGCGATATTCAAGTTAACAACCAAAAAACATACTCGAATGAAACAAGCTTAATTGAATCGTACTTACGATAAAAATCGGGTTAGAAGGGGGGCCGTTATCGTTCCTAGGCAGCAATTTGTAGCACGAGGGACAATTGTCGCGCGTGCCTAACGGCAAAGGAACGGGTATACGATGCGGGAGTAGCATAGTGGAATATAATTATGAACGAGTGACTAGAGTATGATATTTTGCGACTCCGTCGGGGACGGTACCCGATATTGTAGGCTGGCAGCCGACAGCCACGATGTTATCTCAGGATAGGCGCCGTTCGCATGACAACTATACCAAGCTAAGCGCACAACCCAGATATGAATGAAATTGACGGGTCACAATGACGACGATTATGGAGAATCGGTTCGTCCCGGGGCGAGGCTCGTAAGCAAAAGTCCGGTCCGGCAGTGGATTAATAGCGGGATTGGTAACGGAAACGTATGCGAATGATGCGACGACGGCACTAGTCGGAGTAGACTCCACGTAAATAGGCCACTACGATCAGTTTGATATCTGGACCTGAATCCAATAGGGTTGAGTCTAGCAGATACTGTATATTTAAACAGATCTATAGACGAGACGAATCGGAGTCTTCAGATGCCAAGACGGACAAAGCTATTAATGATTTTCGGAACGAACTGTTCAGTTGAAAAACAAAGAGGTAAAACAGGTCGATAGTAGAATAATGCTAGATGTCGGATCAAAAGCTGCACAATCGTAAATCGTCAATGAAATAATAGCAATAAAATTTTGAATGCCGACAAGAGACTTGGAGTTTGGGAGTAAAGATGAAAGGAGACGAGGTGAGGGCGAGGGCGAGGACGAGGATGAAGACGCAGTTGGAGTTGGAAGAAACGGAAGTGGGGAGAAAATGAATAGACGAGCGGCGGGCGGCAAGGTACTAGGTTGCTAACCTCAAGGCCCTTAGCTGCTTTCGCAGTGCTTGCAGCCCTGGAGTACTTGCAGTAGTACTACGAAATAGAGGTACGCATACGTCCCCCACGGTAAGAAATCCAAGGAAGCACCAGTTACATGCAGGCAGGAGGTACATAAGGCAGGCATAGGCAGGCAATGGGACAAGGGTATCGATGACAAGCCCCGAACGCTTCAGCGCTTCTATTCGAGGGCTTGGATTTTCGACGTCAGATTTTAAAGTGAAATGGCACGGAATTTGGTCATCTTTGCCACGTTCAAAACCCGTTATCCAATGTCGATGTCGTTATTCATACGTTATTCATCTGCTATTAAATACTGATAAAAGAGGAAACACACCTCCTAGGACTATACCTGTATGATATGATCCAGATTATCTACGATGAGATCAGCAAAACGTGGACGTACTCCCCCAAGATAGGCAAGAAAGCCTGCAGTGCTTGTCTCGGTTGTCAGCCCCTTTGAGGCTGGTCACCCTTCAAATCCTTCAGAGGCAGAGAGGCTAGACTCGATAGCCCGTTTTCGAACCCGTCCCTGGTCCACCTATGGCCATGGGCCGGTTAGAAACTATATGCATACAATTATTCTAATTATTTTCGAGGACAAGTTGCTGATATAACTACCTAGGTACGTATAAAGGTATTTCAAGATGGATAAATAGTGCCGGTGCCTAGGTGAGCTTTGTTTCTGTGATACGATGTTCAATACGCATCTCTTTATCAGCCCTCACAGAAATTCGGAGATACTGTATATTCAGTAATAAGCTGACTGGATTAGGAGAAACATCTACCCTCGGAACCAAAGAAGGATACGAAGCTCCAATCGTCACTCGCGGTTTGTTCATGCAGGCTGCCTCAACCTGGCCTCTCCGTATCCGCGAGGACAAACCATCGCGTCGCGTTGCTTCTTCAAAACGGAATTGACGATTCTCTTTCGCTACCTACTAGGTTGGATAACGTCATCTCTCCGCCCTACGAAAATTCCAAATTAATTGAAATCATCCATATATCTAGCA
The DNA here is from genome assembly GCA_902806565.1 of Hypoxylon rubiginosum. Taxonomy (NCBI): domain Eukaryota; kingdom Fungi; phylum Ascomycota; class Sordariomycetes; order Xylariales; family Hypoxylaceae; genus Hypoxylon; species Hypoxylon rubiginosum. The sequence goes on along the minus strand of CADCXA010000033.1, from coordinate 65,243 downwards.
CGGAGCCAGAGAGAGAGATACGTGCCCTTCGTGGCTGAGATTCCCCAGTGCCCAGTGCCCAATGCCCAGTATCACGACTGCGCCTTGGTTGAAATTTAGCGTGGTCCCCCCTCGTTTCCGTCCCTGGTTTAATAATGGTCCTAGGGCTGCCAGGTCGCTGGGACTTTTTCCTGCGCGAGGGTGACATCGCTTTGCATGCCCACCCCCTACCGATTATCGCCAGCGCTTACAGTTTAAACACCTTCAAAAATTACCCTTTAGGTCCTAGTTTCGAATTCCCACCCCCTGGATGCATTGCGCACGTTGCCGTGTCAATGTAGTCGGCCATGGCAGTGGCAGTGGCAGTGAAGACGAAGTCGTCCTCATTATCGTCGCCGATCAGGCACGGACGATACCGAAATCCCTTACTTCGCGGCTTTCACATTTTCTTACTGCGCGCTGAAGCTGAAGCTGAAGGGTCTCGGAGACTAGAGCTAACAGAGCTAACAGCTTGTAAGACATACAATTTACGAGGTTCCTTACTTTAGCGCATGGCATGTGAGACATGTCTTTCGATTCTTCCTTATTGCTGCGAGCCGTGGCCAATGATTACTACCGATCTCACACATTTAGCTGAATGGTGAGACATGCGCGCATTAGTGGAATTGACGATGCCTTCAGGAAAGATAACGTGTGTTGCCGCATTTAAGAAGCAAAGGGAAGTTCTACCAGATACTCAGCTACGATGAAGGGATTTCTTCAACAAGCTTCCTCGATATGTTATCCCGGAGAGTATATGTGTATTATGTTTCACTGGCCTCGCGAGGTTTTGCTTTTAGGGTTGCTTACATATTGTAGGCGGGCTGCTGTCTCATTTATCTACAAGGAATGTCAACGGTACAGCTAGCCATGTATATGACAGCCTACCGTCGCATCCTGTCAGCCACGGCGGTTCATGTGTGTCTGACACCCATAATCTCAGAAAAATAATTGTCACATTTGCGCCTTCAAGCTGAAAATTCAATTTAGCTGCTTTTCATTTAGCTAAAAAGCTTCGCCCGTACCCAATACCTAACAGAAGCTCCCTGATAGCAACGAACCTAGGCGTATATATTGCAAAGAGTGATCCATTTACAACCTTCATGATACATTGTTATATCAAGCTATAACCACGGTGATCTCCTGACTCCTGAGATACCCAAGATAAGATAACATCAGCTACCCAAACCTCTTCTCAAACTTCTTCAGCATCCCGGTGACGCCCTTCTCGAGCCTCTCCGCGTTCTGCCCGAGCTTGCTCGGCCCCCCCTCCGGCTTGGGCTTGTAAACGCCGTACTTAGCCGCGTGCTCCTGCTCCGTCGGCCGGTACAGCTGCTGGTGGATGCTGTAGTCCGCCGCGCCGGGCGTCTGCTGCTGCGCGCTACCGAAAGGGTACTGCGCGTAGCCTCCCGGGGGCGGCGGGGGTAGGCCGGGGCTCTGGACCGGAGGGGGAGTCGGGTGGTGGTGCTGCGCGCTCTGCGGCGGGGGCGCGAAGCCAGGAGAGCCGGGGAAGTTGGCGCCGTAGGGGCTTGCGAGACCCGGCGACGCCATGCCGGACACCGGCATCGTCGTCGAGCGCTGCAGGTGTGCGAATTGGGGCGGCGGGAAGCCTGGGCTTGCTATGCCTGGGGTTGGCAGGCCGGGGCTGATGAGGCCGGGCGTCGGCAGGCCGGGACTCACGAGACCGGGATGGGTTGGAGGCCCAGGTAGACCGGCAGCACCTGGCGGAGCTGAGAAGTTTGTCGCTCCGTACCCGGGAGTATAGGGTGGCGCATAATCGCGTGCGACGGCCGCCGCGAGGGGATCTCGTCCGTCCTCTTCTATCGGAGGGGGAGTCTTCTCCCGATGTATCCTCTGTTCGGCGGCGGGTGGTGCGGCCGGATTATACGCGATCGGCGCGAAGTTCTGAGGCGAAGCTCCCTTGCTGTCCAGCCCAGACCCTGACGTCGGGGGAGGGGCAAATGAAGGAATACCCTGCGGTGCAGGTTTAGGGCTCGAGTATCTCGGGTCTGAGATGGCGACATTTTCTAATTTCTGTACTAGGGGATTCGCGTCGTGGGACTGGCCGTACGGGAGCGGCGGCGGGCCTGGCTCATCTGCAACTTCTACTTGAGCCGGCGGTAAGACCCTTCGCACGCCGTTGACAAACTGTAGAGCGTCGGCCTGAGTCCAGAAGTAGATATCGACCGAATGGAGCTTGTAATGGTATTTGCTCTCATTACGCGGGTCGTACGTTGGAAGATGCCACTGGCTTGGGTCTGTGGGCGCACCGGGCACCCCTTCGACTACGATGCTCACGAGACATTGTTGCTTGTAGGAATACCGGATCCGTGTTCTATCCAGGACTACATCGAACAGTCATTAGGATACGCGCAAGGTACTGAGCAGATCTGCTGCGTAGTTCTTACATCCATCAAAGGCATCTTGGTCGTCTCTGCCCGGTTGGTTTGCAATCTCAACGCGCGCTCTCCGATCGTTCGCATTCTCAAACAGGTACACGTAAGATCCCTTGTCGAAGCGATGATGCAGCGGTTTCGCTTCGGGCGATCCGTAAAAGTAATGAACGTCCGCGAAGCTATTACGAAGGAAGAAAGTTCAGTCACTGTAATGTTCTGGATATCCTAAACATCGTCTATCCCTTTGGCACCGGGCACTTACAGCGTCGCAACGTTCTCCTCACCAGGCCGAACAGCCATCTCGGTCGTGATTCGGCCTTTTCCAAGGGCGGTGCGCTAGTACAGCAGAGAGTGATGACTATATTTAAGTATGGGTAGGCAGACGTAATTCAATGCCGTTCTTCATGTAGCGAAAAGTCAAAAGTCGACCGGAAGCTTCAAAATAGTCTCGAGTCCAAGGTGGAAAAGGAGAAAGAGAAAAAGAAACCTACCATTTACGCGGAAGCTCTCAGAAAAAGATGACACCATTAAATGACGATCACTCTACCTTAGACGCCTTTTCTAAATAAAAATCATTTGCCTACCAGCCCGTACCACCCAAGTCACTGCCCATTCGACCCTGCATAAGGTGAGGGGAGGATGAGAAGAGACGAGCTGCTTCGGCGCTTAACCGCCCACTCCCACGTTCAGGAGCTGCGATAGTGGGGGATTTCTGCCGGCCAATGAGGGGTATTGACTTGAGTGTGGATCCCTGATTAGCTCTAGCTCCCTTATCGATAGACGATGGAAGACTCCATTTTGAATTGGTTCGGCGGTTGAATATTCCGTCCAATTTTCAATTGAAGCCGTAAGGTGGAAGACCCACTTCTTCTTTTTCGTCTGTCCCCATTGGAATCTGGTGATAGCTTCAAGATTGCACCCCGTAGCAATTCCCAGCACCGCACGGGACAAAGTCAACAAAAACCGACCTGGGGGAACGACTACGAAGAACCACCGTCCAAGATGGGGCTCATTAACATCGTCAACATGTGCTCGCACCTACAAAACGCGTCCCGCGCGCGGCTGGGCCTGACGTCGGTCCCGCACACCAAGTACAACCTGGCCCTCGCCCTCGCCATGCACCGCGCGGGCTTCCTCTCCTTCGTCACGCGCGGCGGGCCCCACCCGCCCGACCCGGCCTCCGTCGCCACCTACGAACCCGAGCCCCTGACGACGGCCAACGTGGCGCGGCAGCGCCTCTGGGTCGGCCTCAAGTACAACCCGGGCAACAGCGAGCCGGTATTCCGCTCCGTGCAGCCCATCTCCAAGCCCAAGCGCGCCTCGTCCGCCAACCTGAGCAGCCTCGAGCGCCTCGCCCGCGGGTTCGACGCGCACCCGCACCGCGGCCTCAACCTCGGCGAGTGCATCATGCTGAGCACCGACCGGGGCACCCTCGAGATACGCGAGGCCATCGAGCGCAAGGTCGGCGGTACGCTGCTGTGCAGGATCAGCCCGTGATCTCTCCGGATATCTTGAAGCGTTTGTAGGCGGAGAAGAAGAAAAATATTTGGGAGGTGGGGAAGACAAGGAGATGATGCTACATGGTGGAGGTGAAAGAGAGAGAGAGAGAGAGAGAGAGAGAGAGAGAGAGAGAGAGAGAGAGAGAGGCAGATATGAATTATCTACTCTACGCAGAAGAAGATAAAGCGAAAGTGGGAAAGCCTAGGAAAGGATACAGACGGACATCCCACCGTAAAGGGGACATACGACGACGACGAAGAAATCCCCTACAGAGGCTCGCTATTTGCGGGTACGGTCTCACAAATACATATACTACGTGTAATATTATGGGCACAGGACCCGCGTACTCGAAAGAGCACGCAAGGGTGGATGGGATATAGAGCGTGGTAGACTCGTATAAAAATTAAAAATATCTACTTACTACATAACCTTTACCCTATATCTTACCAAGCACAGATCCTTGAAGTCTATAAAACTAGTCGAATTATAAGAATTTACGCAAGCACATTTGAAACAAATCCACGGAAAATGTGCCACCCGCAAATGCAATGCCATCGCGAGCAACCTATAAACGGCCATATTGAGAAGAACTGAAGCAGTCTATTCTCATCAAAGGCTACCTACCTCTTGATATGGTAGCCCGTAGTAAATATGTAGTAAGTAACGCTCGCCCCTAAGCTACATCTGATCCGAAGACAACCAACCCCTTCTCTCCCGTCCTATTCCGCGACAAAAGGGACAGCGATGGAACTTACAACGCAGATCTAATAGGTAAGGTAAGGTAAAGGTATGCCGGCCAGTGCCGTGGGTATGTATGAGTGAAAATAACAAAGGAGCCACCGCCACGCCCCAACTCCCAGTTCGATGCAACAAAAACTTGCACCTGGATGGAACAAGACGAAAAAAATCGAAAACCCGCTATGCTACCGCTGGTATTTTGATTTTGATTTTTTCTCGAAGAGTGAAAAAAGGTATCATTTACGCCTCGCCGAATACAAACAAGTTACGACTCCCCTTGTTTTTTCCCTTTTACAAGACCCTCCACCTCAGATGGGGACATGCTTTGCGAAATCCCGTTGGTATGTTACCTAAGCATCATCCCCAGGAGAGATCTCCGACTTCGCCTCGTCCGTTTCGGCTTCTTCCATCTTAGGTGTTTCAGTAGGTTCCTCGGCTTTCACCTCCTCGACATTTTCCACCTTAGGCTCGACAGGCTCGGGCTGTTCTTCCTCAGCCTCAGATTCTTCAGCTGTGCTATCGTCTTCCTTCTCGGCTGTCACAGGCTCGTGGTTTATTTCCAAAGCAGGCTGCTCGTCTTCAGACTGTTTGTCTTCAGGCTCCTTGGGCTCTTCAATTACAACAGCGGGTTCTATAGCAGGCTCCGCGGTTGGTTCCGCGACAGGCTCCGCAAGATTCTGGTCGACAGGCTCCGGTATGGCCTCTTGGACTACATCTTCGATATCCTCCACCTTCGCGGGGTCCTCGGTAATAGTCGGGACTGCTGCCGCGGGTTCGGCTGATTCTTCGACGGAGTCTTCTCTGCTTTCCCCCTTGCTGCCCTCGGCAACTGTGGGCTCAATTACGGCCTCCGCTTCTGTCTTCTCTACAACAGGCGTAGCGGCAGTATCAGTTGTGATCTTGGCTACCTCGATGGCTGTCTCGGCCGTCTCAGTCTGAGCGACAATTGGCGCAACTTCCTTCGCTGTTGTAGCTTCCTTGTCCAGTGGTTTCGTCGCATCTGCTGCCACTTTGACCTTGTTGGTCGATGACTGTATCTTGGCCGCTACCTTCTTCGCGCTTCCTTCAACATCCTTCACTACAGGCTTCTTGGGGACAGCTGAAGGCGCACTTTGTTTCCGAGGTGGTGTGGTAGGCGCCTTGTCTGAGGTCTTGCTAGAGCTGCTCTGAGTTGGTCTCATCATACGTGCGAGAAAGCTCTCGTCGACGTGACTCTCCCTCTTGGAAACTGGGTGGTCCCTGGCTGTTGGCTTAGGTGGAGGGCCGAGGCTAGGGCGTGGTCGGCTAATAGTCGAACTCTGACGCTTCAGGCCCTTCGTATTTGACGTGGTGCCCGCGGCGGAAATGCTCGCTCTACTAGAGGATCTATGCAGCGTAGGGCCCACGTTTAAATGCTGAGCATTTCCGGAAGCTCGAGACAGCGACTGTCTAGGAGGATGAGCCGTGCTCCCAGTTCCAAGCTTCGAAGCATAAGCGGCGGTAGGGGCTGTAAGCGAAGCAGGCAGCTTGATTGGCCGAGTAGGCGACTTAGGCTTCGGCTTTACAAATCCAGTTCCCGATGGAGGAAGGTCAATGGGGGCTGGCTTCTTCCCGGATGTTGCCGCCGCCTTTGCAGTGGCCGGAACAGTCGTCTTCTTCGGGCCATCGTGATCTTTCGAAGCAGGTGCCGCCTTCCTCTGGTGTACTAAGCTCGGGGCATTTGACACCTTCGATGTACCGGCGGTGGCTGGCTTGATGGTATTAGGCGACTTGGGAGCCTTCGATACAGATTTAGCAGATGTCGATATTGGAGTAGCCTTGGGAGCTGATTTCGTGGCAGCCGTGCTTTTTGTTTTGCCGTTTGTCACGGACCCATTGGTTCCTCTCGCAGGGCTTGTGCTATTCCCCCTTGTCGCCGCCTTGTCTGTTGGGTTTCCAGGCAGCAATCGGGTCTTGGTCTCCTCTTCGTCTATGACCTTGTCTGGATTCGAGTTCGGGGCAAGATTAGGACCCCGAGCTTCCTTCTTGAAAGAGGGATTGGAGGGTGCGGCTAGTTTGGGCGACTCGGGAATAGCCTCCTGGCTTAGATTGGTCTTGAAGGAAGAATGGTTCTTAGCCATATTCTCGGCAAATAAGTCGGCCTTTTCTAGTGCCGGCTGTGGTGTAGTAGCTTCGGTATCGTTACTGAGTCTTCGACTAGACACTGAGACCGAGTCTCCGCTGTGTTCTCTTCTCAATCCTACACGGCCGTCCTTTTCGATTGCTACGAAGGTGGTTCGAACTTTGGAAAGGGGTCGAGGTGAATGAGAGGGAGAAGGAGACCCTAGTTGAAAAAAATCAGAGTATTAGCTACGGTAGCCTAGGAATGATTGGCGCCTAGCAATGACAATAAATGACGTAGCCAACGCGGTTCGGGATTCGGAATGGATATGAAATTGTGGAGTTGATCCAAATAGTTTGTTTCTAGGGGGGGATCTATGGAGGACTGTGCCTATACAGACTGATAGGTAGGAATGGGCAAGGAATTGGAATAGTTGTAGGTAAGTTGGGTATGGGAATCTTTGAAATAAGAGGTATCGTACCGACTGATGAGAGACCACCCGGGCCAGGAGATCTTCCTCGATCTGGAGGGTTGTTCTCGCCTCTCTGTTCGAACATGGCGCGAAGGTTCCTGACTCCAGACATGGTTAGGTCTGGTTGCGACTGGTTGTCTGCGAAATATGTAGCCGTGGATGAGCAAGAAGAGCTCCGATCAGTTTGCTACTGATCATATATCAACAATTGTCACCGCGGGAGAGTGCAGCTGCCGTTTGCAAGGATGGATCGCATGCCCCTTAGTTGTGTCTTGGGAGGTCGGGAAAGCGATTTGCGGCTTGTTGGTTGAAGATTGAATTCGTGTCTTTTAGGAAGTTGAAGACAATTTCGAGCTTCGGAAAGGCTGAAAGGGGACAGAGCTAGCTAGTTTGCTTCGGTCCAGGGGTAAGGGTAAGGGTAATTAAAAGCTATTGGTGAAGTTTAGGTCCAGTTCGTCAAAAGGGGGTCCCGAGACAAGAAGACAAGTAGACAAGTCTGTAACTAAAGGTAAAGACGACAACTTGGCGACGAAGTCGGAAGCCGAACTTGCTTGCTTCAGAAGGTAAGGGTAAAATACTAGCTGCTAGAAAAGAGGGAGCGACGGGATACAAAGTGGCAGAATAAATCAAATGTTTGATTGTTTGTTGATATCAACGTCGTCGCGAGCGATAGGATGAAAATGCGCAACTGTTATTAGAAGAAGTTGAGGGTCAAGCTTCGAATTATTTGGTGGCATGTGGCCTAATAAGGCGGCCTAAAAAGACTTGGGTCCTGTAATAAATTACCCAGTTAGCAGCTATCTTGGCACCTTACATTGGTAAGGCAGGGGGGAATAATTTCATCTTTCTTCTGATGCAGAAAGCAGAAAGTGGGTTCAGGGGCTTGCATGAACCCATCAACTTTGAATTCCCAAAACGTGTCTAACCTTTGTACCGAGGCGACCTGATTCTCTTTTTTATCGTATTTCAAGTTACTAATGTATGTATTCATATATACTACATACATAGGTATTCGCATATATTACTACTTCCCAATGCTATCGTTCCTACATAGAAGAGCCCGTGTCATTGTGATGAGTTGAACACGATGATGAGTTGAATAGATGACGATGTATGGTTGAGTATATCTCTATGGAGCTTACATCACTGACTACATACCTGGTCTTCAAGGCAACACTTGAATACAAGTGATTCTCAATTATCGTATCACCTTTTCCTTCAACATCGCGCATAGACTTCTAGAACTGAATGGACGGCGCAAAGTATTGGATATTGGTTAATAGTCCCAAGCCTGTGGCATCGTGGCGGTCTCTATTCCGTGGTGGATGACTCCTTTTTCTTCTTCAAATTAAGAACCGCTTCGTCGGTGTTTTCCATGTAACCTCAGCAACGGCGTCAGGTGTCAAATATTACAGGCTCGGGGTGCTCAGGAGGTAGGTAGTTTTTGTGCCTCTCTGTTTCTCTCGGAGCGCTTAGAAGCCACACGACATTAACGATAGATGAATGGCACGTTTCAAGTCAATTCCCATTGTGAGCAAACAACTTTGCCCCTCTTAAGATCTCCTTGTATCATAGTATGCAGCCGAGTATGATCAGGGAAACCCCTTAGGCGAAACGGATGGTTGTGAAAGAGGCTAAGAGGCCCGAACGGGAACATCTTTCAAGGAGTGTGCATGCAATTAATGACTTTCATGCAAGCATTTTGCATTTTGACAGATGCCTATCGTGCCGTTACATCTAAACATGCCGCACTGCCAGACTGCATATCGCATTGGCTGATTGGGCTTACATTAGTACATTATGCAAGGGAAGCGAAATAGAAGCTCTTTTAAATGTGATGCATCAAATCGAGATTTATATCAATTAGTACCTAATGTACACAAGAGTTGTAAGGGAATCCCTTGCACGGTTTAGCCCCGACAGAACGGAGCCCCTGCCTGTCTTGCCTGTGGGCCCTGGGAACCCCTGCCGGCACCTTTCCCCTGGGCTCCGATCCCGGCAAAGACATATGCCCCACCACCACATGTGCAGTTATTTTTGGTTACACCGGTACAAGAAATTTTATTCGAGAGCTCTTGGAATTGAAGCTTTTCACTACAAGACCAAGCTGCAATTGAACCGTCAGAATGGCTTCCCGACTTCTCAGAATAGGTGAGCAGACACTACGAACACCATAGCACTCGAATATACAAAAATATTACCTCATACTCCCTTTACGTATCTAACAATGCCTCCCCCCTGACCAGGCCTCATCCCCGGCGACGGCATCGGCCGCGAGGTCATCCCGGCCGGCCGCCGGATCCTCGAGGCGCTCCCCTCGTCGCTGGGCCTCCGTTTCGAGTTCGCCGACCTGCACGCCGGCTTCGAGACGTTCGAGAAGACGGGCGCCGCGCTCCCCGACCGCACCGTCGACGTGCTGCGCGGCGAGTGCGACGGCGCCCTCTTCGGCGCCGTCTCCTCCCCCTCGAAGGCCGTCAGGGGCTACTCGAGCCCCATCGTCGCCCTGCGCAAGAAGCTCGACCTGTACGCCAACGTGCGCCCCGTCAAGTCCGTGCGCGGCGACGCCGCCCGCAAGCCCATCGACATGGTCATCGTCCGCGAGAACACCGAGGACCTGTACGTCAAGGAGGAGAAGACGTTCGACCGCCCGGAGAGCGAGGGAGGTAAATACGCCGAGGCGATCAAGCGCATCTCGGAGCGCGCGTCCTCGCGCATCGCGACCATGGCCGGCGAGATCGCCCTCCGCCGCCAGAAGATCCGCGAGTCCTCCCCGCCCGGCTCGTCCATCCACGAGCGCCCCCTCGTCACCATAACCCACAAGTCCAACGTGCTGTCGCAGACCGACGGCCTCTTCCGCACCGCCTGCCGCGCCGCCCTCTCCGCCCCCGAATTCGCCGGCGCCGTGGCCGTCGAGGAGCAGATCGTCGACAGCATGGTGTACAAGCTGTTCCGGCAGCCCGAGGCCTACGACGTCATCGTCGCGCCGAACCTGTACGGCGACATCCTGTCGGACGGCGCCGCCGCCCTCGTCGGCTCGCTAGGTCTGGTCCCCAGCGCCAACGTCGGCGAAGGGTTCGCCATCGGCGAGCCGTGCCACGGCAGCGCGCCCGACATCGAGGGGAAGGGCATCGCGAACCCGGTCGCCACGCTGCGCAGCACGGCGCTCATGCTCGAGTTCCTCGGCGAGGAGGAGGCCGCCGCCCGGATCTACGCCGCCGTCGACGCGAACCTCGAGGAGGGCAGGCTGCTCACGCCGGACTTGGGCGGCAGGGCGACGACGGAGGAGGTCGTGGTTGATATCCTGAAGAGGCTGTAGGTGATATACATCCTACTTGATTAACGTGGGTTCTCCAAGACAATCGAAATAAGCTATAAAAGAAAAAAGGAGAGGGCGCATGGAAAAAGGAAGACCAAAAATATACGGGCGGGTAAAAGTTATCTATGCTCTAGATGCTTCATGATACCAATCTAAAATACATACTTAGGAGTCACGAAATATCGACATGGCCACATTCCGCAATGGAGAGAAGAGTTTCTTATTTTCCCATTCCGAACCTCTAACCAAGCATGCGCAGGTATAATGAACCTGCGCCCTTCTACCTTTCGTACGCGCAATAAGCTGTCTATACGCCGCCTCCTTTTTAGCCCAAAGCACGTATAGGCAAGCCTGCCTATATATATATACACGCCTCGCATATCTCGGTGTAGTCGTATTATAATTTGTACATGCGCATCTCATTCCCTCGTAGATCTTTAGCATTGGTCAGGCGTGTAAGCGTGATCATCAAACCCGAGCAGTGAACCCAAGGCCGTATAACCCGTTCCTCAGGGGTACCAGACAATTAAGCACTTGCTCATTTGACCACTCGATTAAGCGTAGGTATCCATACTTAGACAGATACTCAAGACGGAGTTGCACGGCAAAGCCCCTTTCTAGCCACGAACACATGGCATACTCTAAAGCCGAATTATCTCTACTTGGCTCTCTTAGCCTCAAGCTCCTTTTGGTACTTGGCGACCAATTCTTTCCTGTAGAAATCATTAGTAAATATGACCATTTTCACCTAACATCATAAAGAAGGGGGCAAAGGGAGAAAATAGGAAGTAGGAGAGAGCCGACGAGAAAACATACTGCAAATGCGGCGGCGCCGCGGCGTAGTGCGAGAACTCCATGCTGAACTCGCCCTTGCCCTGGGTGGCGGCCCGGAGCTGGGTGCTGAAGCCGAACATGGCGTTGAGGCTGCAGTCGGCGACGAGCGTAAAGTCCTCGGCGCCGATCTCGGTGTCGACGATGGTGGCGTTGCGCTTGTTCATCAGCATCAGGATGTTGCCCTGGAACTCGTTGGGCGCCGTGATGGTCGTCTTCATCAGCGGCTCCAGCACCTGCCCGCCCGCGTCCGGGAAGACCTTGCGGAAGGCGAACTGCGCCGCCATGCTGAAGGCGAAGTCGGACGAGTCCGTCACGTGCGTCGCGCCGTCGTTGACCACCATGCGCGCCCCGATCACCTTGTGGCCCAGCAGCGGGCCCTTCTCGCACGCGATCTCGAAGCCCTTGCCGCAGGCCGAGATGAACTTGTCCGGGATCGCGCCGCCCACCACCTGGTTCTCGAAGCTGTTCTTCTCCGGCTCCGGGTTCGGCTCGATAAACCCGACGACGCGCGCGAAATCTCCGGGTCCGCCCGTCTGCTTCTTCAGCAGGTAGTCGAATTCGGCTTTCTGGCCTATGGTCTCGCGGTACGCGACTCGGGGCTGGCCAGTGGTACAGTCGACCTTGTACTCTCGTCTCAGGCGCTCGATGTAGATTTCCAAGTGCAATTCACCCATGCCTGAGATGATCGTCTCTTCGCTCTCGTCGTCGACGTATAGTCTAAAGGTGGGATCCTCACGCTGGAATCTGTTCATGGCCTTACTGAAGTTGTCGGCATCCGTGCTTCGCTTGGGCTTGATGGAAAGCGACATGACAGCGTCGGGTACGAACATGGAAGACATGGTGTACGGCAAGTTTCCATCCGTGAACGTGTCGCCAGAGGCGCATTCGACGCCAAACACGGCGCAAATCTCACCAGCACCGACTTCGCTAACATCCTCCATTTCGTTCGAGTGCATACGCACGATTCGAGGGATCCTGACTTTCTTATCTGTTCGCGAGTTAAACAAGTAAGTACCCTTTCGTAACGTGCCCTGATATACCCGGATATAGGTGAGCTGGCCGTAGTTGTTCTCTTCAAGCTTGAAGGCCAAGCCGACAAATGGTAGCGAGTTGTACGGCACCAGCTTAGTTTGCGCCTCGTCCCTAGTACGGTCCAGGGCCACATTCTCGACATCGGCGGGGTTAGGTAGATAATCGCAGACACCATCGAGTAGAGGCTGGATTGACTTGTCGGCCAGGGCGGAACCCATCATGACGGGCGAGAACTTAAGGGCGGTGGTGGCTCTACGGATAGCGTTCTTGATCTGTTCGTTCGTCGGCGTGGCTTCTTCCAGGAAGATCTCGGCCATTTCGTCGTCGACATCAGCAAGCTTCTCGATCAGTACCTGGCGCTTTTCTTCCGCGAGCTCTTTCAAGTCTTCGGGAACAGGGCCAACCCGGACAATCGTTCCCTTAGGTCCCTCGCTGTAGATGGCTTTCATGTCTATTAGATCCACGACGCCTTTAAACTGGTCCTCCGCGCCAATCGGTATTTGGATGGCCGCGGCGGGGATTTTTAGCTTGGAGTTGATCTGCTCGACGGCCTTCCAGGGATTGGCACCCATGCGGTCCATCTTGTTGACGAAACTTATTCGGGGAATATTGTATCGCTTCATCTGCCTGTCGACTGTGATGGTCTGGGACTGGACGCCGCTGACGGCGCAGAGAATCATGACGGCACCGTCCAGAACTCTCAGGGCACGCTCGACCTCAATGGTGAAATCAATATGACCCGGCGTATCGATCAAGTTGATGTGGTACGTCTCCTCCTTGCCATCTTCCACCTTCTTCCAGTCGCAGAAGGTGGCGGCAGACTGAATAGTAATTCCTTTCTCTCGTTCGAGTTCCATAGAGTCCATCTTTGCGCCTGCGCCGTCTCTGCCTCGCACTTCGTGTATAGCCTTGATTCGCCCCGTGTAGAACAGTACTCGCTCGGTAGCGGTCGTCTTTCCGCTGTCAATGTGTGCCTGTTCGCCATATTTAGTATTCCCCTGCCGCCTTGCCTAGTATCAAGCCCGATCGAAACATACGGCAATACCAATGTTGCGCACTCTCGACAGTCGCTTCTTCTCCTCTGGGCTCATCTTCGCTAGAACGGCTTCGGGCGTGAGGCTAGCAGCCTCTTCGGCGGCTCGCTTCAAACTATTGGAGAATACTAGTCAGTTGGCTTGTCTCTTGCCTGTAATCTACGTGCTCTGGGCGTTCGAGAAGCTTACGCAGCGCTAGCGGCCGCATTTACAGCAGCATATCTCGGCTTGGTGAGGTTAAAGTATCTACGGCCCTCAACTTGCAACGGAGCAATGATCAATGGCGTAGGGGAACGGGTACCGGCGCTGGCACCGAGAACCCTCGAGCCCACGCTTAGGAATTGAGGGCTACATCTCGATCCCACGATCCGGTTGCCATTGAGGACAGACACTGCGCGTTGAACCCTCATTTTGGGCAAATCACAAGTGAGTGTAGAAAGAAAAGAAATGAATGGAAGGATGAGGCCGCCGCAGTGTCTAATTCGATGTCCTCCGTCGGTCTCTCTCTCTCGAAATGAAGCTTAAGAAATTTTTGGAACGATAACAGCTTATCGGGGAATTTAATGCCGCCTCTAAAGGGACCACTCACAGCGCGCTAATTGCGCATCTCTCCTTTTTATCAGCGGGCAACATGCACTAGCACTTAGAGGTTAGGGGGGGTACAGCAGCTATTATTTGCCGCACGTTTAGTTGATGCTATCTCCATTGAGCATTGATAAATCCGAAGCCATGCTGCTGTCTGCTACCTCTTATAAGTCAAATTCTAAGTCAAATAAAATATCATTTCTTTATTTTTGGTCCTTCACATTTCTAGAGTTAGGGACATAGTAGTTTGAGTGCTTATGTCCGTTGCCATTGATATATACGCCCTTGGCCATATGGAACATCTATCCAGCCTTTGCTTTGGTTTTGCTATGAACACGAGACTTCACTGCTTGCCACTGCTTGTCGGTCAGCCTCTTTCGACCTCCCGAGATTAGGACCTGCTTGGGTTTTGCTGTCTTAGGCAAATCCAGCCTTGCTTTGCCCAAATGTTCTTCATGCTCCTCGGAGTCCCTTGAAATTCAAATCGGTATGCGTAGTGGACACTACGCATAAAAATGCCAACCCATTACCACCCTGATTTGCCATGAATGCGTTAACCGAATGCGACTCGCAGAGAAATGACACAACGACGGTGATAAACGACGAATAATGCACAATTCAACCTCGACCCAAACGCCTTGAATGGAAGATCCCTTATAGAAGGAAGAATCCGCTACCGACCATCATAAGGCTCATGCTGACGCCCATGACAGCTATCCGTGACCAATCGAAGGCTGGCAGCAGCATTGACGCGGCGGACGCTGCATCATCCTTGAAACCTCCGCTGGCCCCGTACGTCGGGGTCGTGAGCGAACCGCTCTGGGTGACCTCTGCCTGGTTCGGGGCCGCGGTGGCCGAGGGAATCTGGGCGCCTTCGCTGGGGAACGCGATAACGTTGGAATCCGTAGCGTTGAAATCGGTAGGCGCGAGCGCAATCTCGTTGTTCACCAGATCGTAGACGACATAGGCCGATCGTAAGAAAGTGTCGCCTAGGAGGTAGGTAGAGGTGCTGAAGTTCTGGAGGCCGAATTGGCAAGCAGCCTGACCGCTGTGCTGGCCGCTCGGGAACGTGTAGGGGTCACCGTCCGCGAGCGACACGACAAGCTCGTCCATCGTAACGTTGATAACGGGGCCGCCAGAACCGCCGAATCCGAACGAGAAGTGTCCCGCGCTGTTTTCCATATTACAGGGGAGGAGAGGTACGCCGTACTGAGGATAGTACTCCGCGCCCACCTCCCGCCATACCTGCTCCGCCAAGTCCGTAGGGAGGTAGCTGAAAGTAGTACCGGAATCGAGAACGACGGGGATAGGGAACTCAGAAGAGGATAGAGAATCGGCCCCCGAAGACGACACCGCTTGCAAAGATGTCATGGCGACGGTGAAGGACGTAAAAGCTTGGGACGAAGAGTCCTTGTATATGTTGATGCGAGTGAGGTCGCCCTGGTACTTCTCCGTGTCGATTCCTCCGAATAAGATACTGCCGGTGTTGGCATCCAGGTCGTTCAACCACAAGCTGTAAGCGTTGGTGTTAATAAGGCCTTGCTTCTGCAACAGCACGGGCAAGTTATCGTATGAACTCGAGGCGGACTGAGTATTGGCGACAATAGCTTCGTTCAGCGCGTATCCGACACCGACAAGCCCGTACGGGATATCCGTCCGGAGACCGAGACCCATAGTCATATTGTCCAAGGTAGCCCCACCGATTTCAAAGGTCTCTGTGATGTAGTCACCTTTAGAAGAACTACCGTCGACGTAGGATATACTAAATTCATTTTCGCCCACAACTGTGAAGGAAGTAGAGGCGCTTTCGTCGACTAAAAGCAAGTTAGAAACGAGGATGTCCTTCTAATAAAGAAGCGTCAGAAACTCGTCCAGTATGCACTTACAGGAGCCAAAGGTGCAGCCATCATCCCCGGATTGTTCGCAAACGCTGGCACTACTCGAAGGTACCCAGATATCACTAGAACCCGTATCCAACTGTAATGTCAGGTTTTGGGCAGGCGTGCCGACCTGGCAGGTAGCAAAGTACCCTCCTCTGAGCTTCTCGTTCGTGATGACTTCCGTAAATGTGTCGCCTTGTCGCCTGGTAAGCTTGTTGGATGCGGTTTGTCTCTTTACGATATCCCACTGAACAACCTGAGCTTGCGCGACGGATGCGACTAGCGCACCCGCCACAAACGAAGTGGTGGTTCTCATATTTCGGAGCTAGGATGTTACTCGAGGATCGAAGAATCGGAGCCGTCTAGATCCTCTAATGCGGAATTCGCTAGGGAAGTGGTATGCTGTAGCACGTAGAGACCAGCCAAGAGTTTCGTGGGGTCGTCAAGTACCGGGGGGAGGCAAACGAGTTCAGGGTCCTCGCGGGATGACGCGGCTCGCTATGTGTGGGATTGACCACGGGATAGGAAGGGGTGAATAAAGTAGGGAAACGAAAAAGGTCGAGAGACAGTGAGACAGTTTGTGGGAGAACTGTGAAGATTAAAAGAGGGATTAGAGCCTAGGCAGAAGAAAGTCTCGGCAAGGGAAGGGAAACAAAGAGGCAGTGAAGAGATGAGATTCCGTTGGTAGGTGAAAAGTAGAAACTAATAATAATACTGTAGCTGCGCCGACATATACAGAATATACACGACTACAAGCGTACAATGGTACAATGCACAACCCCAGGGCCAGCCGGGGATGCCAAGATTAGGTATAAGTAGAAACTTGAAATAGGAAATAGCCAAGACTTAGAGACGCAGGCGGCTAAGACATGGGGTATGGAGCTGTTTGCCAAGAAAAAAAAAGAAGTCCCAGTCTCCAGTTCCCACGATGCGAGATGCGGCTGGGTGACAATTAAGTGACTGGACCGGTAGGACGGACTAGGGGGGAGAAGCAGAGTAAGGAGGTAGGTAAGAAAAAAAGAGGAAAGATGTAAGACAACGTTGCGGATTGTTATTGTGACCAATAAAACGGCACTACTATAACCTGGATGACGAAGCGTCTGAATCAGATCTGCATTACATTGCGTGGTCCTCATTAATAACTAATAACTCCTCTCACACTTCTCTCCCATCTCTCCCAAACCCCAAACCTACCTCTTACAACTCAACAACACTAACAAAACTCGTGGCCGTAGCTGAGCTGTCTGGCTGTTGGTATATGCTTTCTCTTTGTCGCCGGCCTCCTCAGATTTCTTGCCGATTTGCCGGGGGCAATAGTTTCAAGCGAACTAGCATGGACATTTGGGAATAGTTAAAGTGGGCGTTAAAAGGGGCGCAGTGAAGACTGAGGTCCAGAATTCAGGAGGCTGTTACAATTAAGCCACGAGCTACTCAACTTAGCTGTGCCAGCTGTGCCACTAGTACATGGTTTAGCACGGTTAGCACGGTTAGCACGCAAGTTAACAGGCTGACAGGCTGTTGGTCCTTTGTGTTAGTACCCATGGGCGCTAAACAATACCTATTTTTCAGCTGGTGATTCCATTATTAACATCGTACGGTCATTGAGACAAGCTTCTATCTCCATCTCCATTTACCTAACATCCGCATCCGATCATTCCGTCTGAAGCTGAACCAAGTAAGCATCCAGTTACTCAGTGCAGTGCGCTTTTTAACGGCTTCCATCCTAACTTATTGATGAATAATGACGTGGTGCTCATTCTTTGACAGCTCATGTTGACTCAGGTGAATATTTCCATCAGTCATCCGTCACTTCGAATTAGGAGCTACAAGATATATTGTACGAAACAAACCAACCAACCACAAATGGCTCGCTAAGAGCAGACATTGTTCAGAGTGAACAATTGCAAACAACCTTTGTAGCATGGAAGGAGAACCGATTGGCTCCTGTGTATCCAAGACCCGACAACCTTTACAGGATTCCTCAGCCACATCCGGATCCGTTCTTCCCAGGGGAGGCCGCCTACTAAAAGGCCGGGATTAAGCGCTGCCTTACCGGTAGTACCTAGGTATCAATAGGTATATTACCTGGATATTCTACTCAATTGGTAGGCGGCTCTATTCTCAACGCTACTTTATTTTAAAATAGAATACTCTATCTTGGATCTAACCGCTTGTTTCCCTTAACCTTATGAACAGCCCTAGGCTGGAAAGGCAGACAGGCAAGCTTGCGGTACTTCGTAGGCCTAACCCATACGAGTCCACTTAAATATGACATATTCTCAGCCGCAGAATGGTCGCTTGAAACAACTCGAGTCTAGAGTCTTGGCGGCTGAAACGTCTGAACGTCTAGTGATTCCGGCGTCACATCGATAAACGGACATTGTACTCACAATCTACAACGGGGTTCCAGCTAGGTCTAGCCCTGAAGCTGACTCTGAGGTTGAGAAAAGCATCCCGATATTCAAGTTTACGCGTATCGAAGCAGCCGAGGTTACACGATATAAGAACAATTGCCTAGTATCGTAGAGATTCGGACTTCTTGATTACCGTGGGTATCTGCGGAGTATTTTGATATGCGATGTGCATCATCTCGAGGTTCATTCGACCAAGATCAGTTTCAACCACAACCGATGACTAAGCCCATACAAAATGAAAACAATTTCATAACTCATGCGCTAGGACCCTGTGTAGACTGCCACCATCTGCCCTATCTTGAACTCCTTCGACATCAGCAGTCTCAGAGCTATCCCGATCTTCAAGATGATCCTGGCGCTGGCGGTGCCTGTACATGGAGCCGAGAACAAGCTGCTCGGCGCTGGTAATGACGAGCACCAGACTTATTACTATATCCAGCACGCTCACGACGGGATCGTTGAGGGTAAGAACAAGATAAGCACCCCAGACCACGGTCTTCACGCTGGCCGAACAGATCAACAGGACGGGGCTCAGCCGGTGATGGTCGTATAACACGATCTCGGCCATATCCAATATAAGCGTGACGAAACCGAGCGCCATCGCAACGCCCCCCGAGATTTGGACTAAATCGATTGCCTGGTCGCCGTTATGTTCGTAGCCCTCGTAGCTTGCGTTGTTGGACGAGCCGGGTGGCGGGTTATCATGCAGGTAATCCGCCGCGGCGAGAGCCAGACTCGACGCTATCACGAAGACCAGAGAGCAGATGACCTGCAGGACCCAGGACGGCATTAAATAGCGCTTCCGCCAGAGTCCCCCGCCTTGTTCCATTCTTACGATATATTACTTTATAGTAAGTATCATAGTATGTCGTTGATAGTCTTTTTTTCTCTAAGGAAGAGATTCAACCAGCGCGTCAGGTCAAGTCGAAGTGCTCCGATTCAAGTCGCTTCAAATTCGATCTCGAATCCGTTGATATTCTAAGTCCTTTCGATGGAGTCAATAAGGTGCGTAATCCTGGATAGGAGAGGCTTGATTCCCCTATATACCTACCTGGTATCCATCATGTTGGCCACTCTCGTCGACTTGCGCGACACTGAGATCGTGTCGATGATCAACGGCTATATCGACGCAGCCTTTGCTAGCAGCGCTGTGTATGGATCTACAGCGTTGGGCATACTTTGTTTTCATTGGACTCCACCCTCTACGAACTCGTTAATGAGCTAGTATCAAGATCGCGGGGCCAATCGCATCAAGAAGTTTATTTGTCTTTCTGATTTCGTGCAACGTGGCGCAGAGAACAACGGTGGCCTCAGCACGACAGCATGTATGGCGCTGATCTCGTCTGACGACCTGTTTGCCTACATGACTTGGCATGTCGTACATCTTGCAATCAATTTGGAGCTGAAAACGAAGCTAAAATAACATCATCTCAAAGGAAGAAAGTCGTTACCAACAGTGTCCCCAAGAACACATCGCCAGCCTGATCGACGATTTACATTAGGTATACAACGATGATTAAATCCGCAGAGTACAGCTCACCTATACCATATTGTCCAACAAAAGATGGAAATCTGTTCAATTTGGTCTATCGTGCCACTATGTAGTGTCTCCAGGAACTACCTTTAAGTTACAAGGCCTCAGAACCCCCCCGACTTCATACTACCAGGCGCATTAACCATAGATATATCCAACATATAGTTGCCACCTATCAAGCTTTCAACGCTTAATAGACTTCTCACTGGACATGCTCCTTCTCTTCCGCCTTTGGGATCCGCACCATCGTCACTGTGATAAGCGCCCCCGCCAGCGCGGACCCGAGTCCGAACCACCAGATAGCCCTCAGTCCCTCGAGCCCTACCTCGCCGGTCGGTAGTTGGTCAACCTTGACGCCGATGGTATCCGATATCGATGTCATGATGGCAGATGTCAGGTTTTGCACCGTGACGAGCAAGGCTCCGGCAGATCCCTGATATGACCTCGGCACGCTAGACGTGATGAAAATAGCCGCCGCCGCAAAGCTCATGTCCGGCCCGAAAGTAGCCAGGGCTACGCCCGGCAGCGACAGCGCCCAGTACGAGGTGGTCGGGGTCTGCGGTAGAAAGAAAATGGGGCCCATGGCGAAAGCCACCATGCTCGCCGTGAAGATCCAGTGTCCCGGGAAAACATGCAGCGTTTTGGACACAACCCACGCCGCGAGCACCCCTACGATGCCGTTGGGAAGGATGTACAGCGCGACAGTGAGCGTGCTCGCGCCCTGGTACCGCTGCCAGAACTGGATAGCGTAGAACTGCCATGCACCGGCTAAGAAAGAGGGATGTGGTCAGCATTTCGTCTCCTTTAGGTTTGCCAGCACAGTTCTCATAACTATACCGATGGTAAACTTACTGTAAGCCCCGAATCCCAGAAAGTACGACACCAGCAACGCAGCAAACCCGGGCGTCTTCCAGAGACCGTTGGGGATTAAGGGTCGCGCGACGCAGCGCTCGACAAAAGCGAACGCGACAAACATCAGAAGTCCCACGATGATAAGCGAGTACGTGTACGGGTGCCAGTTGGCCGACGACCCCTGCGTCAGCCCGAACAGCACGAGGCCGCACCCGACAGACGACAGCAAAGCCCCGATATAGTCGAACTGTCGTAAGGACGGCGCATCCGCGTCGTGGCTGTCCTTGGCGGGACTCAGATCCGGCAGCGTCAGCTGGGCGGCCAGCGCGACGAGGCCTAGGAACATGGCGGTGCTGCCGAAGATCCACGGCAAGTGGGCGCTCAGGGCGCCGCCGTGGATGCAGCCGACCCAGAAGCCGAAGGGCGCGCCGGCAGCCATTATAGAGAAGACGCGGGTCTTTCGGACACCGGGCTTGTACACCCTGCCTAGGATGCTCATGGACGCCGACACCAGGACGCCCAGCGACAGCCCCTGCATGGCGCGCGCGACGAAGTACAGGGCCTTGAGGCGCGGGGAGACGGCCCCCGCCGCGACGCCGTGCCACGCGGCCGACCAGGCGAACGCGCCGACCATGAGCGGCTTGGGCGGGGCCAGGTCCGCGAGCGAGCCGGCCACGATGACCGACAGGCCGCTGGCCAGCAGCTGCGTGCCGAGCAGCCACGGGACTTGCGTGGCTGGCAGGCCGAGGGCGGCGCGCATCGGCGCCTGCGTGATGTTGGCGTGGCCGTACGTCAGCGCGAAGATGACCTGGCCCGCCGTGCACACGAGCACGAAGACGATCTCGGCGGCCAGGTTCGGCAGCTCCGGGGGCACGCCCTGGGAGCGGCCGACGAAAGCCCCCCTACCGCCGCCGGCCTCCTCGTCTGGCGGTTGCTGTCCCGTGGCGGCGGCGACGATGCTGTCGGGACGCCGGCTCCTCATGACGGTGAGTTCCAGCATGGGATCGGGCAGGATTTCTTCATGGTCCCGGCCGCGGTCGTATTCGGTTATGTCCCGGCTCTGGCCGGGAGCCCCGTCGTCGAGCGCCTTGCCGTCGAAGTGGAAGTAGTCGTTGTGGCGGCGGCCGAGGAGAGGGTCGGGCGAGGCGAGGCCGGAGGGGAACGCGCCGCTAGCGTCTAGGCCGAGATACGGCGTCGTCGTCGTCTCTGTGCCGGCTTCGCGGAAAGATTCGGCGCCTGAGAGCGAGGGTGCGGGACCGTGTTCCATGGCTACCTCCTAGACCTACCTAAGAGGATGCGGATTCTGTTCGTAATCTTGGAATCGGAACTTTTGCGTCTCTCTCTCTTTTTGGTTGCGACGCCGCACAGTTTTTATTTTTATTATTTTTTCAATTGCTCGCCTTCGCCATCCCGACCGGACCTCCTCTGGTGGAGTCGGAGTTCCAATGTTTGGTTAGCATCGGAGGCCAGCCGGACTGGACAATCATGCCACCATATCATCACCCAAGCTTCCCTTGCATGTGAGGGTTCCGCTATACACGTCACAGAGTCGCCATGTGAATGGTCGAGGGCCAAATGTAACGACGATATAGCGATACCCATTGTAATTGTCGAATTGGCCTATCTCGTCTAGGAGCTGGACCGGTAGGGCTCTCCGTCTATTTGCTAACCCTGGACCACTGCTACGCCATCCACCCCGACCTGCACGCGACTCACGAATGCCTTCCACTCGATGGGAGGTCCGTGAGAACCAGCTACCACTCGGTTCGTACCCGCGCCCTCCTCTTCGACGAGGTAATTTATTGCATTCTTTATCTCCTTGATAGAAGCTCATCCGTCGTCCTGCCCTCCGCATCGTATGGATCCCGTGTATCTACCGCCTGTCCCTTTCCCTTCTTTTCCCGTATTTCAATCACGAAGGAGTGGGGAGCGGGCTAGGAAACTTATCAGACTCTAGCCCTCGAGATCTTGGCAGCGGAATAGTAGTAAACTCAACGTCGTACGTACCTAGTGGACCAGCTAGCCAGCCTGCCACAAATCAAGCCGGCGACATCATCAGCTGGAGTATTTTTGAACGTATCAGCTATCTTGCGGCGTGGTCCAATGCTGCCAATATGCTCGTCTGTAGAAGCTTGGAAATATCGTGCGAAGCTGACTGATCGGTCGACTATGTCAATATGCGTTTCGCAAACCTCCCCCAGACTAGTCGACCGATTTGTAGAGCCTCAGGAATAACGCAGGTGGGTAAGGTGGTCACCGCACTCTTCGGGGACTCGGAGCGGTATTCTTCTCCTGCTAGATCGCTATTAGTAGATGTACATTTGAAGATTGCATTGCGGTAGGATATTTTGGGTAGTTGACTCGTATACTCACTGCTCGTCGGCGGCGACTTGTCTGTACATCTCTGTCCATTTGTCGGTATGGGCGGTCTGGCCTCCCGAGTTTCCAATATAATACAAGTTAGTCGGTTCTAGTAGAATGCCATAATCAGCAATCCATAAACTGACTGTAAACTAGCTTCAACGGCTCTCGTATACAGTCGCTCGCCCGTGTTCTCTTCGGATGAGGCTTGGCTTCTACCTGCTAGAGTGTCGGGCGCTCCGCGATCTAGTTCCTAAGCATTACGGGGTCTTTTACTGTGGAAATATCTACCACTAGACAATTTCCAAACGCTTGTCGACTCAAAGCTACGCTGGGGGTTGGTTCGTCAGGAAAGTGAATATGAATGTGATGGCGGCCCAGTCTATGATCATAGCTATCACGACTAATGCCGGACCAGTATCTTCAAGGTCAAAGAGTTGAACTACGGCATAGAGGGTGCCATCGAGGAGGCTAGTGCCATTACAGCTGCTGAGCTCCAATTGTCACCTATACGGCTTGAGTCTTCGAAGCCCCTTAGAGCATCCTCTGTATTAGAGTGGCCTTCCACTTCGACTTCCTGGTGATTTTAAAGCACCCAGATGGCAACAATGCAGGAAGGGTATCGTGTTACTTATCGTAGGTATGCCTTGTAGAACTCAACATAACACATAGCAGGCACCGTCTTCAAAGAGGAACCGCATCTAGACGTGTTTGGTCGATAGTTCAGATTCTACTAATCTACCGTGTTGTCAAGAAAGAATTGCTAAATGAACCGATTATTAACAAAAGGCTCAAACACCTCTTGGAAGGTTCGCGATCCGAAGGGTTGTAGAACCGGTATGGCCTACGTAAAGCAGGCGTCCTAGAGCTATAGGCCGAAAGTTCTCGAAAGCCCGACTCTATACCCGCGGTGACGGGAACCAGAAGTCAGGCCCCACGCTCAGCATCGTACGCCACCTTCATATCAACGATCTATTACATGGGTAATAGATTTTCCTCGGTTCCAGTGCCGGCGGATGTGTCCCTTTGCCAGGAGGGTTGCATTCTTCGCAGTTAATAGGGGGGAGATCCTGGCTGTCTTCTGCACCGGAAGGCTTGCCGGCGCCGACGATTAGCTTTAACGGGGGTAGGTTTTGACCGCCACCGCCGCGGCCGCTGCAACCACCACAGCCCCCAAGGACCTTGCTACATGTACTTGACATTGCGGCTTCGCCCGCTGATGTCCTCCAACTGCGAGAAGCCTGATTCCGAAGCAGGTGGGATCATGTATGTAGCCTCTATCGCAGGGGAGAAGTGCTCGAGCGTCGAAACGTGTTTCCGTGATTGGAATCTGGTGTGCAGGTCTGAGTAGGTATGCAAGGGGCAAAAGAACTGAGTGTGAAAGTCGTAGATAGCCGGATGTTCTGCCGGCAGCTTGAAAAGTATCAGGCAGTGTCCGAATTCGATAGAAAAAGGAGGAACTCTTATTTTGTCTTGGATTTGTGTTTTCAAGGACTACGTGATTCAGTTTTTCATGCCAATGTTCGAATTGCACCGGATAACTACCTGACTCTACGAAAACAGTTCAGTGCGTTAAGTAGATATTCACCTCAGGTAGGTAGGTATTCATCCATTTCCTTTTAGCTTGTGTTTGCGTGGGACATCATTGCTTAGGCCACGTCCTACTTCGTGTGATTAGGAGGGATGAGTACTACAGATCCAAACCGAGTCTTCTCTGACTGCCGGTATTCGGATTTCTATGACTACCTCCTAGTTCAGTTTCTGTTTGTCTCTTTTCTTTCAGGACGGCTCAGCAACTAATTGGCCGTCAGTGCCTCTTAATGATAATATCAAAGGGAATACTAAGTGTCTCGATGTTTCATCTCGTTATTCATTAACAATGCCACCGGAAAGTTGGTCATACGCAGTGACTAATCACATGACGGTCAGCGTGACAGAACATAAAAGGGGCAAACAGTTGGCAATTATATCTAAATATTGGTTACGATAGGACACGAAGGTATACATGAAGTACGTTGAGCTATCATCGCTTGCTTTCGTGAAAGTAACGGCTCGCTCTATTCTATGATCCTTGGGCTTTGGGGTAGGAGAACCGGTCCGTCAACAAAGGGGTTATAGCCACAATGTAACCCTAGAAGGTACCAAGGTACGCAAGCAACGGAATCCTTCTGAAATATGTAACCATTCTGCTCTCGTACAGCGATTTGACCTAAGGTTCTGTTTATCGGAAGATTTGCGTAAAGGCGAATATGCTTGGCAGCTGTGAGCGGTGATGCTGGCACGAAAAATGTAACTGAAGTGCAGTGCGGAATGATACAGGAAATGTCTAGTCTCTATAGCATATTTCCTATTCGGTAAGTGACAGATAGACACAGCCCAATACAACTATAACGAGCAACGGTTATGGATCATATTCTCCCGGAACCACACCGGAAATATAGAGGTAAAATGTTTGATTATTAATAATGACTTTCTAAGTATGAGGAATGCCCCTTTTTAGTTATACTACTTTATATATTCCTGAGGAATGAATCCATATGCCCTTTCTGCTTTGCTTACTTCGGAATCCTAGGCCTAAGCTGAATAGATCTTTCCAATTGATCGACAATTGGAAAAGCTGACGACACGTTCGCTTCAGCCACGGCGAATGCCGCGAGGCAGCTGACCACGAATGTGATAACATCATCTAGAGAAGGGTCGGTCCTAGATATCAAAATCGATCTGTCTCCGCCAAGAGATAGGATACGCCATCGCCAGATACCTAACATACTCAATAGCCAAAGCCGTCAAATATCCGGAAACTGGATCCATCTAGCTTATTGACGACTTGGTTACCTAAATGGTTATGCCGAGTTCCCGCCATAGCCACACTGGGCCAGAGTAACCGCGTGTTTTCATGCGTTTTTCATTGGCTCTAGGGGATTCACCGACAAGACTTACGACCACCATGGACTTATTATCTACCTCCTACTTGGCTACCTAGGTACCTAGCGAGGTATCAGGATGCTCTTACGGTGAAGTACTTTGGAGCGTGACTATAATAACTTGTGCTTCATAGGACTAGGTTAGCTTGATTCGGGCGGGATAGTATAAGGACGCGGACCCCGTTAGTATTCAACGTGATCTATCCACGAGATTAATTCACCTGTATATCACTTCTACCAATGTGGAAATTTCCTTCGAAAGTATGGTCACATATGTAAGGAGCTAAGGAGGTAAAGAGGTTTTCGTAAGCTTATGGGCATCTGAAAAGAACTAGGTCTGAACCTCCTATTTGCTATAATCTACGAGTCAAAAGTTAGTGATGGATAGCGTGGTATTCGTACTAAACGCAGCCAATTTCATCTAAGACATATATTGAAGTCTGTGACGTAGATGGCCGGCCGTTCTTAAGAAGCCAAGCTTTTAATCGTAATCACATAGGATTCAGGGGTAATGCACGTTATTTCCTCGGTACGAGTAACGTCGCATCTAAGCACTTCTAGTTGAGTTTCTATGAGAGCATACCTTTTAACTGTATATGATAACTACGATTACTTCAGTACCTCTACATATTAGTCTCTGCATCACGGGATGACCCGAAGCTCAGCTGTGGGTAAGGTATCTAAACCGCATGACTGAGCTCGTACAAGCGGGTTAGAGGGTGAAAGTAGAAGAAGTGGAAAATTTATTATTATTGATCCGGGATAAAGTATACCTTTGAGGGGCCTATCTTTGTATAAGCGATTATCGCGATCAAGTCGTATTTCGCTCCAAGAATACGGGAGCTACATATAACAGGAGGCGTTATTGTGGCACAGTAAGTTTGAGATTCCTTCGATTGAAAAAAGGAGGCGCATCTAGAAATCATCCGCAGATGTTCCAGAAAGACGAGATTATGATCGCCATCTATAATTGCTACGACTGTACAAGGTCATATGCACCTACGGATAGTATTCAGGAAGAATCGGGTTGACTAGTTCTCCCGACTCAAAAGTTCAACAGGCTGCTCGACCGGAGCCGATGCGCTTACAGAACGGGTCAACCGGCCAGTAGCGGCGCCCCTATTGTTGGAAAACCCGACGGAGATTCAAACGACATGTATACTTTCCGAGCCCGACCACCCTTGGCGGTGTTGCTGCATATATACCCCGTATCTGCACCGTGACATCCATGCTTTGCTGTTCTACGCACGATCCCCTCATTTATAATGAGTCGATGCTCATTTGCCCAGGATTTCAGGGGGAGAGATCGAGAAAATACGGGAACCAATCGGAGGAGAGCCTTACTCAGCATGCGTTTGGTTACCATATCTGCTCCGCCACGATTTACGGCGTCCTCGGGCGCCATAAGCTTAATTTTTGACTATCAACCCACCACATGGGACTGGTCGCGAGAGGCTCTAAGCCCTGTCGAGTCCCCCCCGGCTCGTCCCGGCTCCGCCTATCTGCCGTATGGGTCCATGGCAGTTCAAGATTCGCGTGGGTCTCTCGCATTTCTTGTAGATACTGAGCCATTTAGTGCTCTAGATATGGGTAGGGTGTGAACCGTTCAGCCGTTGAAGGGCCGTCGCGGTGACGATGACGCGGCAATCTTATTTTGCAGTTGACCGAAGCCACATCAGGACGTTTCGAATGCTCCGCCAGTTAGGCAGACATTATTTGCAACCCGTCTATTAGGCTAAGATTATGGATTCGCTTCTGATGCTACCTGTAGGTTACTGTAGTGGGTCGTCATGTACTCCTGGCTGAGTACCCGCCCTTTCATCTCGATCATATATAAGGCCATGGACGCCACCAGTATTTCTTCTTCTATGTCCTACACGACACGGCACAAGCACAGCATCTTAATTCCAACTAGGTCAACAGCAGGTCACTATGAGGGTTACATACATCTCCGCTACTATTGCCTTAGGCACAGCCTCTTTTGGCGCAGCTCACCCGCGCTCCGAGTGGGAGCCTGCCGGACCAAGTGATGGTATGATATCGAAATCTCTAGCAACTAATACACGGTGCCTAACTCTCAACAGTTCGGGCCCCCTGTCCTATGCTTAACTCTTTGGCGAATCACGGATTCCTCCCTCACTCAGGCAAGGCAATCGACGTAAACAGGACCGTGTATGCTCTTGGAGCCGCTTTGAATATCGACACGAAACTCTCGACTACTTTGTTCGAGGCCGCGGCTGGCACGAACCCGCTGCCCAATGCAACGTGGTTCGACCTAGACCACCTCAGTCGTCACAATGTTCTGGAGCATGACGGTAGCTTGAGGTCAGTTTTCAATTTTTAATCTTGGCCTCCCTTCCCTTCGATACTTTACCACCCCGGATCGTGGGAGTTATATATTGCGCGATTACGAGATGAATTTCCTCATCGAATCATCATCCAACTAACTTGAAACTTAATAGTCGTCAAGACGCATATTTCGGACCTCAGGCCGAATTTAACGAAGCTGTTTTCAACCAGACGAAGATGTTTTGGACTGGAGACGTAATCACCATGCAGATGGCAGCTAACGCCCGATCATCTCGTCTTATGACTTCCAACCTTACGAACCCTGAGTTCGAGCTTTCCGACACTGGCTCAAATTTCAGCGTTGGCGAGTCCGCTGCCTATATCACTATCCTAGGTGACAAGAAGACCGCGACGGTACCCAAGAGCTGGGTCGAGTATCTCTTCGGTATGGAGACTATCTTGTGCTGTATTAAGATTTGAAGCTAATGAAAAGCAGAGAACGAGCGTCTTCCTTACGAGCTAGGATTCAAGAGACCTGATGAGCCTTATACGACTGATGACCTTATAGATGCTGCTCTCCAGATCTTAGGTGCTCAGCATTTCCCGCAGTCGCCTGGCAAGGGGTTGTAAGGTGAAGAAATATCTTCACCTTACGGGCCGTGAATTCCTATGGCTTGGAAGCATTAGAGGGTTATTATTGGTGATGCCATGGCGTTTCAAATGGGCATTTAAAGGGGTACAACTTAGGTTTCTCTCTTCATGCTATATCTGCCAGTAGTGCTCACTGAGACAACATCAATAAGAAATAGAGCTTCCTTGCAATGTCAGGTTTACTGGGCAGTTGTGAACTGTAGAAGTTCTGTCGTGTGAATGGGAATGAAATATACAGCACCTGCGGAAGCATTGCTTCACCGTATGCAGGGTATCACCTTTCTCCAAAAGGGGCTGAATGGGGCTACGTCAGCTTGAGCCGCTTAGGAGATAGGAATATGAGTAAGTAATAGGCACTGACAGTCCGTGATTGGATATCGTTGCTACCTTTTGCTCTCTCCAGGTCATGTTAGATTAGACTTGTTACGCCCGATGATATAAGTGGCTGCTCGCCCTGCCGCAGTCCTACCATCCTACAAGCGGGGGATCTGCTCACCGCCCGAAGAGGCTTATGAGGCGTTTTATTGATCCCTGTTTCAGCTACGTTCATGACCGCATGCTCTTGGCATCGTTACCATATCCTACGGGCGCCGGAACTTGTAACGATTTTTGCATTACTTTTATTGTTTCCTCAGAGTCTTTCGACGAGAGAGACCCTTTCTGGCATGGAATTACGCTAAATATTGTTGTCTCTTTCCTTCCCACGGCCATATGTCAATATAAAAGGATCTTATTTTCGCGTAGGTACCTACCTAGCAGCCTAGCGAATATTACTGGACTTTGAGCGGGTCGACGTAGCTAGTTCTTCTACGGCGATCATCGGCTTATAAGCGAATATTTTCCGAATGAAATCCCCCCTATCCTTTCAGACTCTCCCTATGTCCCTTACTCTTAATGGTTGAACGTCGCCTGATGGGAAAATACTATTACCGTCGTTATTGACTTAACTATGGAATTGGCTATTATATACGACAATCGTCCGATAACTACTCCAATTCGCCTGCCCACCTACCAGCTGCACATGGGCGCGCTCCGAATCTCGAGCGCTTCAATGGTAGCCTTTCGTTGTACTACAGCCTCAGCAACAGTATTGTCGAAGAAACGAGAGCCAATACGGGGTTAGCTTGTCCAATGGTCTCTAGATCAATAGCGAATGCGAGTGGGAATATTTCAATATCAGCTTGGCGGCCAACGGGACTATCTTTATGATCACGGACGAGACCCTTAACAAGACCTAGCCGGCTAGCAGGCAGGGTATTGATATCCCTATATGGTCTATGGGTGTCGTGAAAGCTCTGCCACCGCCCGCTAGCAACGCCTTGGTCCTTAGCAAGTTGGTCTTATTTGCCAAGCCAGGCCGCCCGATTTGCGCTCTACTACTGCGTTAACGCTTGCACCCCGACGTTGCCAAACGACATCCTCTTAGAAACGCCCACTACCGTCTCCGCCCCATAAAACCCCCCGACTCCAGGTTACCACCCAACGGCGCCGCATCCCTTCCAGCCCCGAAGTCTCAGGCCTTGCCTTCGAGGCTCCCGAACGCAGCGACTTCCAACTCGTACCGCCAACCGTAACATGTAACACTTCTCAGGTCACTGGGGAGCCTATCTTTGCTTACATCTAGTTTACTTTTAAAGATCGAAACGTCACAACACCCCATATCGACGGTTGTTATATATAGCGGCGTCGAGCAGACCGGCATTGAACTGGTATTCCCACCTTTGATGATGCAGGTCCTGTGTAACCCGGCAAACATTTCGGGGACTCTCGACGCCCTAGCAGAAATGCAGGTGCAGACTGCAGACTGCAACATGATGTAAGTAAGCGAAGCTGGGGCTTGAGATGTATCTTACCACGCGCAATAGCAGCGAATCGCATTGCTCGCTATTGTACTGCTAACGGTCGCGGAATTTCTCGTGATTAAAGGTCACGCAAAGCAAGGGGCCCGTGTAAGTAAGGGATTTACCGTCGGCGTCGTTTCGCCTCGGGCTAGAGCCATGCAACATTACCTACTCTTGGAACTCATTCCCTTTTGCTGGCTAAGAGTCCATATGAGGTTCTGTGTGTTTACAGGTCTGTTCTGTGCTAATCCGCATTGCTGAGCCGCATTCGAGTGGGTACTTTTGGCATAGTCTGGGTAATGTAACTAGTCATTCGAATGAAATGGCAGCA
This sequence comes from Hypoxylon rubiginosum, assembly GCA_902806565.1. Lineage (NCBI taxonomy): Eukaryota > Fungi > Ascomycota > Sordariomycetes > Xylariales > Hypoxylaceae > Hypoxylon > Hypoxylon rubiginosum. Next base: position 34,161 of record CADCXA010000033.1, on the reverse strand, counting down.
GCATTGCTTGCCTTTTTCTTCTACAGGTCTCATTGCTATCATATCTAGTTATAACCGGTTTCTTATTCGAACCATGCCTTCACACAAAGACTATGAACAGACCCGTTCTCACACCTCCAAGAGTCACACCTAACTTGGACAATCCTCCAAATAACAATCATCTTGCCAGCTTAGTCCTTGTCCCCCCCCCGGGCAGGGCTACGGGCCTGTTGGTCACCCTATCGCCTGGATAGGGATTACGGGCCCGCTAGTACGAGAAAAGGGAGATACCCTTAGTTCCTAAGCCCCTTTGTCCTAGCCTCTTGTATATACACGGGGCTTAGTAGCCCCTTAGGTTCATAGCTCTTTGCGCTACAACATAGTCGTTCAAGCTGGGTAATAACTATCCTCCTGAGAGCATATGCCAAGATCTTTCGTATGAAAAGCCTGCATATCGAGGTTTACTCCTTTAACTGACTTACCTTATACCTTCCTAGGTACGGTAGTCAGAGCTTGTCACTTGACTTATTGATCGTGTTGAGTGGAATATGGTGTTTCTGCCTTTGAACAGACTCGGGAGCAACAGGTTCTCCATAGCCCTTGGGTTTAGCGGCCATTTTCACGTGTCAGGCGACAATGCAGCTTGCTGGTTGGTATTATAATGTTGGTCGTACAATTCAATTTGAAACCTGACACACCGAAACAAAGCTCGGTTTTCGGCGCGGGAGTTAAGGCCAGCCTACTTTTCAACACCCCCATAGATGTCTCCTGTAACTTCAGAAAACTCTTTGTCCCCTTACGTTTACTCAAACGAGCTCACTTCACTCTGCTCATAGCAAGATTCCCCACGATGTCTCTAGGTAAGAATCGCTGCGACGTGTGCGCCTGAGTTATTGTTTTTGTCAGTTGCTGATATTCCAAAGCTATTGAAGCAACCCCGCCAGGCACCGAGTGGCCTCCAAAAGCGGATCTTCGAAAGGATGTATACAGACCTTTGCCAAAGATTGCTCCTGGCACCGTCGATCCCTCTACATTGACGGGTGACATACCTACCACTCAAGCCAAAGCGGTTGTGGATGCTTTTAATGAGGCCTTGCTCAGTAACGATGTAGAGAAGCTGTCTAGCTGCTTCTATACAGAGCAGGCATTCTGGCGAGACATCGTAGCTCTGACGAGCCATTTGCGTACTTTTTCAACGCCAAATACTGTCGCGGCAGCTTTGCTACATACCAAGAATCTTCGGGGAATCTCTGGCAACGTCGAGCTCGCTGGGAAAGCTCACTTCGCTGTGATGAGCCCTGTTATGGCGAGTATTACTACCCTCGCGACTTGGAGCTTCCATTAACCGTACTGAAGATGTTCATCGATTGTGGGATATCATTTCGCACAAACTCCCCTGCATTAAACTGCGTGGGTAAAATGGTACTGTTGCCAGTGAGAAGCAAAGGGGCAGCTGGGCCTGTTTCTTGGAAGATCTGGGTTCTTTCCACCTGGGTTGAGAACATAGTCCAGCAACCGGAAGATGAGAAGCTGTTGTCATCTCCTGGCAGGAGTCTCGAGGGTGTCGATACTGTGGAGACGGACGTCTTCATTGTCGGCGCCGGAACTTCGTGAGTTATGCCTTGCCAGGATGCATACCTAGGTACTGTTTTGAATCCCATCTCATTGTTTATAGCGGCCTTATGACAGCAGCGCGCCTCAAAGCTCTCAACGTCGAAAGTGTAGTCATTGACCGCAATGCCGAAATCGGTGATAACTGGACTCACCGCTACGACTGCCTCAAGTTTCATGTGCCTACTTCCAATTGCGAAATGCCATATTCGTGTAAGTTACCATCATATTACTCCGATCACGATAGCCGCCGAGTCACTTACAGTTGTTGCTTAGACTATAAGAAAGAACTGCAGAGTCCTAATCGCCTAAATAAGTATGATGTGGCAGAACATTTACGCCAATATGTTACGAACTTCCATCTCAACGTCATTCTGTCCACGACTATCCTTTCGAGTTCCTACAACCCGTCGAAGAAGAAGTGGACAATCAAGCTGAAGGCCACCGACGGAAATCAGGGGAAGACCATCATAAGCAAGCACTTCGTTCAAGCTACTGGAATCGGATCACAAAAACCATACCTTCCACCGATAGAAGATGAGCATCTATTCAAAGGCCTTAGCCTCCACTCCACGCATTATACCAATGCACGATCCCTGTCGGAGCAAGGAATCAAGGTGAGTAATATCATAGCTTGACAGCAATTCATTTCCACTTGTTCAAGACATCCTTCTTACTTTTATCTGACTGTCATTTTCAAGTCCGTTGCTGTCATCGGCTCAGCCAACACTGCATTTGACATCATGCAAGATTGCTATAAAGCAGGCCTGAAGACGACGATGGTGGCTCGCTCTCCAACATATATTTTCCCGTACGAATACGTGATGGATCCCCATGGTATCGGTGCTTACGACAACATGCCTCTCGATGTAGCTGATCGACTCTTGAACACCTTTCCACTAGCCCTTGACGGCCAGTTTTCTCATGGGCTGTTCTCCCACCTCGCGTCACAGGAGCCGTAAGTTGGCCTCCAATATCTCTCTCTTGGCCACCCTTCATTGACAAATAGTGTAGCGACCGCTACTCGGCACTCGCTCGAGCAGGCTTCCCTGTTCTCGACAGTCGAGATCCGTCCGTGGATGTTCAACATCACCTGGCCGAGTGCGGCGGTGGCCACTACGTTGATGTTGGCGGTACCCAGCTTATTGCCGAAGGAAAAGTAGCCGTGCGAGGACGCGTCGAGCCCATGGGTTACACTCAATCTGGGCTGCGTCTTTCTGACGGCAGCCAGCTCGATGTCGATGCAGTCATCTGGTGTACAGGATTCGCCGACAAGGATGTTCGCGCGACCGCATCAGACTTGTTAGGCGTGCCAGATCCTGATACGATAGACGACGACAGCGTCCTCAATCCCAAGGAAATCGCCGCACGGCTAGACGCATCTTGGGGAGTGGATGCTGAGGGGGAAATCCGCGGGGTATGGAAACGTCACTTGCGGATGGAGAATTACTGGGTGATGGGAGGCGTCATCCAGCATCAACGTTGGTGGTCACGGCCGATGGCTCAACAGATCAAGCTGGCTCTTGAGGGAAATCTACCACTCGCGTACCGGGACACGCCAGACCCAAAGTGAAGAGCTCACACAGGTAAGGGGCAATCAAGGGTTTCTTTTCTTTCATTTGAAGCAACGTGACGTTATATTGTTCGGAAGATATTCGTCAAATATGTTCTGACTCTTTTATTGAAACACTCCTTTATCATCAGTCGAAATCCCAATTAGCAAACTTTTGGCTCATTATTAAGATGCTTTGAAATGAAAGATGAAGAAACCAGACCTAGTTAATGTATTACATAATCTGAGTCTCTAAAACCTAGGCATAAGACCGCTGTAATTGCAGTAGGCTATAGGGCGCCTAAGCCCTGTAACGTATAATACCAAAGCCCTGTAACATGCCAAAGCCTTACAGCGCACCAGAGCCCTATTGCAACCCCTTTACCTACCCAATTCTAGCTACAGCACATTCCAGCGACAAGTAATTACAAGGATAAGCTACCTAGGTATCTGAAATGAGTTGTAATTAGAATGCGCCATTGTTAGAATACCTATGTATGGGGTTAATAATATAGGGCTTTAGTGCGCTTTGGTATTATACCTTACAGGGCTTAGGTGCCCTATAGCCTACTGTAATTCTTAATTCTTGAACGTAGATTACGTAATTAGAGTCTCTGGACCCAAATTTAGAGATTCCGATTATGTAAGGCAAGAAAGGGGTGAATTTAACGCAAATGGCTGTCGCGACAGCGGAGTCGCAACAACAGACAGAACTGTCAACGCCAATCAGGTAGTTTAGGTAGATAATTACCTAGGTACTCATACTTAGTAAAGATATTAACTATACGGGCGATATTCCGTTGACTACCCAACTTAGGTAAACACCTAGGTTAGGAGCACCCAGTTCGAATGCAGAAGTCTTTTTCCCAAGTAGTTCCTGATAGTCGACGCAATGGTGGCCACAAACGCATCCCTGCCCTTCTCTAAGAGGCTCACTTCGCCTGTTCTTGGTCCGGCATGCTAGGCCTCAGAGCATATGCCTGTAGTCCTCCGGACCGAACGCGGAGACCCATCTCCCCAGCCTGTCAGCCATCCTCCACGGCAGGTTGAACACTGTCACGAAGCCAACCATGCGATAAGGAAACAACTATGTTGTTACACGAAGAGCTACGAACCTAGGGGGCTACTAAGTCCCACGTATATACAGGAGGTCAGGGCAAAGAGACCTATCCCTAATTATACTCCTTGAATTCTCGTCTTAAAGCATCTAAAACAGAATGATAGAGTACTTTAACTCCTCTAATTCAATTGGAGCCTACCTGTCAGCCTTATATTAAGGGACAAGACAGAGCCGGGTGATTTGACTTACTTAGGAGATGACCAGCGCACAAGTGGCCATCAAAATCTTGCAGATCCGCCCTGAGCTTCCAGATGTCTTCCAGAGCTTGCCGAATAACCCGAAGATGAAGTGAGCCAATACACACTTCTAAGTTACGAATTTTGCCAAGAACAAAGTCCTTTTGACTTTGGCTGAAAGCCTCACAGCCAATGGTGAAAAGCGGCATTGACATGGCGACCCATGCGTTACACATTTGACCCTGCGTCATATCATTTACCATGTCGCTGATCGTCTCGACGGCAGCCTGTACAGGTTGTGATCCGGAAGGCATGTTGTAAAGTCTTCGGTATACGTGGATCAGCGTAGCCTGTTGGTAGGCATAATGGCAGAGTGAGAAGTCCCGACCTGATTCTGGCAATAGCTCTGATGAAATCGATACCTTTGGCGGCGCTTGAGTATCCCGAAGAATCATCCCTTTGATTCTACCGAGCAAGATATCGGCCGCGGCGTTTGTATTCGTCTCATCTACTGTTTCGGAACTAAGCACATGAGTGTCTTGCAGACTGTTGAGTACTTCTTCGCTACACCCGAGGAAGCCATCGATTGTTGAGCCTGGGGTCATTAGTGCATTCCACGGACGTTTAATACTTCCGTGCCTTTTGAAAGGCCGTGTGTAGTCGGCGATGGTGCGTGGGGTGGTGTTTGAAGCACAATATAGAGAAGATACAGGTACCTCATTGCTGATCGGGCAAACCTAGGGCTAACGACAAACTCTTGGTATGCTCGTTCATCCTGCAGGATTGCCTCAAGGCCTTGTAGATGAACGTGCCAAGGAGATAGACCGTGTCGATCAGCAAAAATATTTGCAAGGCACCATATGAGACACGTGGCCGGCAGCGTCTCGTCCATCCGTCCTCGTGCTAGAGCAGCCCTGAGTAAGGGCAGCGTTGCTGTCTTGGAACTTGAGTTGTGGATGGCTTACGTCCACCAATCCCGCTATATGACCCTGCACCGGAGCACATGACAAGAGCAGATAGGCTTGATAGTCATCATATCCGAACCGCTTTGTACTCGATACATCTCGATACAGTCTATTTGTAAGCAACGGTGGCGTCGAGGTAATGCTGTTTTCCATTCTCATCCACGCTGAACCCCTCGAAATATATATATCTCCCAGGGCCAAAGTGAGGCTCCACAGGTCCAGGAATGTAGATGGGTGGCTTCATCGCCAACTCTTTCATACCATTTTTAATGACGTTGAACTTCAGGGTGATTTCGCCAGCAATCTCGATTGCTCCACAGAAGCTGATCTCACCATCGCCCTCTACAGAAAACGGTATTAATGCCGAGGCAAAACTGAAAGATAATCTTGTGACTTACGAGAAAAGTGAAGATCGCCGACGCTGAACTTGGCTCCAGCAACGTGAATTGGGAGGAAGACTTTGCTGCCCCGGGACAGATTCTTAATATCACAGTTGCCGCCGTGCTCTGGTCGTCCAGGGATCGTCCGGGCACCTTCCTTGCCCACCTTCTCCTTGATCTCGGCAGGGGCATCGCCGGCTTGCACATTCCTCGGCTCCGGAGGTTTTGCGACGTCTCGATCCATGTGGGCGCAGGCGGAGATGAGCTCCCCCTCCCGACGGTTCCATTCCTCTAGGATTTCTTGCGATGGGGCACAGCCCAAGATACCAGGGTGAATCAGGCCTGGAAAGCGCACGCCAGGGATATGGCGGGAGCTGCAAAAGATTCCCTCGAGGTCCCAGATTGCCTTCGCTCTGTGTAAAACTTTGGTTAGGTGTGTCGGATCGTGTGGCAGCAGTACGTACGCGTTAGGATAAAACTCGTCAAGGAAACCTCCTCCATTCTTTTTTGTCAAAGACACCAGTGAAGCCCCATGGTTGCTCAACAAGGGGTTGGACGTCTTGAATCTCGAGTTCCAGAACGTCACCAGGTTGGGCTCCTTCAATGTCGAAAGGCCCGGTAAGATGGTGAATCTTGGTGAGATCTACATTCCTGATGTCATCCGCACTGTCATTGTTTCCTATCTGTCCTCCAGTCCAATCCAAACACTGAACTTTTACCACTTCACCCTGAGCAATTCGTCCAATGGATGGGACTTCACAAATAGCACGTTAGTGTGAGCGCGGGCCCTATTTTTCGTCTCAACTTACCGTCGGGATGCCATCGATTCTGCATAATACCATCAGCTTCAAGTTTGTTACTTTGTAAAGTTGGATTACGCCTACGTGCAGAACATTTTGCTGATCTGCGGGCTTCTTCAGATCAACCTTGGCGGCGTATCGAATCTCAGAGGTAGGCATTGTTGCTAGTAGTCGCGTACCGATGGAAAAATCTTAAGAACTTGTGCGTTTGAGGAGCGAGGATCTGTCTTAGACATTCAGAACGAATCAATAAGTATGCGTGAAACAGCGGTTGTCAGTTATCTACTTATCTTATGTGGTAGGATATAGACAGACCACCAGACGGTATCATGCAACGATACACCATGACGCTCAAGCGTCAGAATTTACACTCCGCCAATAGGACTACAGCGATTGCATTGCCCATTGTGGTGGTATTTGTGATGATATTCCATGAAAGGTCCCTTGGCGCTGTGTCGATGTTAATTGGTACCGAACTGGGCTAGATCATGCTATTTCGAAAAGGGAATCTGTACGAGCTTTTTTAGCGTCGTTCGAGTCGTGGCTCGCAGTCGATGCCATGGAGATGGCGCCATTTCGAAAAGGGAATTTCGAAGAGTAGGCGAGTAGGGAGATTTCGTCTATCTCATGCCCCGCGGAGGTCTACAGGGAAAATCTCCTTTTTGATAGAGCTACTCTAAGAGAAACGGTCTTCCTGATCAGTTTCGATTAGTTTTCCTATTACGATAAGCTCTCATTGACCAAAACTTAGTTGTTTACTGTAGAGAAGGGATGTTCAATGTCATTAGGTGATCGACAGCAGTACTGATCGACAGGCTAAATTATTAATGTCGAACTCATAAAGTGACTTCCTGCCAGTCTTATATGGCTTTCGTCACCCTATCACCTGTTCAAGATTGCTGGAAGCTCATTAAGTTTTAAAAGATGCTTAATCGGATCACTCTTCTCAGTTTTGCAGCCGCAGCTCTGGCTCATGATGAACACCACCAATCCCCTTTGACGGGCCCTCTTCAATCACTATGGTATCACACATTGCCAGGCGATGGCGGAACACAGGTTAGTTCAGAAGAGGCATTCTGATAACTATTGTATTTCCTTTCGGAACATCAAATTAACTTTAACCCGTAGGCCGCCTCTGTCTTTGCGGGAATAGCTACTTTCGGGCGCCTTCCATACCAGCCATGCCTGAGTTATCGCGAAACTACATACGATATTGCTTTCATTGGTGTGTAGGGGCGGGTCGAGCAATTTCAGAAATACCAGCTAACACTTTAAAGGGGCCCCTTTCGATACTGGCACGTCCTACAGACCCGGAGCCCGCTTCGGCCCATCGGGAATTCGTCAAGGATCACGACGGTTAAACCTTTAGTATGGATGTCGTATTATATTACCGTATTATATTGTGTACTTTCTAACCTATTTCACCAGCGGAGGTTATAATGTACCCTTGGCTACGAACCCGTTCGACAGTTGGGCGACTATTATTGACCGTGGCGATATTCCCGTAACCTCGTAAGATGGAATCGATCGCCCGTTCCTATTTTTACCATCCTCACAGAATATACAGTTACGATAATACATTAGCCTTGAAGCAGATCGAGGAAGGTCATTTCAATATTTTGAATAGAGCACCGAAAACCGATGCCGATAAGCCTGGCCCGTCAAAACACGGCAAAACACTTCCCCGAGTAATTACGCTTGGCGGAGACCATACTGTTACCCTACCTCTACTTCGATCAATTAACCAGGCATATGGCCCTATTTCTGTTGTTCATTTCGATAGTCATCTTGATACTTGTAAGCCGAGCCTCACTAGACATGAATAGGGTCTCGATTTAGCTCATATTCGATATAGGGCGACCCAAGGTGTTCGGCGGTTCCCCTTCTGAGGTCGCCAGCCTCAATCATGGCACATACTTCTATCATGCGGCAATGGAAGGCTTGCTGCGAAGTGACTCCAATATCCACGCCGGCATTCGCTCAACTATCAGTGGACCCAGCGATTACGAGAATGATGGTTATTGCGGTTTTCAGATTGTCGAGGCTCGTGAAATCGACACCATCGGGACCGAGGGTATTATCAAGAAAATCATTGACCGCGTCGGTACCACGAACCCCGTCTACTTGTCCCTCGATATTGACACCCTTGACCCGGCTTTCGCTCCCGCCACTGGCACTCCTGAGACCGGTGGATGGAGTACCAGGGAGCTGAGGACTATCTTGAGAGGATTAGGAGATCTGAATTTGGTCGCAGCCGACATAGTAGAGGTCGCAGTCAGTATCACCCACAGACAGCCATGGTCAGAACCGACTGCTCACTATTCATATAGCCTGCCTACGATACCAATGCCGAGCATACCACCATCGCTGCTGCTGACGCTCTGTACGAGATTATGACGCTTATGGTTAGGAAGGGTCCATTGAGTCTGTCAATGGATGATGCCATGCCTGGCGACCTTTGAGCCGAGCCTTGGTTCCAACAACACTAAAAGCCCCGTCCTCACTATCCTAAAACAAGTATAATAGCATGGAGTGGTGTGCAGGGGCTTGGTGACCCTTGGACGGGTCAAATATTATATGGTCTAGTTCACCGCAGGATATCTGGCAAGACTCTTGTTATTGGCAGTAAGGACGACATTGTGCTGGATAGCCATTATGCTCCTGACCAAGAGTGGCTGTTGAGGAATATGCGACAGCGAGCGTTGGGGAAAGTCCCGATCGAAGGATGAAATCTTTGACCGCAAATGGCGGGAGATAAACTTGAATATATCATTGGAAAATGCATGTCGTCTGTACTGTAGGCAGGTGTGAATTGTGTGTATTTCCGTATTGTCAACGCCGCTTAACTAACTGCCACCAGCTTCTCTTGATCAGCCCATGTAAAGGTTTGCGGGAGGTAGCTGGCTCAGAGTCAAAAGATGGCAAGTAACGTGTAAGTGACACAGACAAACCACCACATCATTGGCGAAAAGTCGTTCATTATCTGTTTCGCAGAGGCCTGTGCCCACGAACTTTTCTAACAAGGTTGCGCGTCCTGGCAGAACACAACGTACTTGTCAAGGTTTATCAAGTCGGAGTCGACGTTGGGGTTCCAGTGCCGGATAAGCAGAGAGCGCTTGTTCTCGGGATGGGAGCCCGAGCTGCCGAGCGTGGCGGAACAGTGTACTGTGACTTCCATACCGTGCTCGGGGCGGGTATCGGCTTCTTCCACGAGCAGCACGGGACGCGCCCATTCGGCGCTGAATTGCTCCCAGGTAGTCGCAGAGAGAATCCACCCACGGCCTTTCCGAATCATAGCCTGAACAGCCTCGACGACATCAGAGTCCTCCTTCGGTCCACAGACGCACTGCACAGTAGGAGTGCGATCGCACTGAACCTCCAGGTTCAGCCCGATTTTTCCGTATCGTGGTCTTGTCGTGCTTACGAGCTTTATGATCTTGAGCACATGCCATTCTCCGCGGATACCACGCTCTTCGGAGGCTAGGCCGCCGTGGCCGCTGCCCTCCAAGCCCTGGAGATAGGAAGGCGCCCAGCCTGGAAACTGCTTCATTCTCGGGGACCCTGCGAAAGGGCTGATAACCAGGGCATCCCGCAGATACGCACGGTAGATCATCTCCATGCCGTCTTCTCTCGTCATGCCGGGCTCCCACTCCAAGCCCAGCACGGGGAAGAAGGCCCGCGCGTAGTCGATATCTACGCCCGAGCTCCGGTCCACGCAGGCCGTGGCCAGATCGCGAATGGTAAGGCGGTGCTTATCGCTCCGTCCCATGATGGCCATCCAGAGGTACATGTCGCGGTACTTGGGCCTGTCGGCCTTCTGCAGCTCTTCCAGCCTAGCGGCGATATCGGCAAATTCGACGCCGCCAGACCCTGTAACGACCACGGCACGTTTCGCCAGCTTGATCTCCTGGTACGTCCAGACGCGAGTGGCCCATTTTCCGAGACACAGCCCTACGGCCACGTCGACCGGCTCCGTCGAGTGCAGCTGCACTACAACGGCGTCGATGACCAGCACAGCCTCCGCATTCCCGTATACGGTCGGCATGGAGTTGATCAACTTGGCTGTGAGCACCTCGTCTTCGCGGCCGCCTCCGCCTGGAATGACGAGCACGTCGGTCCAGATCCACTCGCTACGCAGCCCGGCGCGACGCAGCAGCTCAAACACCTTGGCTACCTTGGTCGCCTCCACGCCGCCATGTGCCTCGACGCGCTGGAGGCCCTCCGCCCACACGTGCGACAGCGCCACGTATCCGTCCGCTCGTAGCTCCCAGCAACCCGCGGCGTTGACGCACAGCGCTCGACCTTCTTTCGCCGAGCGCTCGACCATGTGCCGCGGCGGCGCTACCCAGTGGGGCCGCCGCGCCCACAGCGACGGCCACCACCGCTGCAGCGCGTTGTGCTCCGCCGGGTCGGCAGGCAGCGCGCTGGGCGCGACTTCGGCGGACCGGAAGAGGCAGTAGTCCGGAGCTGGGCGCTGCAGCTTCGAAAGCACGACGTCGACCTCGTTGAGCTCCCAGTGGCGTAGGTTAGCTATGGCACGGGACCGGGCCTGCGGAGGGTCGACGCCGTGACGCATCAGCAGCTCCAGCATGGGTCTATGCGTGAGTGGTGGAGCCATGGCGAGACTGAGATCAATTTTCAGCACTGTTTATCTGAAAGCCGATATGCGAGAAAAGTGAGTGAAAAAGGTTTAACTGCTTCCACGTTGCCATCACAATCTAGCTGAAACCTGTGGCTTGGTACTAGGTATTCAGCTACGCTGGCTGGCAGTTGGCCAAGCCATGGGGGGCCAATTATTCCGAGGCGAGTGTCAGCCAGCCATGCTCAAATTAATTCGGGCAGAAGTTGAAAAATAATCTCTTACTGGAATTTCCGTCCATGGGATACCTACCTCTACCTTACATTCAGAGTCAGCTGCGCCGAAAATGCCTAGACCGAGAAGATACAGCGTGCTTCAACGGTTCCATGGCATCGTAATACGCAACCTCCTTGTCTCTCGGGACATAGACATCCACCGCGCCACGCGAAACGTCGCCTTCGAGCTCAAGCACTTTTCCCTCGACGACCTCGAACGCATGCTCAGCTGCCTGGACCGCTACCCCAGCACACCCGGGTCGCGCTACCCTTGCGGGCCTGTGTTCAACAAGCACCGAGCGGTGCTTCCGATCTGGCTGCGCGGGCTTGTCTGGCCCTTCCTGCTAGCCGGTGCCGCCGCCCTGCTTCCGCTGCAGATTGGCGCCGGAATGGTGTTCGTGATGCAGGGCCGCTTCCACGCGCTGGCGGCCGAGATCCCGACGCCGACGCGCCTGCTCTTCGGGCTCTACACGGACGTGTTCAGCTTCGTCAAGGCGCCGCTGCCCCTCGTACGCGAGGCGGTCCGCCGCGGCGCCGCGCTCTGCGTCAACGGCGCCGGGCAGTTCAGCGTGCGGTCGGGCGGGCACACCGATGGCTACGCCGTCATGTCGCACGTCTGGGGTGAGACGATGGGTTGGCGCACGCCGGAGGCATGGGGACCCGTGGAGCTGTCGGTGCGCAAGAGGGGCGTCGCCTACGCGCACTTCCGCCGCTTCTTCGACCGGTGCGGGGCCGAGTGGCTGTGGATCGACGTGCTAGCCATGCCGGAGGTGCTCGAGGACATGACCCCTGCGCAGAAGGACGAGGCCGAAGTATTGCGGCTGGGCGTCATCAACTGCTTCCGCTCCATCGTGACCCGGGCCGACTGCGTCGTGGTGCTAGACTCGGTGCTGCTTCGACTCAGGAGCTGCAGCCCCGTAGATATCGCCGTGGCGCTCTGTCTTGGGGAGTGGATGGCGCGGCTGTGGACGTATGTGGAGGCGCGACTAGCTAAGAAGGTGGTGCTCAAGACACGCGATGCCAGTTTTGACCTGGACACGGTCATCGAGTTCTTTGGCAGAACGGTGCTCAACGAGGAAGACAGGTACTACAACCTACTGCGACGGCTATGGCCGCTGCGGGACGTAGAGAAGACCGGCGTGGTATGGGACGAGACCTCGACCATGAAGTGTGCGTACATGGGCTGCGAGAACCGCTATACCAATGTGGAGTTGGACTCGGTGCGGATTCTTTTCCCCTTATTTGATATGGAGTGGGAAAGAGGATGGACCTTGCAAGAGGGTCTTCTTAGGCTTGTGGAAGAGCATCCCGAAGAAAAGTGCATTCAACAGTGGTGTGATTATCGCAAAATCAGGTTCCCAGGCTAGGATTTAATGATGGAGCTGAACGTCAAGCTACGAACGCCAATACCTACATCCCTCCTGGCGCTGAAACTGACATTTGAGGCTCACATTACAGGCTAGGGCACTACCGAGGAGCTCTATTGGCTCCAATCTATTCACCAGCTACTTTCTAGACTTCTATTCCTTGGGCACTTCATCGTTAAGAGATCGTGTTGACTATGGCTATCGTTTCACTTGACACAGCCGGCCATCCCTTTCTATTCGCCATGTCTCGCTCCCTACTGCCGTTGGGCCGTAGAAAAAGTCGTTAGGGTCGTATCTTTCCTTGATAGACTTGAGTCTATCGTAGCTGCTGCCATAGAAGGTTTCCTGGAAATTGGGTTGGTATATGTTTCCTTCATTCAGATATGCACCACCCCCGGGTGTGATGTCTTCTAAGCTAGGGCCCAGCACATTGGTGATGAGGTCCAGACTCTCAATATTGGCTTCGTAGTCCAGTTTATAAAAAGGCCTGAAACAGGTGGTTATGTTAGAGAATGCTAAAAGGAAAGGAAGCTTAGATGAAAAGTTAGAACACTCACGCTCCGTATACAGCAACGAATGCGGATGTACGCCAGCCGGGATGGACAGAGTTGGGAGCAACTAGTGGCGTCTTTGAGACGTTAAGGGACATTCCAGACATGATTCCGCCTTTGCTGAACATGAACTTGAAAGTATCCATCAATGGTTCGATAGCTTTCTTGGACTCGATGAGAGATCGTGGGATAAAACGACCACCGATATGGAATTGGGTGATGTTGTACGGAGGGTTCATGGCATCGAAGGCATCAAAGTACGTGGGATAATCACCAATTGCATAATCTTGAGGAAAAATGTTAGCTCCATCTACATCGAGAGCTCTCAATAAAGGGGCTTACCGTATGTTATGCCATTGAGGTCTAGCTCATCTAATGAAGGTCGGATCAACGCGGAAAGCTCGTCTGCTGTTAAACCCGGGGCCATTATAGGCTGCATCATGAAGAAACCCTCTGCATAAATCCAAAGGCTGCCGACGCCGGCATCATTGGCTTCGGGTAGGCCCAAGAGCACCGACTTAACCACATCGTTAAACGTATCTAACGATACACCTTGGCTAGTGAAGCTCAGCTTAGCAGCGGCAACCTTAGTTTCGGGATACACCTTCACCGTCATGGATAGCACAACTCCGTACGTCCCGCCACCGCCGCCGGACAGGGCCCAGTATAGATCGGGATTCTCGGTAGGGGTCGCAGTCAACTGCTGTCCGTCGGCCGTAACAACTTCCCACTCCAAAACCTGGTCGGCTCCGAGACCATATCTCGAAGCGAGAGTTCCGTGGCCGCCGCCCTGTGTATAACCTCCCGCGACTCCTACCGTGGGGCAGAATCCACCAACCACCAGTAGACCCTGTGCGTGAGCAGCTGCTTGCGCTTCGAAGTTCATCACTCCAGCACCGAGCTTCATGGCCTTGCCCTGGTAGTAGTGTGATTCATAGTCTACTACGGAGACGTCACGGATATGGTGCGTCCACAGGGCTATAGCTCCCGCGCCCGTCGATTTTGACAAGTAATCGTGGCCCGTATTCCGTATGACAAGACGAATATTGTTGCGCTGAGCAAACGCGAGTGTTGACTTATAATCCTGCGCTGAGGATGCGTTTACCGTGTATTGGACGTACGTCCCAATGATACACTGGGCTTCGCGTGGCGTGAAGGGATCGCAGCTCATGTTGGCGTAAAAGGGGGGCATAGGCGATGACGGAGACACATAATGGGTTTCAGGGAGTTCCCACACGGACTGCAACCGTGCACATGCTTCGGCGTCGTACGGTGCGAAGGGGTGATTATCGTGGCAGATGCTAGCAATTGGATTCGTCGCAATGAGTTTACCACCTAGAGACCGATTGAATTCGTTCCATTCCGTTATGGATGGCCAACATGTATCTCCGGGAAAGCAACGGCATATTGACCCGCTCTCTGTCCCTTGCCCCGTCCAAGTATCCCGCAATAGAAATGCCGCTGCTGCAAATAGTGCGGCGAGAAATATCGGGACTGGACGTAAAAGACCCATTCTTGGGTTGGTTATAACCAAGTGCTTCTTATTATCAGAAAACCTAACAGATCAGAGTTTGAGAAGATTCAAAAAGTTGTTCCTGAAGTATTTTATTCAGCTTCTCTCCCTTTGTTCCTTTGCTGTTGGCTCTTGGCTGAGGCGCACCGACCGAAATCCGAAGTTAGGGGTCGTACAACAGCTTTGGGGGCGGTAAGAGATTATCGTGATACAGATAAGGCCACGCCCTCTATGATAAAGACAAGCCTGTCCTGTGTAGGGACCTCCCTAGATCCTAGATAGGTATCTATGTAGGTACCTACCTAGGTAGGTATACATGCATGTGAGATATTACACTATCGGCATCGGAAAGTTGAATTTTATGTTCGAAGTTAGGTAAGATTATCGACTGCATTCCCACATGCGGCTCGATCTTCGGATGAGGCTATGAGCGCTGGCGGTCTCACTCGCAGTCATGGTTCCTCTAGTCCTCTTAATCTTGCTCACGTTAAGGTGAAACTGAAGCACTTGTCATCCTATTGTATTCATTTTCCCACTCCCCTTTGGAGGATGGCCATCGCCTTAATATTCCCGCCTCTAACAATTCATCAATAAAGCAGACTCGTCGACGATGGCGGTTATTAGCCAACAGGCAGTGCCGCTGCTAGTATGTATTATCGTTTTCACGATAGTATGCACGCTCTTCTTGTGGCTGCGATACGTGGCGGCGAGAGTTTCAAGACGGGCCTTCTATATGGATGACGCCTTCGTGATACTAGCTTACGTAGGTATTTGCCCTATCACTTCATATCAACGAATTCTTGGATTAGCAGGTTAACAGATCATACACAGGTGAGTGCATTGTCACTTGAAGGCGCTGTGATATGGGCCATCAGCAACGGGATGGGAAAGCATATCGACGAGCTCACGGAGTACGAGATCACAGTTCAAGCCAGGGTTCGTAACGAGCTCCAGATTTCCCGTCAGCCATATTCATCAACTGACACATTAGAACAGATGGTAATCCTCGGCGGTACCATCCCCTGGTTATTATCTTGCGTGTTTTGCAAGCTGTCGATACTCTGTTTCTACAACCGCATCTTCACGATAAAGGAATTCTTGCGCTGGTCCAGAGGCCTCATTGCTATAGTTATATGCTATTGCATCGCGTTCTTCGCTGTGTATATGACCAACTGCCAGCCGATTTACAATTTATGGTATCCAGTGGAATGGGGGCACTGCCGGGAAATGAGCATTAGCGACTTCGCGACACTGGGGACCAACATCACTCTCGACATTGCCATCATTGCCTTGCCAATGCCTGTACTCTGGAACTTGAAGATGCCACTGCGAAATAAGATCTCTATCAGCATCATGTTTAGTATTGGTTTTGTGTGAGTCCACTGCACCTACCGATGAAGTCTACCACTACACACGAAGCTCGGTCTAACAGCTGATCCATTGAATAGTACCATAGGTATTATGGGCTGGAGGATTGCTGCAGCCGCCAGGACGAGAAGCAATCCGGACTATACCTACAATTTCCCTCTGACTGCTGTACTCAGCTTTTGCGAGCTATGGTTGGGAATCATTGTCGCCTGCATTCCCACTCTAGCACCACTCTTGAACGCATATATCAAGCCAGCGCTGAGAAAGGTCAAGAGTTCCTTCGCGACAACGAACAAGAGCTCCCATGGCTCCCAGTGCGAGACCATGCACCTCGACGTTATTAACAATGATCCATCTGGAGGCAAGTATTGTGAATTGGAAGATGGGAGCGATGATAGGACTTTCCGATCCAACACAGCGATAGGTACCGCGGTTACAACAGAATGTACCTATGATCCCCCAAGAGGTGCCCCTTTTGCGGAATCTAACGCTTCAGCAATTCATGTTCATCATCAACAGGAGGTTAAGTTTGTCGCCGCGACGCGAGAACAGTGGACCAATCCTGGGAATGACGAGATACTTCCACAGCCATGAGTCAGTCCCCAAATACTACAGTACTAATGAATTACGCACGCCGTCTTACGTCTCACGGAAATAACCTCTGATTGGAGGAAATTGGATATGTTGTGATACCATACAAAGCGCCATTTAAAACCCCGTGCGGTTGACCGTTTGTACATCTTAGCCAAAATCGAAAAATTAAATTTAAAAAATACTATAAAAGGAAAAGTGTTACACAGCCACATATATATTATATTAAAAAAGTATTTTATAGATAAGGAAATAAAATTATTATATAAATTAATATTTATTATTATTATTAATTATAATTTTTTATTTAGAATTTTTTTAATATTTTTAATTATTATTAAATAAAATTTTAATTATTATAAAAAAAAAACTTATTAATTTTAAGTTTTTTAAGAATAATATTATTATTTGGTTTTTTATAAGTTTTATTAATAATAATATTTTAATTAAATTTAAAATAAAATTTTATTAAAAATTTATTAAAAAAATTTTTATTTATATATTTAAATAATAAAAGCTTTAAAAATAAATTTATATATAATATTTTAAAGTGTTATTAAAAATGAAAAAATAAATTTTAATTTTATATTTTAAATTTTATATTTTTAATTTTAAACTGTTAGTAATATTATATTAAAAAAAGTTTAATATAATTTAAAAATAGTTTTAAAAAATACGGTTAAAATATAGTTTTAAATATTATTAATAAATATTTATTAATAAATAATAATAAATGGATTTTTTATAAAATATTATAATAAAAAAATTCTTTAAATCTAAATGTTTTAATAAGTTTAATTAATAGTATATTTATAATAATTTAATAAATAAAAATAAGAACTTTTTTCTTTGGTTTATTTAAAAATTATTATTATTATATAAACTTTTTTTATATATTAATATATAATAAAAAAGTGGTAATAAAAGTTTATAAAAAAATTTTTTTTAATATAGTTATTTATTATTAATAATATTTATAAAAAAAAAAAAGTGAATTTATTTATAACGAATTAAATTAAATTTAATATATTAATAATTATAATAAGTTTTTTTAATAAAAGATTTATATATATATAAAAATAAATATATTTTTAAAGTATTTAATTTAATATTATATTAGTTGGTTTAAAAATATAATAATTTTTACTTTAATTTAATATTTTTATATAATATATATTTTAAGTTATATATTTTATATAATTTAAATAAATAAAAATAAAAAAGTGTTTTTATTTTCTATTATTTATTAAACTTTTATATAAGTTATATATATTAATATAAATAAGTTTATTATAAAGTTTAATAATTATATTTATTATAATTATAATATAAATAATATTTAAATTAAAAAATAATAAATATAATTATAAACTTTTTATTTATTATATTAAAAAATATATTTATATTTAAATATAAAAAAGATATAATTAAATATTAATATATTCTTAGATTTTATTTATATAATTAAAAAATTAAAGGTTTTAAATATTATATAACTTTATTTTTAAGATTATTTTTTTTATAATATATATATTAATTATATAAAAAGTAATTAAGGATTATATTTTATTTTAAAATTATTATAAAATCCGTTTTTAATATAAGGTAAATAATATATTAAAACGTTTAATTAAAAATTATTATTATTTTAATTTAAATATCGTTAAATAATATAATTTTATTATTAATATTAACATTTTTATTAATATTAAAATAATAATTATTAGTAATAATATTAATAAATACCTTTTTAAAAATACCTTATTATAATATAAAAACTTTTTTATAAACGTTAAATTAAATTATAAAATAAAAAATAACTATAAAAAACTATTTATTAATATTTATTTTAAGTTTTAAAAGGTAATTTAAATGAAGTTAAATAATAAAAATTACTTTAATTTATCACTAATTTTAAAATTTTTAATAAGTGGTTTAATAAAGGTTATATAAAAATTAATATAGTTTTTAAAATAAAATTTTCTAAAAAATTTAATAGTAGTTTTAAAAGAATTAAAAAAGGATAAATAAAAAAAAAAAATTATAATATATTTAAATAAATATTTAAATATTTAAAAAACTTATAAATAAAACTTATTTATTTATAAATAACCGTAAAATTATATATTAAATTAATTATAAATTAAAAAAACTTAATATTAAAATTACTATAAATATAAAAGCGTTTTACTTTTTATAAAGTTTATATTTAATTTTAATTAAACTTATATTTAATTTTAGTTAAATTTATATTTAATTTTAATTAAATTTATATTTAATTTTCATTAAATTTATATTTAATTTTAATTAAACTTATATTTAATTTTTATATTTAGTTTTTATTAAACTTATTTAAATATTTTAATAAAAATATAACATTTATAGTATTTATAATTTTTTAAAATTTTTATAACCATTTAAAATCTTTAAATTTATTAATTATTAATTTTATTAATTTTTAGTATTTATAATTATTTAAAACATTTAAAACTTATTAAATATTAATAAACTAATAATATTACTAGTAGTATATTATAATATAAAAAATTAATTTAAAGAATAATATAATAATTAATTTTAAGGTTTAATATATTAATAAATTTATAAATAAATATAATATATTTTATTTTTATTTATTTATTTAAAATAAATAAAAATATAAGTTAAATATAAATTAAATATAAATTAAATATAAGTTAAATATAAATTAAATATAAATTAAATATAAGTTAAATATAAATTAAATATAAGTTAAATATAAATTAAATATAAATTAAATATAAGTTAAATATAAGTTAAATATAAGTTAAATATAAATTAAATATAAATTAAATATAAACGGTTATTATTATTAATTTATCGTTTTTTTTTAAACTTTTATATTATTAAATTTTAAATTTTATAAATAAATATTAATAGATTTAAATAAAAGTTAAAATAAAAAAAACTAATATTAATTCGTAGTTATTATAATAATATATAAACTTATATTTAATAAAAATTTAATATATATTTAATAAAAAGTAAATAAAAGTTAAATAAATATTAAATAAAAGTTATATAAATAATTTTAATATTTTTTTTAGTTTTATAAAAAATATTTATTTTTGTTAAAAATATTTTAAATATTTATTTTTACTTAGTTTTTAGTTATATATTTTTTATTATAAAGTTTTAATAAATTAATCTTTTTTTTTTTAAATTGTTATTAAGTAGTTACACCTTATTTTAATTGTTATATAATATCTACTAAATTATTTTTTTTACCACCATTAAATTTATTATTTTTAATAATTTTATTTTTTATATTATTAGTAGTTTTAACCAGGAAAATGTTTATAAAATAGTTATTATTATTATTATTTTTAGTTTAATTATTTATAATATTATTTAAAAGTTTTAATAAAAATAATAAATTTTTATTTAAATTTTTATTATTATATTTTAACTTATTATAAGGTTTATTAAGTTTATTAAAATTAACTAATTTTTAAAACAATGATAATAACAAATTAATAAAATTATTATTAATTTTAAATTTATTATTATTTAACTAATAATTATTAAATAATATCTTAATATAAATTAAAACTAAATCTTATAAATAAAAAAAAAGGTTTATTATATAAAAAAAATTAGAAATATTACTAAATTTAAATATATAAAAATTATAATTAATTAATATTTTTAATTAATTTATTAACTTAACTAGATTAACTTTTAATAAATTATTATTTAACGTTTATTAAACTTAAATATAAAATATTAAAATTTAAATAAATAATATTATAATTTTTTTTATTTTTATTTTCTTTTTATTATTTTTAAAATGCCGGGTTAATTAACTTTTTTTCATTTTATAATTAACTAATATACCGTTTTTAATTTATTTATATAAATTATTATAAAGTTTTATAAAAAATTAAGTTTATTTACTAATAAAATTACTTTTTTTAATAAATTATAAAGTTGGTATTTTATTATCTAATAAATTAACTTATAAAATTATAAATTAATAAAATAGTAAATTTACATTTTTATTTTATATTAATTTACAATTAGGTTAATTTTTATAATTTTAAGGTTAATTAAATTATATTTAAATTTATAATAGTTAATTTAATTAAATTTAAACTTATTAATTAAAAATAATATTAGCCGTAATTAAATATAAGTTTAAAATAATAAAAAATAATAAAATATATATTTATTTTAATTTATTAATAAACTTTGTTTTTTATTAAGCTTTTATAAATATAAATTAATATATTATACTATAAAATCAAATTAATATAATATTTTTTAATAATATAACTTAATATTTTATATGTTTTTAATAGTAGCTTTTTATAGGTTAATAAATCTTATAATAAAAAACTTAATTATTTTAATATAAAAATTATATTAATATTATTAATATTAATATATTATTATAAATAAAGTTTATTAAAGTTAATTATTATATATATATTTTTACTTTTTTTAAAGTAAATTCTATATATAATACCAGATTTAAATATAATTTTAATTATATATTTAATATTAATAAGTTATTAATAAATGTTAATAAATATAAGTTTAATATATATATTATTATTAAACTTAGAAATTAAAATATAAAGGTTTAATAAAACTATAATTTTTAATATATTTATTATTATTTTAATATAATTTTAAATATATTATTATTCTAAGTTTTAATTATATTATAAAACTAATAATTATCCTTAATATATTTTATTTACCTTAAATAAAAAGTTAATTAATATAAAATAAAAGTTATATTATAAACTTATTTAAAAAGATTTAATTATTAAAATTTTAATTAAAAATTAAATTTAATTTTATTAGTTATAAATAACAATTAAATAAAAGTTTAATATAAGTTAAACATAAGTTTAATATAAGTTAAATATAAATTAAATAATAATTAAATAATAGTTTAATAATAAGGTAAAATATTATAAAAATATTTAAAAATAAAATATAAATTTTAAATAATTAAAATAATTATAATGTTTAATAAATAAGTTAATATTGTTTTTATAATTTATTGTTATTTGTTTATTTATTAAAAATAAATATTATATTAAAGTTTTTTTATAAAATATTTTTTAAATTAAACTTATTAATAACAGTTTAATTATTAATATTAATAGTTTTTATATTTTATATATATATATAATATTAAAAAAATTATTAATATTGGTTTTATAAGTTTAATTATTAAGGAATATAATTATAAAATTAAAAGATTTAAAAATTAAAATGTTTTTATTATAATAAAATTTTTTATTATATATAATATATAAATTATTATTTATTTGTTATTTAGTTATTATAAAATATATATATATATTTAACTTTAATATATATTTTTTATATTTTTGTTTCTTTAATATATTTATATGTATTAATTTTTATATTTATTTTTTTTATAAATTATTTTATTATAAAAATAATATTATTTATAATTAAAATATATTATAAAAACTTTAAAATAAAAAATATAGTTTTATAAATATATATTTACTTAAATAATTTATATTTAACCTATATTTAACTTTAACATTTAATTAATATTTAATTTATATTTAATTTACGCTTAGTTTATATTTAGTTTATATTTAATTTATATATAATTTAAGTAAAAGTTTATTTATTTATTAAATATAATAACTTATATTATTTTATTATTTAAATAATTTTAATTTAAAATATTACTTTTAAAATACCTAGTAATAATATATAATAAAAATATATATATATAAATATAAAAAATTATATAAAACATATAATATATTTTTATTAATTTTAATTAAAACATATAAAATAACATTTAATAATAATAATTATAAATTTTATTTTATATTTTAATTAAAGTAACTTATTTAGTAGTTATATAATTAATAAAAATTAAGTTATTAATATATAATAAAAGAATATAATTTTTAATTAATATTATTATAAATATATTTTATTATATTTTTAATTTTTATATTATTAATATATTTAGTTATATTTTAATTTATATTATAAATAAAATAAAATAAAATATTATATTTAATTATAATATCTAGTAAGAAATTATTTTTTTAATTAATAAAAAACATTATAAATAAATTTAATAAATTTAAATATAATTTATTATATTAAATTATCTTTTTAATCTTTATTATTATTTTTAATAAAATAAAATATAAAAAGTATAGATTTTATATTAGTTTTAAAAAAAGGAATTAATTAATATTATAATTTAAAATTATAAAATTCTAAATTATAACTTTAAAAAAAATAATAAAAAAATATAATTAAAAATAATATAAGTTTTATATTATTTTCTAGTAAAAAGGCTTATTATTTAAAGTAAAATAAAGATTTTATTTTATTATTATTATTTTTATTTAATGTTAATTAAAACCGTTTTTTAAGATAATTAATATTTAAATTATTATTATTATTATTATTATAATTATTTAAATTATTAAAATAATTAATAAAATATTAATAATAAATATAATTAATAAAAATAATATTAAATTTATTTATATTAATATTTTAATTAAAATTATATAAAAATTTTAAATTATTTTAATTATAAAATTATTTAATATTAATAAATAAATAAATTAAACTTAGTTTTTTTACGATATTTAATTAACGTCCTAGTATTAAAATAAATATAATAACATAAAAAGTAATTATTTTTTTTTTATTTTATAATTAGTATTTATTTTAGTTTAAAAATAAATTATATAAAATAAGTAAAAAGATATTTTAAAAGAATTTTAATAAAAGAAAAAATTGGTTTTTTATAAAATAATTAATATATAAAAAAAGTGGAAGTTAATTAAATAATAAAGGTATTAAATATTAATATAAAAAAAAAAGATAATATAAAAGTAATTTATAATTTTAAATTTTTTTAAAGATAAATAATATTAAAAAAGTTATTAATTATATTAGTATTTTTCTTTTTAAAAAAGGTTTTTTAGTATTTATATATATAATTAAATAACTATTAATTAACTTTTTATAAAATAATATAATAAAGTTTTAACTTTAAATAAAACTAGTAATATAATAAATTTTATTATAAATAATAATAGTTTTTTAAACTTATAAAAAATCTAAATAAATAATTAAGTTATTTTCATCGCGCGAAAAATAATTATTTAATATATTAAGATTTTCCTAATTATATATATTTAAATTTACACTTAAAAATTTGGTTTTATTTTTATTAATTAGATAAAATAGTAATTATTATTAAGGTTTAAAAATTATTCTAAGAAAGTCCTAGTGTTTATTAAGTATAAAATATAGTAAAAAAAGGTGTTAAAAATCTTTTAAATAATATTAAATTTATAATTATTTATATGTTAAAAAATGTAAAAATAATTTAAAAAGAAAAAAAGTTAAATAAGATTAATTGTTTTTTTTTTATTATTATATTAAATATTTTTTATTATAATATAATAAGTAAAAAAAATATATTAATATAGCTAGAATAATAAAAATTAATACGCTTAAATAAGTATTTTTTTATATGTTTATTTATATTTATAATATAAGTTATATAAGTTATTTTACGTATTTTTTATATAAATATATAAATAAGTATTTTTTAATTTAAAAAAATATTATATTTAAAAACTTTAAGTATTTTATTTAAGTGATTTATTATAAATATATTACTTTATTTTTATATTAATAATAATTAACTGGTTTTTTTTTTAATTATTATTTTTTTAAATATATAATAATTATATAAAAAATATGGTATTTTTTTAAGTTAATATTTTTTTTAATTAAAAAATATTAAAGTTTTTAATGTTATATTAATATTTATTATTTAAATTATCTTAGTTTAAAATTATTATTTAATTTTAATGTTTTTAATAATAATAATATTTATTATATTATAGTTTATTATATTATATATATTATAATTAGGAATATTTAGGCTTTTAATAAAAAAAAAAAAAAGGTAAATATTTAATTATTAAAACTTATTTTTTTAAAATTATAAATAAAAACTTTATTAATATATTTAATAATAATATTTTTTAAAAACATTATTATTTTTTTTATGTTTTAAATTATAGAAATAATAATTATAAGTGTTATTTAATTATTATTAAATATTTAGTTAGTTTTTTAATATTTTATTTATAAATTACTAGTTTTTTTATTTAAATTTTAATTATTAGGTTTTTTTAAATAAGGTACCGAAACCTTGGAAATATTTAATATAAAATAGTTTTATTAATAATAAGTTAATTATAAATAAATTAAAATTATAATTATTATTATTTTAAAAACGTTTAAATGTTTATTTTATAACTGGTTTTATAGCTTTTAAAACCTATAAAACTTATTTTATAATTTGTTATTATTAATAACTTTTTTTTATTAAAAAATCTATTAATAAGTATTATTATATTACTAGGATAATAATTACATTTAAAGTTAGTTATATTATTTTAATTTTAATTAAAAATTAATTTAATTTAAATTTTATATGTTAATATATTTTTAAATTATTATATAATAATTTTTTTAATGTTTTAATAAATTTATTATCTTTTTATAAAAATATTTACATTTTTTTAAATTATAATTATTTTATTTTTATTTTAAAACTTATTATTAATAACTTATATATATTAATTATTTATATGTTTTAAATATTAAAAAAGGGTATTAAAATTTTGTAAATTTATAGTTAATTTTATAATATATAATATTTAATTTTAAATAGGATTTTTATTTAATATTTTTTAACTTATTTTATTTAATTTATTTTTAATAATATTACCATGTTTATTTTTATTAATAAGGTTGTTAAAACCGAAAAATTTATAAAATATATTAATGAAATTTACTTAAAAAAAAAGTTAGTTTATATTATATAAAAAATTTAAAATATTAAATATAAATTATAAATTAAAATTTATAAAACATAAAATTATATTAATTTTAAATATAAAATAAATAAAGTTAAAAATAAAAATGATATATTTAATATTAATTTTAGGTTTTATAATTTATATTTAAAGAAAATATATTATTAAAATATATAATTTAATAATATTATATATAATAATAATTATAACTATTTATTAAAATATTTAAAAATATATTTTTAGTTATTTAATTATAAAATATTTAATCTTAATTATAAATTTAGTTTTAGTTATAATAATTTTAATAATAATAAAAATAATGATTATAATAAGTGTTTTAAAAATTAAGATATTAAGTTTAAATTAAATTTATTATTAATAAAAAATAAAAAAAGTATTTAAATAAGTAATAATAATAAAAATAAAAGTAAAAATATTATAATTTAATATAATAAAAATAATAAGTTTTAAAATAAGTTTATTTATAATTTTATTAATAATATAAACCTTATTTTTTATTTTTTTTAATAGTTTTAAATTATTAAAGATTTTTTTAATTAAAATAATAATAATATATATCACAAAAGATTTTTTTAAAAAGTAATAATAAGTTATAAAAAATTTCTTTATATAAATAAAAGCTAGTAATTATTAAAAATAAATAAAATTTAAATTTAAAATTTAAGTTTTAAAATAAGTTTTTTAAATAATAATAAAGAAAATCTATAATTTTTTTATAATTTTTTTCTGTGTTTTAATTATAATTTTATTTTTTTATACCTTATTAAACTAAATATAAATTAAGATTTTTATTATAATATAAAATTATTTTAAGGATTAACTATTAAATTTAATAATATTTATTTTAAGATTATATATTTTTAATTTCCTGTTAATAAAATGGATTATTTTTATAATTTATTATTTTCTAACTATTAACATTTAAAAAAAAATATTTAAAACATAATAATAAAATTTAATATATTTAAATTATTTTTATAAAAGGAAATTATTAATAAGTTTAATAATAAAAGTAAAATTAATACTTTTTTTTATTTTATATTATATTATATATAATTAAATTTTATTATTATTTATAATAAAATTAAAAGTTATAATATTAAATAAAAAATAATTTTCCTTTATTTTTAATTATAATTAATTATTTAACACCGTTATTATATTAAAATATATTACTAAATTTATAATAATTTAGTTTTTTATAATTTATAAAAATTTATTATAAATAATATTATTAAATTTATATTTAATAAAAAAAAAAAAGTAGTAAAAAACTTTGTTAATTTTATTAAAAGTGTATTTTTTTAGTGGGTAAATATTATTATTTAAAAATAATATTAGGTATTTATAAAATATATTAAATATTAAATAAAAAAGTTTTAAAATGTTTTTTAAGGAAGTTTTTAACGTGGTAATTAATATAAAAATATATTAATTATAAGTAAAAGTTATAAAAATATATTTAATATAACCATAGTTAAAAATCGTATCTTATATATTTAAAATTAACTAGAAAGTTATTTAAATGTTAATTTTAATAAGCTTAACTTTTATTATTTTATATGGTTTTAATATTAATTCTAATTTATTATCCGGCTTTAATATATTGTTTTACTTTTTATTATCGAAATTTAAATTTAAAGTTAAATTAATTTAAATTATATTTAATACGGCTAGCTTTTTTTTTAAAACTCCCGATTAATTTATATTTTTTAATAATTTCTATGTTTTTTTTATAATGTTATATTAAAATAATTTAAAAGCTATATATTCTTAAGGTTCTGGTATAAATTAAGCGGACGTATTATTTTTTATTATTATATTAAAAACTTTTTAAATATTATAATAAATATTAAAAAGTTTATTATTAAAAAAAATCTTATTAAAATAAAATTTTAATATATAAAATAAGTTATTTATAATTAAAGATTTATATACCGTATAATTTACCGCTGTTTTATTATTTATTTAAATTAAATTATTAAACTTAAAAAATGGATTTATCTTAAATATATTAAATAATAAAATAAAAAATATCTTAGTAATAAAAATAAATATTAATGAAATATTATCTTAATTAAATATAGTTTTTTTTTAAAAAATAATATTATAAAGTTTATTATTTTTAAATAAAGTTAATTAATTACTATTTTTCTCTTAATTTAAACTTAAAAATAATAACTAAACAAATATAAAAAAATATAGATTTTTTAAAATAATTTTATAAAAATTAAAAATAAAATATTTTAAAAAAAATATATTTAACCATATAAATAAAATTAAAAATAACTTTTACTAAACAATTTATATAAAAAAATATATTAGTATTTTATAAGAATTTTATAAAATTAAACTAATTATACCTTAGTTAAATTTCTTGTTTTTTTAAAAAAAAAATTAATAAATTTAAAGATAGTTTTTATTAACTAAGTTAATTAATGTTTTTTTAAAAAAAATAAGTCGTAGTTATTTATAAAGTTTTATAACTTTTTCGTAATATATAAATTAAAGTTAATAACTAAATAACATAGTTATAATATAAAATATAAATTATTTTTATATTATAATTAATATAATTTTTTTATAAAATATAAGTTACTGTTTTTTACTAAGCTAAAGAATTTTTTAAATAATATATATTAAATAGATTTTAAAGGAATATAAATATATATATTAAAAAAAATCAAATTTATATTCTTAAAATTAAATAAAATAATAAGAAATTAAAAAATATATTTTTTTATAATAATTAATATTATTATAATATATTTAGTTATATTTAAAAACTATAAAAAAGAAACTAATAAAACAAGCGATTTTTCTTATAATATAAAAATGTTATTAATAATTTTATTAGCTTTATTATTATTAAAATAAAAGTAAATATTTAAAAAATTTATAATAAAAAAATTTATCATAATATTCCATTAAATAAATTATAAAAATTTAAGAAAATAAAATGAAATATTAAATTAAAAATATAATAAAGAAAAAGTAAATAACTATAAGATAATAGTTTTATTAACAGTATTAAATTAAGGTTTAATTATATTAAAAAAAAGATTAATTTAAAAACTTTTATTAGTTTATAAATAAAGTTTTATAAATTATATTAAAGTTAATAATATAATATATTAAACTTATATATATTTAAATAAAATTTAGTTAATTAAAAAATATAAAATTATAATAAGTTATTTATTTTAATAAAAAATATTTATTAAAATATATTAATTATATAAAATATTATATAAAATTAAATTATAATTCCTTATAATATAATATAAATATAAAATATCTAAATATTAAATTACTTGGTTTAAAAATAGTTTAAAATAAGTATTAAATATATATTTAAATATTTTTAAAAATCTAAAAATATCTTAAAAAGTTTTATTTAAAAAATAACTATTTAAACATTTATATTTATTTTTATTATAAGATTATATATATGAATTTCATGGTAAAAGTTAAGGTATATATTATAAAAAAATATATTTTAAGTAATTAACTTAGTTTTAAAAATATAAAACGTTAAACGTTTTATTAAAGTATTTTTATTAATATAATTTATAGTTACTTTTAATTTTTATTACTTTAAATATAAAAAAGTGTAAGATAAATAGTTTTATTTATTTTATTTAAATACTTATAATTATTATAAATATTTCTTATTAATAATTAATTTGTTTTATTAATTAATATATTTATTAAATTATTTAAAATATATTTATTAAAAATTTATTTAATTTTTATAAATACTTAGTAATTTAGGTTTTTTAAGTTTTATTATAAGTTATAAAACTATTAATATTATATAAACTAATAGGTTTATTTAATGTTTAATTGGTTTTTTATTTTTAAATTTTAATAAAATTAAGCGTTAATATTAATAAGAAACTAATAATAGTAATTATAAAAAAAAAATTATTATTATTTATATATAATATTTTAACTAATAGTTTATTTATATATAAAGTTAATAAAAACATTTAATTTAATAAGTTAATTTAATTGTTTAACTTATAAATAATATTAATAAACATTAAGTTTAACTTTTATATTATTAGTTAGTTATTATTTAAATGTTTTATTTTAAAATATTTAAAAAAACGTTTAATAAATAAATAAAAGTTATAATTATTAAAAATTATATTATTAGATTTTATATTAAATGGTATATTTATTTATATTTATATTAAATTAAAATTAAATGTAAGTTATTTTAATATAAAACTAACTAATGTTTTTATTATTTTATATTAACTAGTATTATTTTATAATATTTAATTTTATAAAAAATAACCTAGGGGGTTTAACGTAGTAATATTTATTAAAATTTTATATTATAATAATTAATAAATAAAACTATTTTTTAATATATATATTTAAAATATTATATAAAATATAAATAATAATAAATTATTTAACTTGGTATTATTATTTATATTTTTAAATGTGTTATATATAGGTTATAATATAAATGTATTAAAGGTAGTTATTTAAGTAAGAATTATTTAAATAAAAGATATTTTAAAGGAATATTTTTAAATAAAAAGTGTTTTAAAAAAAGGTTTTTAAATAAAAAATACCTTAATAAAAAATACTTTAAAAAAAGGTTTTTAAATAAAAAATGTTTTAATAAAAGATATTTTAATGGAAAATATTTTAAGGGAAAAAGAAGGTGTTTTAAAAAATAATATTATAAATATTAATATAAATATTAAAAAGGATAAGGAAAGTTTAATTAAATTATTTTTATATATTATTATATAAATATAAAAATAATGTTTTATATTATTATTAAAACTAAACTTAATTTAAAAAACCATATAAAAACTATATAAGTAACTAACTATTAAAATATCGTAATTAATAAAGTTTTTTATAATAATATTACCAGGTATTTTTATAATATAATAAATAAATTTATAAAAATAAATATTTTAAATATAATATTATAAGCTATAAAAAAACCACGGGATAATTTTTTTAATAAACTAAATATATAAGTTTATAAAGTTACGTTTTTTAAAAATAAAAAAAATATTAAAGTCGCTTGTTATTATTATATTATATAAATTAATTTTAAATTATTATATTTTTAAATATATTATATATTTATTATTATTTATATATTTTTATAATATTAGTTTTTTTTTATTTTTACCGATAATATAAAAATTAAAATAAAACATTTAAATTTAAATATAATTAAAATAAATATAATTATATTTTAATAGTATATTTATAAGTTTTTAATAGGTTTTTATTTTTATTTTTATTATAATTTGTTTTTTTCTAAAAGTTATATTAATTTTATTTAAAATAAAAGTTATTTTTTTAAGTTTATAAAAATTTTATATATATTAAAAATGTTTTAATAATTAGTTAATAAATTTTATTTAATATATAAATTTAATTATATTAATAATAAGTAGGTTTTTTTATAGTTTAATACTTAGTAAAATAATAAAATTAAATAACTTTAAATATATAAAGTAAATAATTTAATAATTTTTATAAAGTTTCTTATAAATTTATTTATATAATATTTTAATTTTAAAAAAATTATATAACTTAGATTTTATATAACGTAAAATGTTTTATTAATATTTAATTATAATTATATAAAAAAAAAGTTTAAAGGTTAAAGAGATAAAAAAAGAGGAAAAGTTATTAAAGAAAAAAAAGGAGAGAATTTAAAAGGAGAAAAAAAGAAAAAAAAAAAAAACTTAAAAAAAACTGGAAATATAATAAAAAAAAAAGTAAAATGTTTAATAAAAAGCGATAATATAATTTAAATATATAATTAATTTTTTTTTTTTTAAATAAGTAATTAAAAAAAAAGTTTATTTTTATTTTATTTATTAATTAAACTAATTAAATTTTACCTTAAAACTTATTTAAATAATAATAATATTATTTACTATTATTTATATTTAATTATATTAAAAGTTATTTTTTTTTTTAATAAATTATATATTATAAATATAAACAATATAAATATATATTATATATATACCTTATTTATATTAATATAAATAAGTTTAAATTATAAGTTAAATATAATATATTTTATATTTCTTGAAATTATTTTTTTAATTTATAAAATATTAGTTTATTAATTAATAGATATTTACATCGTGGTAATAAAATAAAAAATATAAAAGAAAATTATTATTTTTTTAGTTTAAAAAATAAATAACTTTTTTTTATTTTTAATTATAAAGTTTTTTATTTTAAACATATAATTTATAATATACTTTAAAATAATTTAATATTATATTTACATATTTAATATTATATAATTACTAAAAGTTTTAATTAAAATATAATAAAACTTACTATAAAATAAAAATTAAAACTAGTTAAAATAATATATTATATAAAAAACAAAGAATTTTTATTTAATATTAAGTGTAAAACGTTTTATATTTTAAGTATTTAATTATAATATTTTATATATACCTAGTTTTATAATTATATAACTAGATATTAAAAATATTATTAATAATAAAAAAATTATTAAATAAGTAGGTTTGGTTTTAAATAATTATATATATAAATAAATAAATTAATATATATTAATATTAAATATTATATAATATTTTAATAATTTTATAAAAAGATATATAAATATATTAAACTTTTAATTTAATATAAAAAACACCTGGTAAATACCTAGGTATTTATATAATTAATTAAAATATAACCAGTTAAAATAAACTTAATAAAACATTACCTTTTATATTTTTAAATTTATTATTTTTTTTATATTTATATTTTTAATATATCTTAAAATATTATAATAAAAATAAGCCTAGTTTATATACTTAATTATAAAAAACAAATTATTAAACGTTTTAAATTCTTTATAATATTAAAAATATAATATAAATTTGGTTTTTTTTTTTATAATAACCTGTAAAAGTGTTTTATAACGTTTTTTTTATATTTTTATTTTATTTAAAACAAGTAAAATATTTTATTAAATATATTAAGTTTTTTAAATTTATAGTTAAATAATATTATTATAAAATAATAATATGTTTTTATTATAATAAAATGAAAATATTATTTATTATATAAAAAAGGTTTTTATAGCTTTTTATTTTTTTAGTTACGTTATTATTATATATTTATTATATTAAAATAAAATTAATAAATAAATATTATTTTAAATTAATAAAAAAAAACCAATATGTTTTTTATAAAATTAAATAAATAAAACTATATTTAAAAAATATTAAATTTAACGTTATAAATAAATAATTATTAATAATAATATATATTAAATATAATAAAAATATATTATTTACTGTTTTATAATTAAATAAAAAGTTAATAAATTTAAGGTTTTTATATATTTTATATTCTTTTAAAAATATTATATATTATAATTTTTTTAATAATTAAAAAAAGTAAATATTATAATAAAGTAAAACTTTAATATCTTGTAATTAAAAGGAGGCATCGTAGGTAATAATAAATATAAGGGATATATTAAAAATATATCGATCAGTATAAATATTTAATTAATATTAAAACACCGTATATAATAAAAAAGATATTTAAAGAAAGGTTGTTTTAACGTAATATTTAAATGAGCTACGTAATAAACTTAAGTTATATATGGCCTAAAATATTACGTGATATCTTAACACCCTGGCATTTTAATTTTTAATCTTATTATAATATTATTATTTTTTTATATGTTTTATATAAACCGTTATTAGAAAGTTTAATATATTAAGAAATTACTAGTATATTAAATATAATATTTATTATATTTTAAAAAAAAAATATAATAAATAATAAAATATTTTATTTTTTTAAAAAGTTTTTAATTTTATTTATAATTAAAATATATAATTATATATATAACTATTAATTAATTAATTATTTATTTAGTTTAAATATATATATAACGTTTTATATAAATATTTAAGTATTTATTAATAATTAAAAATAATAATATATTTAAGTAACGATAAAATATTAAATTATAATTTTTTATTATATTAAATATATATTTATTAAATTTAATAAAATATTAAAAAAGTAAAAATAATTTAAGGTATATAAGTAAATTAAAAAATATTATTTAAGTGGGTAATATAAAATTATAATAATTTCCCGTTTTATTAAATATATATTAAACCTAGTAAAATATTAAAATATTAAAAACTAAAAATAATTTAAAATTTATTAAAAAAAAAAAAAACTAAACTTTTAATAATAAAATATATTATTTAAGTTATTTTTAAAAGGTTTATAATAGCTATAATTATAAATAATATTTTATTAATTAGTTATTTATAAAAAAGAATATAATTATAATAAAATTATATAAAAATAATAAAATAAAAATAAAACTTTAATATAAATATTTTATATAAAT